>JAGFBZ010002507.1:600000-779095 GCA_018398805.1 Hirundichthys speculiger
GCCAAAACCCAGTCATCATTTAATTGGCTCGTTAGCAGTTAGTAGGGACTGCGCATGTTTGCCTCGCATACATAAGTAGTTCTCTTTCTGCTTTATGTTTCAGTTGATAAAGGTGTATGAGGTGAGGCCTGACCCTGCTGGAACAACAGTGGAGCCAATCACCAGAACGCTGCTTTGCCCAGCTGAAGAGATCAACCTACAGTTTCTGGACAGAAGACCTGAGCCGGCAGAGTCAAGAGCGACAGCAGGAGTTTCTCTGTGAGCTGTTTTAGGATTCACTCCACGTGTTACTGTCCTGGAACAAAGCACTTGGTTATACAAAGTTCTCAACATGAGCCCTGTCTGGAATACACCTACAATGAGGTGTATATGCCACAGGAGCATTTCTGCCTTTAAAAGTGAATTCTTCATTTTTCAGAAGTTTTTGCGTAGTGACTTAATTTCAATAATTTTGTACCCTCACAGTGGATTTAAAGTGGTGCAGTCAAGATGTGATTGAAGAAAGTTTCTTCCTCAAGTCAAAGAGTTTGACCTGTATCGGCGTGGAAACAGGCTTCAAATACATGTTTCCTTGTTACTTCATACAAATTTAGGCAGACACACATTTTAGTGCTGACTGTGGCAAATTTGCATGTGGTTGCAAGTCAACATGTTGATGCAGGTGAAATAAACAGATGCAGGCTGAATAAGCACAATTTGCTCATCAAAGAAAAAGAGGAAAGTTCAGTATTTGCTAAATTAACTGTTAGAGTACATTCTTTGAAACAAGGGACAGGGAAAACAGCTGAAGTGGATCATTGCAGTCTTGTTCCCTCAATGAAGGAGCCATTTCTAACACCTGACCTGGTCCAGAATATTCTCTGGAGGAAGGAAGGAGGAGAAATTCATAATTCATCATCATCATCATCATCATTATTACAAAGATCCCTTCATGAATATAAATATAGATTGCATAAAATAAGATGCAAACCACTGGTAACACTAAAAAACAGATGGATTAGACCACACTGCCAGAAAAAAAAAAAAAATTAATAAACCTTCCAAGTTTGAGGCCAGATTCTGTGGACAGGTGAAAACAAACTTAAATTTTACCAGAATAACAAAAAGGGAACAAAAAGAAGGTCTTGCAGTCTAAACCACACTTATCATCTAATAAATCTGGTAGAGCAGTGGTTCTCAAACTTTTAATGCTGCGTACCACCTGAGAAACTATTGAGCTCTCCGTGTACCACATGATGACCAATTTAAAAATATAGCCATATATGCCTTCTCAGTTGCCTTTAAACACACAGGAGAGATGTTTATTCATTACTGTGGTTATTTATTGTTACCTGAATTTCATTTGAAACGTTGTATTTATAATGCAATGTCATGCATTGACAAGTCATGACGTTCCCCCGCGTACCACCAGTGGTAGACAGAATGACAGCATGTACAATAGAGCTGTGTCATTGTAATGTATTACTGTGATCCCTTGCCAATTCGCACTTTAAGTTCCGTTTTAGTTTAAGTTATTCGTGGATTTTTCAGAAATATATAATATAATAAAATATCAAGAAAAAAAACACGAAAACATCACAGAATGTTATGTGCGTTCTCTGACAGCGAAGAAATGTTGTGAGCCAGCCTGGCCCTTTAGGAAGGTAGCCTTATGGGTAATGTAGTGTGTGTGTGTGTGTGTGTGTGTGTGTGTGTGTGTCGTGGGACGGCAGAACGAAAACGGGCTTAGATGAAAGGTGGAGTGAGCATAAACAGCAGCCCAGCGTGTATAGATTTACATTCTTTTGTTGTTTTTAGCGTGTTAGCCGCTAATTACGAGCCAAAAATAGCACAATACCAGCGGTTTCTTTACTACGGTTCAGAGACCAGAGGCTGTGAAGGTAACAGAAAGACCACAGTTGAGCCTTTGTCTTGTTTTGCTGCAGTGCCTCACTACTTTTTTTGCGGATTTTAAACATATGTTAAACACATTATTTAGGCTCGGGGGGCGCCGGTCCCTAACCGCAAAAAATTTCTATCGAAGTAGCTCGATTCATTATGTGTATCCAGCTCTACTTACCACACAGATTCAGTGTCATAGGTTGTAAAATTGCAGGACTAGAGATGGATAATCTTCAAAGCGTGCCGCAAAAGCGGATGTTAATAATGTAAAGAAATGGCGTACCTAACCCTCTCCTCAGTGGAAGAATCACATAACCTCAACATCCCCCCTCCCATTTATTTTCAGAAAACCATCTGAAGGCAGCTGCTGTAAAGACCGTTCAGTTAGATTCCTTCTTAGGTTGTTAATGTAGTGAGTTTGTTGATATGGAGTCACTATCTAAAAAACAAAACAAAACAAAAAAAAAACCTTCAAACACATTGTGAACGCTTCATTTCGGTCCAGTTTGTTGGTAGACAGAGGAACAGTTATCACATATGTGTCAGTAACACTTTCTGACTTACTCTCGCACAAAAAAAGCAGCATGTTAGCTGGTGTTCACCTCTACGTCTGAATGCAACACTTCTTAAATTAGTCATGAATGTGCAGTTTTTATGTATGTGAAACATCCATTAACTTTCTTTTAATCTTTTAATAAACTACAGTTTAAACAATAACACATAGGGACTGTTTTTAATTTATTATTTTCTTATGACAAATTGCTCATCCTGTCAAGAAATAAAATAGGAATGTTTTTACTTTCCTACTGAAGCTGTCTAGACACATGCAGTCAAGCTGTAAAGGCATGAACTATGAGTTAGGATTTTTAAATGAACATGTAAATCATTGTTTGGCATTTTTGTGTATATACAGTGAGAACTTGACTAAAAGTGTTATTGAACTTTGCCCTTAATCAAACTGTCAACATTCTGTGGATTCGAAGGTGATTTATTAACCTTCAGTAACATCTCAGAAGATTTCAAAACTTATCAAATGCATTTATAATTAGGCTGTGTTTAAACCTTTACTAAATACCAAATGTGTCAGTTCTTGTGATATTTTTGCTAATAAAGGCTGATTTGTTACATTTATAGTGTCTTTTTTCGTGTTTTGTGGAACCAAAGTTTGCCATGATTCTGAGTAACTTCTGTTTATATACGCTGGTAATGACTAAATCGTGACAAAATGAAATAATCCATATGTGTAAGAAAACATCATATTTTCAGTGTCCAGATGATTGACATCAGCCATGTCAACAACTGTTCCATGTTGTTCTGTCTTTGGTGGCTTGGTGGTCAGCACTGTTGCCTCACAGCAAAAGGGTTCCTGGTTTAAGTCTCAGCAGGGGCTTTTCTGTTGTCCCTGTGCTTGCGTGGGTTTCCTCCGGGTACTCCGGCTTCCGTACACACTCCAAAGACATGCATGTGAGGTTAATTGGTGGTTCTAATTGCCTATAGGAGTGATTGTTAGTGTTGTTTGAGTGTTGTTTGTCTACATGTGAGCCTGTGAAGGACTGGTAACCTGTCCAGGATGTACCCCTGCCTTTCACCCTAAGAGAGCTGGGATAAACTCCAGCAGATCCCCGTGACCCTGTATAGGACTGAACAGGTATGGATAATGGATGGATGAATCTTTGGTGCTGCAAAAGTTTAGAGCTGGTAATATTGAAGATGGTATATGCTGGAAACATCCTTTTAACCTCTTTAAGGTACTCTGTGATGAGCATTGGCCTCAAGATGCAATTTAATGTCTGACAGCACATGCTTTGTACAATTTTCTATTAGTATAAGATAATGGAATATATATATATATATATATATATATATATATTATATATAATATATATATATGTATAGGTAGCAATATTATATATTTAAATTTTTAATCACGATTAATCGCATTGTATACGGAAAATTAAATAATGAATTCAAAAGTAGTGTAAAGGTCACTTTTATTAAAATGTTGTGCTGCCATATGAACTAAAGTGCCATAACATTTGTTGATCAAACACTTTTAACATCAGCACTTGTCAGTAACACATATCTAGTGTAAATCTCTTCTTAAAAAATTTAAAATAAAATAAAGCTTATTGCCACTGCCAGGGCATTAATGTCATCCTGTTTTTTTTATGAAAAATTAAAAAAAGTCTACCAACAAAATCCTAACAATCTAGATGCCACAATCAGAACATTAAAACAGGTAATTTCTGAGGTAACGGCAGAAACTTTGTACGGGGAGTTCAACTTGGCAGTTGTTACAAATAACCTTGTTTCTGTTGAATCGTCCCCTGGGAGAACTTTAAAATGAAAATGTCCATGTTAAAGTTCCGTAACTTTATCAATCCGTAATAATCTGTGAATCATTTGTTTTCTTCCATTTTCAATTGTCAATCAAAAATTTAAAAATTTAAAAAGTGCCTTTATTTTTTTTTCTGTTTTATAATCTAACAAAACCCCCCCCCCCCCCCCCACCCCCACACACAAAAAAAAGCCTGTTTTTTTACATTTCAATTTTAGCAAACAGGCCACGGAACGGAATTTGTTTTTAATATTTTATTATCTGGTTTACGTGACCCAGAAATGGCTGTTTTATAATCAAGGAACAGACTTTCTGTTGTCATTACACATCTGTGCCACTAGATGGAGCTGCACTGAAGTAACCAGCTAGAGAAAGGTTGTTTGTGTTACATGTTTCTTGTTTTACTTTGAAGGTCTGTCTTGTCTGCGTTATATTCTGCTTTTCGTCCACCCCCTTGTTATCCTGATCGTGCACACCTGCCTCTTGTTTGTTCCTCTGTCTAAGTCTTGTCATCTCCCCTGTCTGGGCTGGTCTGTCTTTTAATGCTCTGTAAGTCTTCTTGTCTTCTTGTTTTGTAAAATAAAACTTTATTTTTGAACTCCTGCGCCTCAAAACCTGACACACACACACACACACACACACACATATATATATATATATACATACATACATACAAAAAAAAAAGAAAAAAATTATTGCTTATATATATTTATATTGCAATTTTTTAGTTTACATTGTTTGTATTTTTTGTATTTTTATCACATGCACCTTCATCGCCACAACAAATTCCTCGAATGTGTAAAATTGTACCTGGCAATAAAGTTGATTCTGATTCTGATATATACACCCTAATATTATGCCTGACCACCTTTTAGCTCTGATCATGGCACACTTTAAGGGTGCCATTGTTTCTTAGAACTTATGATTTTTTTTTTTTTTTTTGTGTGTGTGTTGATGGGAGAGTCAGACCACTGCAGAAAATCTTCTTCACTTCATTCCAAAGGCTCTCAATGATAAGGTCTGGTCTTTGAGGTGGCAAATGCTGTGTGAAAATGATGTCTTGCACCTTAAAGTGCTCTCTGATTGAATTAGAGTGACTTCTTGTATTGTCATCTTGAAATATGACCGTGCCATCAGAGAAAAAAAAAAATCTGTTGATGAGAAAAACCTGGTCATTCAGTATATGACCTCATTTTTGGAGCACATAACATGGTTGAATCTGGACTGACCAAGTGAGGCAAACCCAGACTTCCACAGATAGATAAATAATCCCAAAATCTTGAATTCTCTAAATATCATTGCTGTAACTGTGTATTTGATATAATATATAGATGTATGCCGGTCCACTAGGTGGCGTTAGCTTGAGTTGTTACCTGTTGGGAAGTCGTTCTCTGTTGCAATCTCCCTTTTCTGAAACTGTTGTCAGTGGTGAGTTCAGTTGTAGACTAATGCTGCCCTCTCCTGGACTTTTACAGATTTATCATCATGATTATTGTGATTATTATTCAGTTGTGTCAGGAAACCCTGACAGACTGGCAGATATTGTTTGTGTGTCTCTGCGTGTGAGTGTGTGTGTACGTGAACATGTGTGTGATGAAGCTGATGAAACATTAACCTTAAATAATTAACACCAAAAAGTCCCAGAGGCTGGAGGATCAGTAGAAATATATAACAGGAAGGGCTGTACGATCCTTTAACAGAAACTCTCATCCTTACAGGACGAATCAAACAAGGGTTTACATCCTGTGTAAGAACTCTTATGACTTACCGTAAATATACAGTCATGGAAAAAATTATTAGACCACCATTTTTCCTTTACTTTCTTGTTCATTTTAATACCTGGTACAACTAAATGTCATCATGTGACTAAAACAGACAGAAAAGAAAACACTGAATGCATAAAAGCAGTGTTTTTGGCAGTACAACGCCATAGCTATTAATGTAAAAACTTAAGTGATTTAGGTTATAATCAAGAAAACCATGGAAAATGGTAAGATATCAGCTCTTAAATAAAACTCTTATGAGCAATCTTTGTGGTTATCGTTATGTTTGTCCAAACAAATGGTACCTTTAGTTGTACCAGGCATTAAAATGAACAAGAAACTGAAGGAAACAAGGGTGGTCTAATAATTTTTTCCATGACTTTATATATATATATATACAGTATATATATCTTTACGATCATTATCACTATTTTCAGTAGCTTCTCCAAAAGCGGTAACTTCCTTTTACAACACTTTAAACTGTAAAACTGTAGAATGATGATTAATAATGAGGATTAGAAATGTCACAGAATTATGACTATTGGACTTCATTTTCTGTAAGGAGTCCAACCAAATGAAGTCTATGAGATGCAGCTAAAACAAATAATTAGTGCAACCAGCATTTCTGAATTTTAGCCTGAAAATCCTGAAGTGCATTTTATTTTTCCGAAACAAGCTTATTCAGAAATTAAAGTGTAATGACATTTACCTGAATTCAGCTATTTTGGTAACTACTTACTGCTCTGTTTGTATTTTAACATGAGTTGCTTGATGTCTTTATGACCTAAATGCCCTGGAAAGCTGTCAGACTTTTTTGTCAGTCACTTTGATCACTAATTGCCAGATCAGAATCTGTTTTTATTTATTCTTTAATTTTAGTTTTTTTTTTTTTTTTTTTTTTTTTTTTGCTGTTGTCAGCAGTTTAATCGCTTGTAGCGTAAGGTAAAAGTTAACTTGCACTTTAATCTCGATCTTAGCTAGAAAACCTACAAAAATATGAAAGCAAAAATATTTAAAAAATGTTAACATTAAAAATGCGTTCTCATGCACAGATCCTAATTCATGAAATGCCTTGAAGTTTTCTGAAATTCATCTAAAATAAAATTGGGTTTTTGCAGTTTTCACTCAAAATATGTCCTGACAGTTTAAGTCTGTTCGATCTTTTGTGGTTAATCTTGTTGCTACTGTGAAGTGATGAAACTAAAGATGAACTAATAATATCTTGGACTTTAACAGTCAGAAAATCTCAGTTTTCCTTCAGACACCAGTCACTAACTAATTGGTCGTGGATTCATCTCTGGTTGTTGACGTTGGGACTTAACTGCTACTTGATGGCCTGCAGACATTTGTGCTGGGCTGGTGTTCACAGATAGCAAAAAGTCTTGTGCTTCAATCCTTTGGTATAATGGACCGCCCAGGTGCTGCCTGTGATATTCTGTTGAGGCAAACAGGGGTCAAAGGACAGTGAGAAAAACATAATGCATTACAGCTTCTCCTTTAATGACCACTAGTTATGACACCTGAGCCATCTCCATGACATCAGAGACAACTCCATCTACTGACAGGGCTGAGATTTATCTGAAAGCCTGTAAGTGGACCTTGGAGATATGATTGCATGGTTGAACATTTAACTGTCATGTGGCTTTTTTTTTGTTCTTGTTTTTTGATATTGTTCACTGCCAAATATCTAGATAAATAAATAAAGACTGAACAAATGATCCAGGTGTCGGTGGTAATATGCAGTATTACTGTACAACTTACAAGTGGCTTTACTGTCCATGATTTTCATTATTTTCTCAAATGAAAAGAAATACATGCACTTTAAATGCTTTATACAAATAAGAAATAAATTAAGCTGCAACTTCTTCAATGCAGATTTTATTGTTTACTACTTTATAATCCAGTAATGCAGCCGGTGTCTTTCTAAACAGGTTCCAAGCCTGGAAAATGCAGAAGGTTGTGTCAGGAAGGGCATCCAACGTAAAATCTATGCCAAACTAACTATGTGAATCACATGATCTATGAAACCTGTACCAGAATGGTCGAGCCCCAGATAAACAGCAACCATCATCAGCGCTGTTTACCTAGAGGTCCCTGATGGAAAGTGGGCTACTGTTGGTTGAAGAAGAAGAGGAGGAAGGCGTGTCCATAGGCAGAGAGAAAAGAGGAAAAGCAAGAGACGAGTGCTGAGAGTACAGCGTTGCCAGGTGTACGATAATTATCGTATTTGTACGATAATACGTACGATCAATAAATCAAAAAAAGGCCAAATGTAAGATAATTTGACCATTTCAAATTATTGCCTGCTGCAACTGTCCGCTGGAGGGTTTTTTTTTTTTTTTTTTTGTGAACCCTGAAGGCATCTGTTCCCATGTGACATGTTTCCAGCCAATCGTGCTTTGCCAAGCGTGAGATCCGAGTGTTTGTCTCAGAACAACTAGCAGGGTCGGCTGAATGGTCAGCTACGCCCCACGAGACGTTCACAGTCAGGACCAGATCAGGAAGTCGAGCAAGTGAGATTTAAACAGAGTTTAAGCAGAAGGGAACTAGCAAGGGAAAAAATTATTCTCCAAAATAGCCTCCAGGCCTCATAATTTGGCTCTTAGTTCCCACCTCTCTTTTGTTTTTGGGGGACACATTAGTCTAACGCACCTGTAAGTTGGGGCTGATGTGGTCCCGTTAACCCATTCCGTACTTATGCCACGAAGTTGTGAATGCCTGTGGGACGCAGTTTAACACTAGAGTGATAATACTTGACTATAGCGCATCATTGGGCACGTTATTTTGGTTATGACAGATGTACGATAATTTCCCTCAAAGTACGATAATTTTGGGTCTCTGGTACAATAATCCTACTTGTCCCACCTGGCAATGCTGTGAGAGTAGAGGCTTTGAATGTTGGGAGTATGACTGGTAACTAAAACTAGAGTTGGCTGACATGATGCAGAGGAGGAAGGTGGATATTCTGTGTGTTCAGGAGACCAGGAGAAGCAAAGCTAGAAGCTTCGGAGCAGAGTTTAAACTGTTTTAACATAGTGTAGATGGTAAGAGAAATGGAATAGGAGTTATTTATCTTCTTTCAGCTGTATCCATAGTTAATTAGGAGCACCTCATAAATGTAACTGTGCTTCATTGTTCCTGTAGTTTTTTGTGCTGTCCTGCACACACGTCCTGACCTCTGCAAAATGACCAAATGAACCTTTTTAAACAAAGAAACAGTATTTCATGGATTAACAGTTCCATTAAAACCTCATTGAACCTGTCATTATTGTATGAATATTTTGTAATTATGACATAAAATCAGAACATCTTTTTCATCATACCAACTATTTTAGCCCATAAGTTTTGTGTGACTTCATCTATCGAAACCTGTTAACCACTGAGGAAGGTTTCTTGTTCGGAAGGTTTCTTGTTCTCTGACTCCGTCTTGGGCCTAGTTCTGGTGCATTAAGCTGTGCACTCTCTGGCAACACAAATCTGTCATAAGTAGCATCCTTTTCTGAACCAGTGCAGGTCAGAGCCTCTCTAGGGAAGAATGCTAGCTTGGATGCGTTCCATTTCTGACCATCACTTAGCAGGTAAGTGTTTGATTCCACTTTCTTAATCACAGTTAGAGGTTCTGTGAATCTGGATGATCCCTTTGGAACCCGGTCAGGTCTCCGAACACGTACAGTGTCATTTACTTTGAACATAGGTACTTTTGCACCAACTTTTCTGTCTGTGTACTCTTTGCTCTTTTGTTGCTTTTGTTTCACTGTCTCTTCCACTTGTGTGGATGTCTTTATATTGTGTGAGACAGGAAGTACATGTAGTTTTGTGCGCATTTTCCTGTTCCTCAGTAACTCAAATGGCGTAGCTCCTGTGGTAGCATGTTTTGTGGCACGATAGTTCTCCAAGAACTCTGTTACAGTTCGTTTCAATGGTCTGTGCATTTTGTCTGCAGTCTGTAAGCACTATTTAAGCACTCTATTGAACCTTTCAATGGTTCCGTTAGCTCTTGGATAATATACACTTGAGCGCAGGTGCCTTATCCATCTCTCACTCAGAAAAGTGGCAAAGGCATGGGAGGTGAACTAAGATCCATTGTCTGAAACTAAGTAGGAAGGATTTCCTTCACGGCTAAACACAGTGGTCAGAAACTGAATAAGACATCAGTAGTGACAGATGGGTCAAATGCTACTTCAGGCCACTTGTTATAATAATCAATAAGAGTTATGGCATAGCGGCAGTCACATGTAGCATTTTCAAAAAGGACCTGTAATGTCAATGCCCACCTTTTCCCATGGACCACTTGGAAGATCCACAGGCATAAGTGGTGCAGGTGCGGTCTTTGCAGTTCTGTCAGTATACTGGCATGACACACATGAAGCTATCATGTTATGTACAGAGATGTCCATTTTTAGCCACCAATACAGTTCACAAAGTCTCTGTACATACCAGTCCTTGGTGTCCTTCATGTGCCAAATCCACTACTCTGGATCTGAGTGAAACAGGAACAAGTAAGCGGTCCGTGCCTCTTATGATAAGTGAGCCATCCACAGCCAGTTCATCTCGGACATTAAAATAGGGAACAAGTTCAGACGACACATCCTTCCTGCATCTCGGCCATCCTGTCTGAGTCTGGTGTCTAAGTTGTGTCAGTTCAGGGCATGTGTGGCAGGCCACAGTGAATTCTGTCAAAGACACAGCATGCACAGATTCCTGAAAGACAGCAGCAACCATGTCTGGAACCTCAGAGTCATCTCCTGCAGTGGGAAGAGGAAGTCTGGAAAGACAATCAGCAGTCATATTCTGTTTACCCGGGCGGTAAGTCACATCATATGTAAGGCAAAGTAGTCTAGCCGACCATCTGGCAATCCTCATGCCAGCTCTACCAGTCCCTTTAGATGTGAGAAGTGATGTCAGTGCTTGATGGTCAGTACACAGCATGAAGTGACATCCCCATAGACAAGTTCTCCACTTCTCTACCGCCCAAACACAAGCAAGAGCTTCACGGTCAATGGTAGAATACTTTCGCTCAGCAGGGGAAAGCGTCCTGGAAGCAAAGGCAACAGTTCTCTCCGTGTTGTCTGGATAGGTCTGAGTGAGTACAGCTCCCAGGCCATAATCAGTTACATACAGTTACAAAGTTACATTTGCTCATGTTCAGTCTAAGTCCCGTTTTGTTCAGAGCATGAAGAACCTTCTGTAGATTGGCATCGTGATCCTGCTGGGTGGTGCCATAGATTATGACATCATCAAGATAGGCTTGTACACCTGGGAGGCCAGCCAGTATGGTAGACATCATTTTTTAAAATGTCCGATGAGGCTGAGGCGAGGCCAAATGGAACACGGCAGAAACGGAAAAGGCCATCGTGAGTGATAAATGCAGTGATATCACAGCTATCTGGGTGAAGAAGAAGCATCTGGTGATTAGCAACAGTCAGGTCAAGGGTTGAAAATACAGTAGCTCCTCGCAGGTTAGTGAGCAGTTCATCCATATGTGGCAAGGGATGACAATCACTGACAATCGATTTGTTCGGTTCTCTCAGATCGACACACATGCGAGGCTTTCTTCCACCTTTTCTCTGAGTGACAACGATGGGGGAAACCCATGGAGATGCATCAATGCGTTCAATGATGCCTTTGTCTTGCAGATCCTTAAGCTCCGCTGTAACAGCCTGTCTTACAGAGAATGGAAGCCTCCTCAGCTTCTGTTGCACTGGAATTGCATGTGGTTTCAGTTTAATTTTGTGCACAAATCCTTTCGCATATCCAACTTCCCGAATCTGGATGTGTGGGGCAGTCAGTGGTGTATTAGCCACCTCTGGCGCACTTTGTTATGTGAGGGTTGTGGGTTGAGAGTCAGGGTGGTCATTGGGTCTTGTCGGAGATATTACTTTGTCACCTTCGAGTTGCATATGCAGGTCAGCAAACAGATTCAAATAAAGCAGCACCTGACTTAACTACCATAAATGGGCATATAATTGAACGTCCCTCATGAGGCACCTTGGCTTGTAAACAGCCTATAACTGTTATTTCTCTTTTGAGTATGTGCACAGGGTCACCGCAGGCTCAGAAAGTTCACATGTAGGAAAGAGTTTCTGGTAAATGCTCACAGGAAGAATAAAAACAGATGAGCCTGTATCCACAATCAGCTCATTATCATGAGAATGTCCACCAGCTTCAACATGCACAGTACAGAGGATTTAGTCCCGCGCAGCATCATTCATGTAAAACACAGTCAGTTATTTATCAGCACCTCACGTACTTCTCTTCGACCAGATCTACAAACTTTAGAAAAATGTCCCATTTTTCCACATGAATTACATTTTGGTTTGGCAGCAGGGCATGATGGCTTATTAGCGAGGTGGTTGGTAGATCTACAGTGGTAACAGGAGCGACATTTACCAGCACTTTGAGAAACAGATGCCATTTTCTTCTTTTCCCGGTCATTCCGCGGATGTGAGTGTATGGCACCCACCGACGCAGCAACGTTGTCAGAAAGAACGTCGGCGTTACGTAGTCCGGCTTCAATTTGTAAAGCTAGTGTGCTAGCCTTAGCTAGAGACATCGCGTCGCGTATTCATGCGTTGGCAACACGCTCTATCAGTTGATCACGAATCATCTGATCCTCCATGTCCCCAAACTCACAAGGAGCAGCAAGTTCACGTAGTGCAGCCAGAAACTCATTCACTGACTCACCAGGCCTCCGTGTCCTCTGTCGAAATTTGTGATGTTCTGCAACCACGTTTACTATGGGAACAAAATGTTTCCGAATTCCCTCCACGGCAGAAGAATAAGTAGCACCTGTATTTGGCAAAGCATAAAACAGTCTCTGTCCTTCAGTACTGAGTTCGTGGAGAAGAACGGCGCGTTTCCCGGGGTCAGGCCAGCTATCCCTGGTAGCATCAATGACGAGCATGTAGTTCTCAAACATCTTCAACCACGTAGGAAAGGAGATAGCAGGTTAACCAGGACAGGGCATGAAAGGTGCAGGTAAAGGTACGGCATTACCCAAAATGTGGTATTTTATAAGAATAATCAAAGAACTCGCAGAAGATTTCTCCATGCTTCACTTCGAGCCTTTATTCTCTTCTTCTTCTCACTCATTATTACATACTGTTCTGTAGCGCCCTCTGTAGCCATCCATCCATATAGCAGAACACAACAAGTACTCGGTGTACTCTGTACTCTGTAGAGACCTACAGAGAAGGTCAAAGGGAGATGCATTGTGTCTCTGTGATGTTTGCAGATGACATTGTGATCTATAGTGTGAGCAGGGAGCAGGTGGAGGAAAATCTAGAGAGGTGGAGGTATGCCCTGAAAACTAGAGGAATGAAGGTTAGCTGCAGCAAGACAGAATACATGTGTGAATGAGAGGAACCCAAGTGGAACGATGATGCTGCAGGGAGCAGAGATAAAGAAA
The DNA here is from genome assembly GCA_018398805.1 of Hirundichthys speculiger. Classification (NCBI taxonomy): domain Eukaryota; kingdom Metazoa; phylum Chordata; class Actinopteri; order Beloniformes; family Exocoetidae; genus Hirundichthys; species Hirundichthys speculiger. The sequence goes on from JAGFBZ010002507.1 coordinate 613,391, forward strand.
GTGGAGGATTTTAACTACTTAGAGTCAACAGTTCAGATCAATGGAGAGTGTGGAAAAGAGGTGAAGAAGTGTGTTTAAGCTGGTCTGAGCCAGTGGAGAAAAGTGTCAGGTGTAATGTGTGATAAGAGTTTCAGCTTGAATGAACAGAAAGGTGTACAAGATGGTGGTGAAACCTGCAATGTTGTGTGATTTAGAGACTGTGGCACTGAGGAAAAGACAGGGGGCAGAGTTGGAGGTAAGCAGAGGTTAAAATGTTGAGGTTTGATTCAGGAGTGGATGAGGATGGATAGGATCAGGAATGAGAACATCAGAGGGACAGCACATGTCAGATGTTTTGGAGAGAAAATCAGACAGGTCAGACTGAGATGGTTTGGACATGTACAGAGGAGGGATAATGAATGTATCGGTAGAAGGATGATGAGGTTGGACCTGCCAGACAGGAGGCATAGAGGAAGACCAAGCTGGAGAATTATGGATGTAGTGAAAGAGGACATGAAGTTAGTGGGTGTGAAAGAAGAGGATGCAGAAGACAGAGGTAGATGCAGCAGGCAGATCCTATGCTGTGGTAACCCCTGAAGGGAAATGGTGAAAGGAAAAGGAGACTGTTTATAATCCAGCAACTATAATGTCCTCCTGCTCAGCAGCATTTAAGCGACATTTAGCCAAGGTTTCTAAAGTAATATTGTTTGATTAAGTTACAAGTTATTAACACATGTTCAGGGAAGATCAGCAAAACTGCAAATAGTTGTTGAAATTAGCATTGTGTTGACAGGAAATGATAAGAAATTATTCTTTAAATACAAATGGATACATCAAAACTAAACAGCAACAAAATGCCGATCTTTAATTTAAAAGAAAAAATAAATGATTTATTCTTATTCTTGAGATCTATATGTCTTTTTCTACAACTTCAAGTGTTTTCTGTTTTCATTGTCAGTTATTCAGCTGATTAATTCACTTATTAATTAATGTAAAAAAAGGCATCCAGCCATTCGGTTTGGTCCTGTTCAGGGATGCAGGAGTGTGTTTTATCTGTCATCAGGCACACCCTGGAAGGTTATCAGTCCATCACAGGGTTAACACAGAAACAGACAGAGATGCACACCTTGTCAAGCCTGCAGTCAAGACATACTGTAGATTAACCTTTGGACTGCAGGTGGAAACCAGAGCACTCGGAGAAAACCCCAGATGACAGTACTCCAAACCAGGTTTCAAACCAGAAACCTTCTTGCTGTGAAGTGATAGTGCTAAACACTGCACTGGAGTACCATTACCAAACACAGAAAATGGAAAAATAAAGAAAATAGTCTGTCACATGCTACTTGTGTTTAAAATGGTGCATTACAATCTCTCTCTCTCTCTCGCTCTCAAAAGGATTAATTTCAAACCAGATCTCACCTATTGTCTTATAACATTTTGGCTTCATATTTTGGGCTAAAGATGTTTTAACTATTCCATTCAAATCCTGCATGTCTAAACATTCAGAGCAAGTCAGGTGCTGTTGACCCACTTTATCCACCCTCATAGAGACATATGCTTATGTTCTCAACATGTTATAAATAATAATGAGCTTTTCCTGGACCGTTAAAACTTTATGGGGTTCCATGAATGCCAAAAATATGTTCAAGTGCTCACTGTTTATGTCCATTGGTTGTTTGTTAAGACGTTTCCCCGTGTTTATTTAACTTTCAACAATACTCTGGTTGTGTCAAAGCTCTTTTAACAACTACTTTGTCTATGTAGATTGCTCACTTGGCTTAACGATTGGTTGTATCCGTTTAACTTTGGTTTATACTTCTGTTGTCTCCTTACACTCACTGTCTGATTGTGTCTCCTGTTTTTCTCGTTATGATGCTTCGTTGTTACGTGTCGTTGCTTTGCATCATTGCTACGCGTTGTTGCTACGCGTTGTTGCTACGTGTCGTTGCTACGCGTCGTCGTTGCTACACGTCATTGCTACATGTCCTTGCTACGCGTCCTCCTTGCTACTCGTACATCATAATGGCGCAGAGCAACAACGCAGAGCAACGACGCGTAGCTACATGACGCGTAGCTACGACACATCATAATGGCGCAGAGCAACAATGCATAGCAATGACGCATAGCAACAACGCATAGCAACAACGCATAGCAACGTTACGTACCAACGACACGTACCAACAACGCATCATAACAAGAAAAACAGGTGACACAATCAGACAGTGAGTGTAAGGAAACAACAGAAGTATAAACCAAAGTTAAACGGATACAACCAAATGTTAAGCCAAGTGAGCAATCTACATAGACAAAGTAGTTGTTAAAAGAGCTTTGACACAACCAGAGTATTGTTGAAAGTTAAATAAACACGGGGAAACGTCTTAACAAACAACCAGTGGACATAAACAGTGAGCACTTGAACATATTTTTGGCATTCATGGAACCCCATAAAACCTCCTTAATGTCATCATTGTTTTTATCATCCTCAAAACAATATCAGACTCTGTGTAATAGTAGTAGACTATAAAACACTTGATATCATATCTCCATGACACTGTGATATCTGAAAACGTGCTGTTATGTTCCTAGTATGTTCGGCTGGACTCTCTTGTGTTACTACGTCTTTAAGACGAAAGCAGGGGTTTATGGGAGGCTTTTGTAACAGATGGGGGGCCCGGCAGAAGTAAAGTTGTGTCCAACGAAGCTACGCGGTGTGGTTATTGAGTTCTGATCCAACATAACAGACACAATGCATGAGTTCACTTCATAGCTGAGTTATTTTGGTGTATTCTTGCGCAGCAGATCCGTTAAAAGTTGTGGATGTAAATGAAAATACTGTGACTATTCTGCTGTGAAAAGTGGCTCCCTGCACTCTGATTAACACACACACACACACACACACGTAGAGGCTGTGAGTGTCGCTCACGGACTGAGACAGATTGGTGCGTTTGGAGTCATCCATCCATCCGCCGGAGCGCGCCAACGGCGCTGCCGTCCAACCAGGAGGGCCGCTGCCGTCGGTCCCCCCCCCACTGAAACTAACGGACCTCCCGCTCCGCGGAGAGGGAGTTAAATGTCAGCTTTGTAGAAGTGAAAAACACTGAACGGTACCGGTCCGTTTAGTGGGATGTCTCCCAACAGAACTGGGGCGGCGAGGTTCTCCGTCCTCCCTGAAGGGACAAGTCCAGGTTTTGTGGTGGAATATTAACTTTCTGTCGGCTTTACGAGCATAAATAATCGAGCTTTTACATTCGCGTCCTCAGAGAGCGGAACAGAGCAGAGTGGGACGGACTTGGATGCCGATCAGGAGCCGCCGGTGCTGCCAGGAAACGTCCGCAAAGTCACCAGAAAGTAGCGCAACATGGCCAAGGTAAAGCGCGCGAGTTTAACTGTGTTCCGCTGGTTTGTGTCTTTTTCTCTACTGAGTTGGACCCAGAGTTAAAAGTTGAAGCCGTGTTTCAAGTATTTATGATGCAGCGACCTTCTTTTTTTGCTTGCTGGAATTTCCCCAGAGAGAGAGACAGAACCGTGAGAGGTTTTGTGAGATGACTTTCCTCTGGAGGTTTTGGGATCTTTAGAGGACCAGGTGGCTGCCACGCAGCCTCCTCGGAGACAGACAGCAGCAGCAAGTCTTTTAGGAGGCGCTGCAACGTTACACCAGTTACACCAGTTGCGCTGCAATGTTACACCAGTTACACCAGTTGCGCTGCAACGTTACACCAGTTACACCAGTTGCGCTGCAATGTAACACCAGTGAAGCACAAACTGTCAGAGAGGATGGAGACGGTTGGAAGTAATTGCTGACTTCAGTTTTTTTCTGAAAACCGCTGTTTCCTGTTTATAAAATAATAAAAACTGATTGAGAAATAAGAGAAAAGTCTTTGGGAAGACATTATAAAATCCAGTTTATGTCATTTGCAGAAATTTGTAAAAGTTAAATATCTTTTCCCTATATTTTTAATGATCTTGCTTGAAAACCACAACTAATCAACCACAACCAACACTGTATTTCTATGTTCTGTCTTGTTTTTATTCTGAATTAGGAATCTGTAATGACACTTTTGATTGATTGAGTCATTTGATTGTATAGATAGAAGGATCATTTTATAATTTGGCCTTTAACCCTTATCTAACATATGGATGCCTCAGCATTTTCTGCTGGTACAGACTGACCGTACTTTCTGTTCACTCACTGGAATTTGTTGTTATTGTGTGGTAACCTTTAAACCAGGGAACTGCATTAACACACATATACACACAAAAACAACAACAAAATGAATAACTGAATCAGTGATGGAGAAATGCAGACTTTTATGCACAAAAAACATAAAAAGTATCTAATCTGATTGGCTTTTATCTCCAAACTGAATAGACGAACATCAAGTTAGAAAAAAGGTCTATTAATCCAATTGAAGTTAGAAATTTAGGATACTTAAATAAAGCGTAATTTGAGTGAAACTGTTCGGTGTTAATCTGTTTTCAAGTTTAGAATAAAGGGAGTTTGTGTCATTGTGCTGTAATTAAATCAGCCAATGCACAGTCGAGCTCACACATGGGAGAAATGAAGCCTGGAGGCCAGATGCTGCTCCTGTACCATCTAAGTCCTCCCTAAGTAGGCCTAAGGTAAAACAACACAAAAGATAAATACATTTAACGTTTGGATAATGATTCTTGAGGCTGTTGAAAACATTTGATTTCGTACTGTTGCTTTTCTTGGCTGCAGGAGTGTCGTCTGCCTTTATACTGTACTAAACAGGGACGAGTCAGTAATGCAGCAGTTTGATGAAAGAGCCATAACGAGAAGATATTACAGAAAAGAGATGAGAATATTTTTATATTTGTCACTATCGGTCAAAAACAATCATTATTGGTTTTACAATACCTATTGGAAAACCATGAAGTTTTCAATACTTATTGATTCAACAGTGTATGTATGTGAAGAAAAAGAACTGAACATTCCTTCTAACTTAATACACATGGAGAATATCTTTACAAAACTGTCAGGCATCAGTGAATTAACAAACTGAAAAAGTGTCCATGTGACAGAGAGCTTTTGAGACGTGGGATGATAGGAATACCCAGCTTTCAATAAAAATGTTCGATCTATGCCCTTTGATGAGTCTGGTGATGTGAATATGGCCCTAAGGGAAAATATTCTGCCCACCTCTGGTCCAGTTACTCTATCTGGGCCTGTAGAACTAAACTTCAGACAATGATTTCTTTCATTAACAATGAATCCTTTTATTCTTTACATCGATTACTGTAACTGTTTAACAGTTCAGGTAAGATAATGCAGTGCAGTAGTGAGAAATACCGATGCTTGTTTTTGTCACAGATAATGAGTTAGTGGTGAAGACAGTCAGTCACATCTGGAGTTTTCTTTGCCCACATTTGGTTTTGATTAACTGCACTGATTTAAGGTGAGTGTGGCTGCTTAAACTCAGCCACATGGTCCAACAGACATGGACCAAATCTGCAGAAATGACTAAATCTTAATTGTTCCTGAGCCTTTGGACTCACAGCTTTTGGCGTATCTCATGTCAAAACTACATGATGAAATTTAGGTCACATCTGGCTCATACAACATATGACAAAACCCAACTTTGGTCCAGTTTGTTAACTTTGGGGCACGTGGCAGTGCTGCCAGTGCTGCCAGCGCTGTAGCTGAACCATACGTAGCTGAAGTAGCCCAGATTAGGAGCAAATGTGTCTGCCATCTGGGTGCTCTTGACTGTGCTATATGCTCTTGTGTATGTTTTATGAGACATTAGAAAGCTTAAATCTGTGAAACTTCCCCTTTTTCCAGCAGAAAATGATGACCTGTCAGAATGTCTGTCAATTCTCTGTTAGAGATGCAGAAACTACTGATTACATCTGCAGGTTTTTGTTCATGTTTGACAAAAGGATAACAAGTGTTCTGTCAACAATGGATTTACTGTCATATCAGTGGACTTTTCCATCCACATCTCATGATGTATGTTAATAAAGATGTGTTGAATCTAATTCATAGATACAGTTTTGCCTCTTTCAGAAATTATGTGGCACCAACTACCCGACCAGCATCTGCTTCGTAGTGGTGAATGAGTTCTGTGAACGATTTTCCTACTATGGCATGAAAGGTATGCAAAACTCTGAATGACGAGCTGGAACATGTAGTATGAAAGCAGAAGTCAACAAGATTCAGTTTTGAGACTTTGAATTGAACTGTTGAACACAAAGCTGAGTGAATAATGATGTTAAACCAGTAAAAAGTTAATGAGTCAAATAGGGCGATAAAGCAGAGGCTATAATATCCAGATAAGTCTCTTCCTGTCACATGATCTCTCTTTAACTTACATGTTTATCAGTGCACACTCTCACACAAACATGCCACACAAAAGCCCAATTTTCTGCTCAGCACTTCACACTGTGCTTCATCTAAGTTCAGCTAACATATGTTTGAAAGACCTAAAAAAAACTGGCCCTGCTATTTTTAATTTTCATAATTAGATGATTATTTGTACTGTCTATAAAATACCAGAAGAAAGTAAAAGAGCCATCACAGGTCCGATGTCTTCCAATGGGTTTTTTTTTTTTTTTCATTCTAAGGTCTGGTTAGAAAATATTCAAAACTTTGAGCACAACATTTCTTCACTGTGTATGATTTACTGGCTTCCTTCATGAGCTCATACTGGAACTCAGAAGTCCATTTATTATAGGAAGCTCGAGGAGAATGTTTATTCGAAGTTCAAGTTCTTCAAACAGGCTTTTTTTCTAACTGCAGTCTCAGCAAAAACTATAATCTCACACTTTTGCTCTGATCAGAAGAGACACGAGTGAGGGGAGTTGAGGGTGACAGGCAGAGAATAAAACGACATATCTCTGATTGAGCCATAATTTTCACCAGTTTCAATTAAATATCAGGTGTGACGCAGCATATTCATATTTGATTGTTGAGGAGCGAGGATATTCAAACAAAGAAATGATAAGACTGAAATGACATAGACTGAAACACAAAGATGATAGGGAACTTTTATGATAGGGAGCAGATGGAAACAATTAGGGAATCATTTTTGCAGGAAACCAGACAAGTACAAGGAGTGATGTAAGGCATGACGCTGCTCTGTCCTCTGAGATGGGTCACAGCTTTCGTTTGTGTGTTGGTTCACAGCGGTGCTGACGCTCTACTTCCTCTCCTACCTGCACTGGGACAAGGACCTCTCCACTGCTGTCTACCATGCCTTCAGTGGCCTCTGCTACTTCACTCCCATCCTGGGAGCTCTCATTGCTGACTCCTGGCTGGGAAAATTCAAGTGGGTGGCTGTGTCTGGTGTTCATATATATTTATATATATATATATATATATATATATATATATATATATATATATATATATATATATATATATATATATATTAGGGGTGCAACGGTACAGGTGGCTCACGGTACGTTCCGTACCGTGGTTTTTGTGTCACGGTTTCGGTATGGATTCGGTACAGTTTCAGACCACCTGCTAGCCTAAACCCACGATCGACAGATACCGAGTTTGCGCAAAGCACAACTCGCATGTCGGCGCGTAAAAGAGCGGGTCCAAATGGCATAAATGGAGCGTCGAGAGCATCTATGAGCTGCAGCCAACCGGCCAAAGTGTGATCGGCTGGTCACTGTGAGTGAGTGGAGGTGAGTGCACATTGACATGCAGTGGCGGACCTGTTGCCTAAAAGGCACGCACGCTCACGTGCAAGTCCAATGTAAAGTTATTGGAACATAAATACCGCGGGACATAAAAGCGTCCTGTGCAGGTCGTACCGAACCGTACCGTATTTTACCGAGTACCATTGCATCCCTAATATATATATATATATATATATATATATATATATATATATAATATGTCGTTCTTCATGTCTGTTTTAGCTTTGTCGCAAGTTTACCTGCCAATCGTTTTCCGGTTCCGCAGCAGCCAGTAACAGACTTTTAAAAACAAAAGCATGTGAGCAACATGCGTTAATGCACGATAAAATAAATGTCGGCGTTAATAAATTAATGAGTTAATGCGACAATAACGTGTTAACTTGCCCAGCCCAAATATCTATCTATCGCTCTATCTATCTATATATATATATATATATATATATATATATATATATATATATACACTGTATATGTATATACATAGATACGTACACATTTCTTGAAATCTGCTTGTGCACTGTTCAGAGTTTGCGCTGTTCCAGTCAGAACAACAGTACATAAATCCTGCAGTATTCAGTGTGTGGTCACTTTAATGTGTTTAAATCAGTCAGACCACACACAGTCATTTTAAATGATCTGAAGAGCATAACTCTGCTTACATGTAATGAGCATTTACTCCCAACAGGACCATCATCTACCTGTCTATTGTTTACGTGATCGGCCATGTGGTCAAGTCCGTGGGAGCCATTCCCACTGTGGGAAACACAGATGTGCACATGTAAGTTAACTGGAGTACATTTGCAGTCTGAGTAAGCACAATGATACCACAGAGTGACTCTGCGGTATCCACAGAGGACAAAGAGACTGATCATTCCTCTGCAGAAGTATGAGACCAGCCCAGGCATTTTATGACATTTGGGCATTGATTCAAATGTATGGAGTCAGTAAAGTTAGGGTGTTTTTTTATTCAATCTGTTCTGTTTATTTTCATGATATATCAAAGAGAAACTTAGACATATGTGACTGATAAGCAAAATGCTATTTATGTTTTCCATTTTTAATTTATAATTTTTTTTGTCCATGTGCGCTCTAGTGCTCTGTCCATGGTAGGGCTGATACTCATTGCTTTGGGCACGGGAGGAATCAAACCGTGTGTGGCAGCGTTTGGAGGAGATCAGTTTGAGGAAGAGCACGTAAGAGCAAGACATAAAAGCATTTTAACTTGTTCTGTTCATGGTGTCTTTATAGGATAAAGTGTAAAAGCTAAACCACGACTTAAATCAGATGGTCATGTAAATTCTGTTAAAAGAGGTTCAATAAATAATGAAAAAAGAAGATAGTGATTAGAACAGTGAAGTGTGACTTTGAATTAACTCATTTTACACATTTTTTAGGAGAAGCCAACCCCCCCCACCAAAACATGGTCTTGTTGAAATAAGCAAACCCTGCATTGTCAAAGTTGATAAAGTCAGACAATGCTGTGTGATAAAAGTAGAAGTGGAATAGAGTCATGAACTTTAAGGATCAAATAGCTGGGATTAGTTACAATATTCAGTTGTTGAATATTTGTTAAATCCACTAGATTCATTTCCCAGAATTTGATGCTGTTTATTTTGTATAAAGCAGCTGAATTCTTGATGTGTGAGGTTGTCGGGGATGACGGGGGAAAGCCTGTGCTATGTCACACTGGGTTCACTCATGAAAGGGGGAAAACTTCCTCACCATTTGGGCAGAACTGAGGAAAATGTTACAACCACATTAAAAAATTAGAAGTTTATTTAAAAATGTCATTGTTCAAGTGTTTCAAGTAATATACAAAGTGTTGAATATCAATATCTCTTTAATTTCTCTGCCTGTTGATTTTGTTGTGCATACATAACCTTTATTTTAATCTTTTCATCCTCCTTGTTTCCTGTAATAAATCAAGTGTCTGTATTAAATGTATTACCCTACCAGAACTAATCAGAGGATGTTGTAAAGCATAATAGCTTAATAACAAGCCTAATTTTTAAGAGATCACCAAGCTGTAACTGTGTGTAAATCAACGTTTTATATTCCTCTTTTCTTGAGTTGCTTAACATCCTTGAACTGATCTTTGTACAACCACCACAGCAGGTCATATAAGAAATCTAATCTGAACCTTTCAGGTCGGGAAATACAGTTCCTACTCACGCTATCACATCAAAAGTACTCACGTTGTTTTGTTGTGTTAATCTTCTCCAGTTGAATGAGAGGCAGAAATTCTTCTCCATCTTCTACATGTCCATCAACGCTGGGAGCCTGTTGTCGACCGTGATCACGCCCATCCTCAGAGGTGAGCGTTGGCTGTGTCAGAGCTGATGTGTTCAGGAACCTGTGAGGTCTGCTGTGTGAGCAGCATCTGTCCGCTCCTGCAGGTGATGTGCAGTGTTTCGGTGGTGACTGCTACGCTCTGGCCTTTGGGGTTCCTGCAGCTTTGATGATTGTGGCTTTAGGTGAGTTTTGATCAGCTTCAGTTCTTTTAGACATATTCTTCAAAACACAAAATTCGAGCATTTGCATAACGGCCTGATTGATACGGGGCTGAGGTTATTAGAAATGTTTAATGTGAATAAAGAGGAACTGATGTTAATATTTTCCTTTTGAGATAATTCAGTGAAATGCCTGTAGAGGGAGACAAGTTGTCCAGAAGTACAGAGGACACAAGATCAAATAAAAAACAAAAAAAAACATCCATCCCCCCCCCCCCAATCCTTCAACCCTTACAAAAATCTCTGAGCAAGTGAAGTAAAGTGTATTGTCTATTTACACAAATAGGCAGTTTATACCGATGCTTCACTGCCAGAACCATACACGACGAAAATAATCAATCAGGCTTTGGTGATTGAAAGAGGAGATGCTGCTGCTGTCAGGGAGGGGCTGACGGCACCACACACCTTGCGATATCTTACGTCTGATTGAGCTGGGCTGATTCATAGCAGACACCAGAGCCATGGGATTAGCCAATCAGGGAGGAACTGAAAAAAAATTCAACAAAAAAACCTGTAGAGGCCCTACGAGGCAGCTGCCCCAGCTAGCTACTTCAGCTCCTCCAGTGGGGGGGGGTCCACTCATCTAGGAGTAATGTGGAGTAGAGTCGCTGGAGCCAGTTGAGGTGGTTTGGGCGTCTGGTGAGGATGACTCCTGGGTGAATCCCTTGAAAATAGGACAATGCCTCTTACAAAATGCAAATAGGTTCCAAAAGGTTTGAACTGGGTCTTGCTAGCGTATGCAGTGTAAAGCTGGTCGCTGCAACAGAAGATGTCAAAAAAATGAATAAATAAATAAAGGAGAGGAAGCTTCTAGATTGAATTAGGTGAAATATCAATGTTTAAGCCTGTATTTGTCTTTAATTGATATGATTTTCTAAAGTGCATGATCTAAACTTCAGTTGAGGCAGTGATCTGTGTTCACACTATGTTTTTACATGTTCATCTTCCTCTTGATCAAGATCCATCCTCATACATCCTGACAGTCTGTTTTCTCTGCCTCTAAAAGCCGTGTCACTTCTGATCCTTGTGGGATCCATGCATGACTGGCTGCTCAGTGTAAAAATAATCTGTAGTTCACTACCAGGCGGGCCACAGACATGTTGCAGTGAGGGTGACCGTTGAAAGTTTCTCTCTCCGTGTTCTTTTTATCTGGTGCCTAAATGACAGACTAGAAGCAAAGATCAATCAGAAATTTATTACAATCATGAATACAAAGAATTATTATTATGCCATGCAGAATATTTTAATCGGCCGATGGTACATCTCCTAACATCTCAAAGATGCCAGGGAATGCACACCGATCTAACGTTTCTCTTCCTTTTTAAAGCCTGCATGAGGCGGACTCATTCCTCCTCCGACGTAATGTCTTCAAAAGTCCAAATGGTTCAGACAGATATAGTTATGTTTGCTGCAGGGTGTACTGCAGGAATGGAGTGTAACTAATTTTATCACCATTGCCATGCATACTTCTTTGGAAGAGAGCAGGTCAGGAAGGTCATGAGACCCCAGTTGTCAGGTCATAAAGCAGCCACACTGAGGCCTTTAGCTTTAACAGTTTAAAGTTATAACTGAAAATAATTCTAAATCCTAACACCGTCAGACAGGTTTTAAGCGTGTTTAACTCATGTAAGATTTGATTATTCTTGAGTCCTATATCAGCCACAGAAAGAAGACACTGCATTTTAAAAAACTACTGTCTGATAGTTGCTTCCTCTTATGTTGTTTATTCGAAATGTCATGGCGAGCTGTCATCATCATGATTTTAACCCTTCGTCCAACTCGCACAGTTGTGTTCATTGCTGGCAGCGGTCTGTACAAGAGGAATCCTCCTCAGGGTAACATCTTGTTGGAAGTCTGCAATTGCATTGGTGTGAGTCATCTCCTACTTCCTCCCTGTTACATCTGTAGATTTGATATTTTCTTTCTCTGTTTGTGTGTGCTGCCCCAGTCTCAATTCTTCAATCCCATTATTGTTTGCAGTTTGCACTGAAAAACCGCTGGACTGGTTCAAAATATGACCATAAAGGGAAGCACTGGTTGGACTGGGCAGAGGATATGTACCCGGTAAAAACAGAGGACTCCTTCTGATAACTCTTCAGTGCTGGGTTTTGTGTCTGTTGTGGAAAGCTTGATCATGCCTTATTTGACGCAAAAGTCCACCTGATTTGTGTGTTTGTTCCTTAACAGAAGCGCCTTAATTCAGGAGATAAAGATGGTTCTTCGGGTTCTGGTTCTCTACATTCCCCTGCCAATGTTCTGGGCTCTATTTGATCAGCAGGTACGAGAAAAGCAATAAATAATCTTACTGTTTGAGCATCCCCACTATTCAGTGTTTTCCAACTCCACCATTTATACGGTTTATATAGTCTTAAAGTTAAAAACTTCAGAGCACAGATGTTGAAAATGTGATCTTCAGGCCAATGAGAGTCAGCTTTCAGGAGTTTAGACAGGGAGACAGCGTGGCATGATGTGCAACAACTAATGTATGTTACATTCACAGATGATTTATATAAATTCCTGATGAAACGCAACAAATTTTTGCCATAGGGTTAAACTTTAAAACATTGTGACCTTTATGACAGTTATTAAGCACAAACCTCTTCTATGAGTATAAAGGAAAATCCCAGAAGAACAAAAAGAACATCTGGCCCACATTTAGCATTGAATGATAAAAACTGAGAGCAAGGCTTGCTGTCTAAAATCACATGGACAATATCTGCATGTTCTTTGGATCCGTGGGCCACTTCTAGAACCCAGAAACCCAAGTTAGAGGCAGCTAATCATTTTTGGGGTTGGGGTTAGGTCAGCCAGATGCTGCAAATCAAATGTACATGATTCACTGATAATCAATGAGTAAGATCACCTCTGTGAAATTAGAAGGTTTTACCACTTGATCAGCAGAACCTGACCTCCACTTGTCCCCTTGAAGCCAGCAGAAAGTTTGTACTCAATTTTTCACAGCTGATTCTGCATTTTGGCTTAGATAAATAACATAATAATAGTGTAGTGTTTTCATCTGATGTTCATTTTCTTGATTTCAAGAGCAGGTAAGTACAGGAAAATTCTTTATCTTATGCCCTGATATGTAAAACCTTATAAATGGTCGAAATGTGTGTGATGTAAAGAAAAAACAAAAAACCATTTGCATGTAATTAACTGAGCAAAGAGCAGAGCCGAGCTGAGCAGAAATAAAGAAGCTTCGTGACAAAAGAAACTTTAGCCACATGGATTAACCTTGACCCAATCATACTCATTTAAACTGTAAATTGGCTTTATGTAGTTCACTTGCATACACACAATCCAGCTTGAAGTGTAATGGTGGCTACTTCACTTTACTAAGTAATAAGACTGAAAAAAATATTACTGGGTTTGAAATGAAGTGTCACGTCTTGAATTTGAACATGCTGTATAGGAGAAGCCTGTTCTTTTAACACAAGGTCAAGGGCTTGTTACAAAATCCTGTAGCTATCTGTTATCTTCTCCTTTTGGCCAGCGCTCAACACAACCATTTGACTAAGGAAAACCTCAAAGCCACATTCAAGATTCTTTGATTTCATCCCCCCATTTCATCATCCTTTGTATAAACTTACTGATTAAAAATGTCGGGAAAACCAAACAAACCCTCATATTTCTTGGAGGACTTGTCAAATGTTTCACAAGTTCTTTATAATCATTGTCTCTAGCGATACAAAGAGAAACAATAAGGTTTAAGGGTTGCAGTGCTATGATTAAAAGTGATGCTGTTGCCAGAATGTGACTTCCTGGTAACAGTTACTTCTTCTTTGTTGCAGGGGTCCCGATGGACACTACAGGCCACAAGGATGAACATGGCTTTTGTAAGCTATTCCTTAAATTACATAATAGCATCAAAAAAACATAAAATACAAAAAAAAAATAAAAAATGCTGACAGCCTGTTTGCACTTTGATATCAGTATGTGGTTTAAGATTTTAGTCTGATTGTACCAACTGTGTCGTAAAATAGATCTTCTCTTTGTCAGGGCGTTTCTGCAATTTTCCATTTTTACGCAGTAATCACAGTTTATGGCTCTTATAGATTATGAACTCATCAGGGCTGGATTTACTAAGTTAAAGTTTAAATCACTGTCCTGTCTTTGTCTTGCTTTATTACAGGGGGAATTCTTCTCTGTAAAGCCTGATCAGATGCAGGTACGCATCAGAATCTATTTCTGGAGTTTTCTTTATTGGTGTGTTGAAGGATGTCCAGATATCAGAAAATAGTGAGACAGAGGTCCAGTATTTCCTTATATGAAGCTTATACAATTGTGTCATATACATTATAGGCAGAACTGTATCTAACTACACTATATTAGTAAAAGTATTGGCTTAGCTGCCTTGACTCACATATGAACTTTAGTTCATCCCATTCCTAATCAATATGACGTGGGTCCACCCTTTGCAGCTAGAACAACTTCAACTCTTCTGGGAAGGCTGTCCACAAGGTTTAGGAGTGTGTTTATGGGGATTTTTGACCATTCTTCCAGAAGCACATTTATGAGGTCACACACTGATGTTGGACCAGAAGGTCTGGTTCTCAGTCTCTGCTCTAATTCATCCCAAAGGTCTTTTATCAGGTTGAGGTCAGGACTCTGTGCAGGCCAGTCAAGTTCATCCACACCAGACTCTTCCATCCATGTCTTCATGGACCTGCTTTGTTCACTGGTGCACAGTCATGTTGGAAGAGGAAGGGTCCAGCTCCAAACTGGTCCCACAAAGTTGGGAACATGGAATTGTCCAAAATGTCTTGGTCTGTTGAAGCATTCAGAGTTCCTTTCACTGGAATAAGGGGCCAAGCCCAGCTCCTGAAAAACAACCCCACACCATAATCCCCCCTCCACCAAACTTTACACTTGGCACAATGCAGTCAGACCAGTACCGTTCTCCTGGAAACCACCAAACCCAGACTCTTCCATCAGATTACCAGATGGAGAACTGTGACTCCAGAGAACGTTCCTCCACTGCTCTAGAGTCCAGTGGTGGACGCTTTGCATTACACTTGGTGATGTATGGCTTGGATGCAGCTGCTCCACCATGGAAACCCATTCATGAAGCTCTCTGCTCTGTTGTTGAGCTAATCTGAAGGACACATGGAGTTTGGAGGTCTGTAGTGATGAACTCTGGAGAAAGTTGGTGACCTCTTCGTACTATTTGCTTCATCATCCTCTGACTCCGCTCTATCAGTTTACGTGTCCTACCACTTCATGGCTGAGTTGCTGTCGTTCCCAAACTCTTTCATTTCCTTATAATACAGCTGACAGTTGACTGTGGAATATTTAGGAGCGAGGAAATTTCATAAGTGGATTAGTTGCTCAGGTATCATCCTATCACAGTTCCAGCTGGAATTCACTGAGCTCCTGAGAGCGACCCATTCTTTCACAAATGTTTCTAGAAGCAGTCTGCATGTCTAGGTGCTTAATTTTATACACCTGTGGCCATGGAAGTGATTGGAACACCTGATTCTGATCATTTAGATGAGTGAGCAAATACTTCTGGCTATATAGTATATATTGTTGCAGCAGTTTTCTGAAGCTTTTTACAACGTGTCATTTTTTTTAATATATAAACTTAAATTTAAGGATTAATGAGTCCAGTAAATAACCTCAAAATAAATACTGTATATGTAGCGCACTAGATTTTTAAAAAGAAAAAGTAAAAAAAAAAAAAGAAGTTCTTTTAGTCTTTTAAAATGAATGAACTTTAAGATTTCTTGGCATAATGGCATAAAATTATAGTCTATGAAAATTAACACGCTTTACAATCGTAACAAACTATGTTACTGCACCTCTGATGCATAATTAGAAAACATAGTTTTGCAGGAAGTTGTTCTGTCTTTCGGATTGGTGACAAAAATGTTTTATGGTAAAGAAACACATGACATAAAATAAAGTAAAAATAATGGAACACAAGCACTGACCCAAAACTGTGAAGTCGGCTTGAACTGTGAAGGATTTGATAGAGCAACAAAAACAGAGCTGCTTGTAGCATTTGTTTTTACTGGCCTCAGCGCATTTTACTTCCATTGTTACAGGAATACTGTATGTTAAATAATTTAATGCTTTCATGCCATTTAAGCTTATTGGACTGAATTTTTTTTTCCCAGTGATGGTACACAGTCAGTCAGACTGACACTATGTGACAGTTGATTGTTTGAGCTCATTATATCTGTCAACGTAGAAGTTAGTGTTTTATTAAAACTTAAAGACCCTAACTGTTTGATATTAAATCCAGTGTGCTGGACTACATCACAATAACTGTGCAACTGTCCAAATACGTTCAAGCTGTAGTGCATGAGTGATGAATTCAGTCAGCCTGAAGCATGGCTTTTTCCACTTCTGTGTTTTTCACTTCCACTGGAGATGGACCCATCGATACCTGTAAAACTGATCCCGTTTGGCTGCGTGAAGTGACACCACCATTCTCATGTCAACACTTTTACAGCTGCTTATCACTCCCATCTCACCATTTATTTACAATATAAGTTGAATAACATCTCTTTTTTATGTCTAACTCTAACCTTTATGTTTTTATGAGTTCTAGTGAGCTTTTATGGAGTCATTTAAAAGCAAATTTTCCCTCTCTGTTGTGTAGATGCTGAATGCTCTGCTGATCCTTGTCTTTGTGCCGATCTTTGACCTCATTATATATCCACTTGTTGGCCTTTGCAGGATCAAAATCACGTGAGTAAAAGCCTCTTGTTTTCTCTACCCATCTTTATGGCAGCACTGTGAGCATTTAACAGGCCTGTTAACTGGAAAAATGAGCCATGTGACTGCATATTTGATATCCCGTGGTTGTGGCTCAAAGAACAATCAGTTAACCATTAAGGTCTTTGGATACTTTTAAACCCCCTCCAGTGAGTTTAATGTGTTAATCTGACGATGCTAAGAATGTTTTACTCATTTCTAAAGCATTGTGCAATGCATGATGCATATTTATCCATAAAAGAATAAAAGAGAACTAAATCCACTTTCACCATTGAAAACTGTGGGAAAGCTGTTTTCCCACACAACAGTCTTTTTTGTCTTTGTGTTTGATGGTTTCGCTCAGGGTGTAGAAGGAGTTCTTATCAGGGAGGAGATCAGTGAGATTACTGTTGTGAAAAATCTCGAATAAAACAGCAGATGGCTCATCAGGTTAAGCAGCCGCTCCTTGTAGGGAGGCCACAGTCCTCCCTACATGTGGCCCTTTGCTGCCTCTGATCACCAATGAAATCTGAACATTTAGAACCTTTAACAAAGGGGCACATACACCCCTTTGCAAAATCAAAATGATCAAAAATCAAATTATTCAACACTCCACCATCTCTGCAGCTGCAGCAAAAGTGAATACATCTGTGATGGCTTGCAGTTACTGCAGGCCTGGTCTACGTGTAGAGTTCACATGCATTTTAGCCTATCATTTGCATAAAAACTATTTTAGATAACAGGAAATGGATCTTTTGTAATTGTCCCTCCAGTGTGAAGATATCCAGAAAAGTTTCTTTTATTAAATATTAATGTGTAGACATGGAAAACATGGACAATTTTGAAAAGTGACATAGGAGTGTATTGCATTGTAATCTTTGATTCCAGACCACCTGTGCTGTATGTTCAGTGTGCACTAGCTGGCATTTCATGTTGCTGTAAAACACAAGAAAGAACAAGAAGGTGCTTTGGCACACAAAGTAGGTTTGGCTCCATTTGACTGTGTACTTAAAAAAAAAAAAAAAACTACAAACATTTTAATTGCTGATATGGAAAGTCACTTTTGTTGCATGGAGTTCATATTCTGGGGCCATGGTCTTCAAGTTTTCATATCTTCTTGACAACAAATGCTACACTTTCAACAAAGAACTTTTGCAATTTCAGGAGGGTGTTGTTATTTGACATTTAAATGATGAGACACATGTGCTTTGTATTTCAAAAGTGTTGATAGTCTGACCTTCACTGACTGTCTGCCTTCAGACCTCTCAGGAAAATGGCCGCAGGAATGATTTTTGCAGCACTCGCCTTCATAGCAGCCACACTGGTGGAGGTGAACGTTGTGGTATGTATGGTCATGGATCATGAATCCTGCAGCAGGAACACAAGGAATTTATTTTTTGTAAATCTGTATTCATAACCAGTTAATTGGTATTGAATGATGCCCTGAAACAGAATATAAACCTGACAGAAGGAAAATACTAAGGGGGAAAAAATGCCTTGAAAGGCTGAAATCCTTTTTGTAAAAGATATTGCTTTATAAATGGTTTTTGCTGACCAATATATTTTAGCAATAACTGAGCAATAGCAATAATAAGGGTGCTTATTTCTGATAATCATGAGTGTATTGCTAATGTCTCTCTGTCTTGTAGAAAACCGTGGTGGATCCTGCACCTGCAAGCAACTGTCTTCTACAGGTTGTTAACCTGGCAGAAGAAGATGTCAGTGTGATGATTCCTGATAAAGACTTGTTTCCAGACCAAATCCCACACCTCCAGGTAAGCAGACTGACAAATTAGCAGACTGAAGGGCAGCCAGATGTGAAAAAATAACAGAAAATAACAGAAAAGAACAAGCCAGTGCTGCAAGGTAGCTGGATAGAGATGGAACCATTAAGTCAGTAAATGGTTTGTTTTTTAGTTTCTTTGGTTTTCTTCAACTTTAGAACCAAAGTGGAAAAACAGAAGAAGTATTTTAGAAGTATTTCTTTTCTGGACTGGATTTGAAAAAACAAAACAAAACAAGTATGATTGCATGGCTTGTTTATTACTTTTATTGCTGAACAATTTGAGGGAGTGAAAACACTATCAGTAGCAATCTCTAAAGTGATGCTCCAATTATGCTCAGTTATGACTGTTAGAAGGATCTGCCTGGAGCACAGGCCTCAAAGAAGAATCCTTTTTCCCACACTAATTTCGAGATGGTGTCCTCTACTACAAAACTGACAAAATTTACCCACATGTAGCATTATACTCAACATTCAGTTTACTGTCACAAAAGTGCTCCAATGCTTTATGTCCAATGTTATCACATTGAAGCTGTTTTTGGGTCAACAAAATTACCTTGAATTTAGCCAGTTCCTTCAAGGAAATGTATGATTTAATTAAAAAAAAACCAAACAAACAAGTTCAGTCAAAAAAAAAAACAAACTATAAAATGCTTCCTTAAAAACTGACTCTGATCAGATCAGACACATTAGACTTTCCTCGAGTGTTCCACGGTATTCTCATCTCTTTTTACTTTAAGATTGTCTTAGTGTCATGTGGAGATTTTTGAAAGAGCATCAACAGTCATTTCCTGGTTTCTTTGTGGCAGAACACTCTTAAATACGAGACACTTCAGCTTGACGCTCCCAGCAAAGAACTGAGTATTCAAGTCAACCTCCTTGGATCAAGCATTACCTGTGAACCCGGTCTTTGAAGAACAAAAGGCCTACAGCCTCATCATATACAAAGAAACCACGACAGTACAGTGCAAACTGGTGAGTGTCCCTGAAAATAAACACTGCTCAAAAATGAGAGTACAGCATCAAATCAATTCAGTTCAATGCAACTTTATTTGTATGCATCTGTTACAATACAAATAGTCTCAAAGGCACTTTTCAGAGACCCAGAGCATGACCCCCAAGCAAATATTATAAACAAAAGTAATATTATTAAATCCTAATTGAAGAAACAGTGGCAAGTAAAATACTCCCATCGTGAGGAGAAAAACCTTTTAAGTCAAACAGCAGCAAGGAAAAACTCCACTTGAAGAGGAAAAAACCTTGAGCAGGACCTGGGTCAAAAGGGGGACCTTCCTGCTGAAGACCAGCTGGGTAAAGGAGGAAAAGAGGGGGGGGAGGATGAAAGGACAGAAAGGATGGAGGACAAAGAGAGGAGAGACACAAATATCTTGGCAATATTATATAGGACAGAATATATTAGTAATTATCCATTAGCTGGAGAACTAAGAATTCCATGTACTTCTATTGTTACATATATGTAATATATTATAACAATGAGACAACCCCCAAAACAGGAGTGGTTTAACAGGTGACACTGACAGTTTTTACATCTTCATCTTTTCTGACTATTTTTCAATAGTTTGCATTTAACTAGGTTCAGTGTCACTACTGGTAGTTGGAGGTGACACCTGAACCCTACAGATGTTTCACAGGCAGTCCAGCAACAGCAACGTGCTTATACAGTCTCTTCTAGTTCAGGGTACACTTAAGGTGCTTTTACAGTGCAAGCAGCTTTATCTCACTGCCACACACCACGTAACTAGATAGATTTATTTCTTAGACTGAATTATCCCTATAAATACCCCAGTATTAATATAATTATTCCTACAATCAAATTACATTGTGGTTAATGTGTATGAAACCTTGCCATCATTGAATAATGAGGTATCCTTTCCTTCCTAACACATTACCCAGTCCAGTACTGATATCAGTATCAGTATCAGTACATATATCAGTATCAGTATCAGTATCAGTATCAGTACAAATATCAGTATTAGTACAGATATCAGTATCAGCACAGATATCAGTATCAGTATCAGTATCAGTACAGATATCAGTATTAATACAGATATCAGTATCAGTACAGATATCAGTATTAATACAGATATCAGTATCAGTACAGATATCAGTATCAGTACCAGTATCAGTATCAGTATCAGTACAGATATCAGTACCAGTACCAGTACCAGTATCAGTATCAGTACAGATATCAGTATCAGTACAAATGTCAGTATCAGTATCAGTACAGATATCAGTATTAATACAGATATCAGTACCAGTACCAGTATCAGTATCAGTACAGATATCAGTACCAGTACCAGTACCAGTACCAGTATCAGTATCAGTATCAGTATCAGTATCAGTACAGATATCAGTATCAGTACAAATGTCAGTATCAGTATCAGTACAGATATCAGTATTAATACAGATATCAGTACCAGTACCAGTATCAGTATCAGTACAGATATCAGTATTAATACAGATATCAGTACCAGTACCAGTACCAGTATCAGTATCAGTACAGATATCAGTGTCAGTACAAATGTCAGTATCAGTATCAGTACAGATATCAGTATTAATACAGATATCAGTACCAGTACCAGTACCAGTTTCAGTATCAGTATCAGTACAGATATCAGTACCAGTATCAGTATCAGTACAGATATCAGTACCAGTACCAGTACCAGTATCAGTAGCAGTACAGATATCAGTACCAGTATCAGTACAGATATCAGTATCAGTAGCAGTACAGATATCAGTACCAGTGCCAGTAGCAGTACAGATATCAGTATCAGTATCAGTATCAGTATCAGTATCAGTATCAGTATCAGTACAGATATCCAGCAGAGATTTTTCCCATTGAAACCTGATGTTCCTCTAATTTTTTGAGCAGTGTATTTTACATTTGTATTTGCTTTAAATAGCACACAATTTTAATAATAACACACATAATAATAACCTAGAGTCAAAGTTTTGAAAATACATTATTTATTGATAACCTCCGCCAAGGAGGTTATGTTCTTGCCAGTGTTTATCTGTTTGTTTGTTTGTTTGTTTGTTTGTTTGTCTGTGTTCAAGATAACTCAAAAAGTTATGGATGGATTTTGATGAAACTTTCAGGAGTTGTCAGAAATGTGAAAAGGAGGAACTGATTTCATTTTGGGTGTGATCCGGAAGAAATCCTGGATTCTGGATCACTTTCAAATTTTCGATAACATTGTGGTAAATGGGGCCAAAAATTTTGTTTCTCAATATCTCCGTTAATTATTCCCCAAAAACCCATGAAATTTGACTCAGGGATTGACAATGGGAACCTCTATCAAATTTCATTTTTCAATGTTTTAAATCGTTAAAATCATTTTTTTTTGGTCATTTGTTTTTCTAAGCGAAGTACTTACTTAATAAATATACAATGTTGGTTTTTTGCAATGTAAATAAATGGAAATTATAGGCCACTGAGGTTGTTTAATTTCAATATATTGACTTTGGAAACAAATATTGCATGAAATCTTTATAGCATTATTATTTATTTTGTGTCCATCACAAAATAAAGGAAAATATGGCACTTTTTGCTTTTTTTGGAACTGGGGAACAACGAGTTAAGAAGAATACAGAAAGAGACTTTATTGGCAGAAAGGATCTTGACCTGGTTCTGTTTTTTATCATTCAGGTGGAGGACTGCATATCAAAAAGCCAAGATGGGAACCCTTATGTGCGGTAAAATATGTTCAGTGCTAGAGAATATGATTAGCTTTTTAACAGAAAAACATTTTATTCATCCCCTGCTGCCTTGAAATGCTGACTTACTGGTTTAAATTGAACAGGTTCTTCAACACACGGCCGGAAGCTGTGAATCTAACAGTTGGAAATGAGGATTTCTACGTGCCTGCTGGTTACAGCATGTCTTCTAACAAGACTGTGAATCGAGGACTGTGAGTATTGTTGGAGATGTGGGGGTTTAAACTGGAACCAAAATTAAGTGACTGAGGAAAACACAAACAGAAGTCCAAATCCAGAGCAGACATTTTAATTCAGGTTTTTTGCCCACAGAAGGTTAAAAAATATTAATGATTTTAAATTGAAATAAAGACATATGCTACTTTATTTAAAATCTGTATTCCTTTCACAAGGATTAAAAAACAGTTACAGTAAAACCTTTTTACTGAAAAGGTTTAATTGGCACCACTCCTGTGTAAAATGACAGCAGTAATGGTGGGATTCATCAGCTGCAGCTCCGCTGGGCGTTGTTAGGAACACAACAGTGCTTCAGCACTGTCAGAGAGTTCAACTCAACCTTTCTTTACTGGATCACATGTATATCAGCTGTAATGCCTCGCAAAGATACTCTGCAACTGACAGCACAAACCTAATTATCTCAAAAAAGTGATGATTATTGGAAGCTGTGGTCCAAATACACCCTGTTGGGTACAGCGTAAAGTCATCTGTTCATGTCTGGTAGCTCACAGGCTCGTCCTTCAACAGGTAGGACCAGTAACTCTACGTAATCCCAGTTCCATGGTTGTTGGAGGTTTCTGGTGATTTCCATTAATGCAAACATCATGTGTGATACTAAATAATGTTATTTTTAAACAGAAACTTGTTCTGCTTTCATGTAAAAAAAAATGCTTCTGGCATGCCTTTCTAATTACTTATAGAATCTTGTATAAATATTTTGTTTATTAACCTTTGTCTTGATGTATGTGTGGTATAA
Source organism: Hirundichthys speculiger (assembly GCA_018398805.1). Taxonomy (NCBI): domain Eukaryota; kingdom Metazoa; phylum Chordata; class Actinopteri; order Beloniformes; family Exocoetidae; genus Hirundichthys; species Hirundichthys speculiger. The sequence goes on from JAGFBZ010002507.1 coordinate 636,747, forward strand.
CTTATCCATAGCTGGTGAAATCATGCTTTTTTTTCTCCTATAACTCATATCTTTGGTCACGTGTCTGTCTTCTTTGTAGATACCCAGCAGTCAGCTTCTGCCTCCAGTCAGGGACATGCTCTCATCTTGACTTGGGCTTGCTGGACTTTGGAGCCTTGTATACTTTCATACTCATGGAGGTAAGGATATTTCTTGTACAAGTATCATTTTATCTCACTGATTACTGATTTCGCCAGTTGATCCCTCTGTATGCTTTATCAGGAATCAGGTAAAACTAAGGCTCACATGATAGAGGACGTGAAAGCCAACAACGTGCACATCGCCTGGCAGATCCCCCAATATGTCCTGATAACAGCTGGGGAAGTCATGTTCTCCATTACGGGTCTGGAGTTCTCCTACTCACAGGTTTGTCATGATACACTACTATTTGGGCAATAATTGTGTCTTCTCTATAGACGCTCCACTGAAACTTCTGGGCATGAACAATCTGTGAGGGGTATCAACCAAAAGCCTTTTCAATAGTGAAATAAATATACAGATAAAATGCCAAAAAGGACAATTATTGGTTAAATAAAAAAAATGGAAATGTTAAAACTCCCCTGTGCCTAATTACTATTACTATTCACGTGACCTGAATAACCCATTTGATGCCTATTTTCCTGCCAAGAGGTCAGTTTGAGAGCATCAGAAACATTATTATTAGAAACATAATTCCAAAGATAACAAATCAGTCACCCGCCATCCCTGTATGTCTGTATATCTGTAAAGTCTGTAATGTTACCAGGAAGCTTCATTACTGCAACACTGTTAACCTCATGTGGCACACGGAAGAAGTTCAAGATGGTTGGTGTGGATTATGAAAAAAAAATAAAATCACAGCGCACAATATCCAAAAAGGTTCAGTTCTACGTGGACTCATGAATCCCATTTACACTCCACAACATTTGGACATGAAGTTTTACATTTAAGGCTCCCCGTCTCCAAGTGGAGCCTTAACCTACTCATGTCATCCATAATTTTGATTTCCAAAACATACTTAAAAAAAAGAAATAGCGGGTTTTCGGTAACCCGTTATTGTCTGGTAATTTTAATTTTTTGAACTACATTGGGCCCATTGGTTTAATCTCAATATTATCTTATCTCCCTTTAATAAAAAAACAAAGAAACGTACTTCTATCAAATTCAAAAAAACGATAATCTGCTTGTGTGGAACTAAATAATGTGATTGTTGGTATCTTTTCCTAAACTTAAACCCCGTCCCCTCCAGGCTCCATCCAACATGAAGTCAGTCCTGCAGGCCGGCTGGCTGCTCACAGTTGCATTTGGAAACGTAATAGTTCTGATTGTGGCAGAAGGGGCGGGTCTGGAACAGGTAAGGAACTTTGTCAAGCAAAACTCAGAAACCTCCTAAATAACCACCCACATGTTCATCTCTAACTCTTCCTCTGCTGGAATATGTTTTTAGTGGATAGAGTTCCTGCTGTTTGCGGGGCTGCTGCTGGCTGTCTGCGTTATGTTCTCCGTTATGGCCTGCTTCTACACTTACGTTGACCCTGAACAACTGGACAAGATTTACCTGGAGGACTCAGGGAAGGACGAAGACCACAGTGACAACATAAAGAGAAAAGACAATAATATGCAAATGAACAGAACAGGGAAGAGCACTAGACTGTGATTTTACAACACTGTATACAGTCCACCATTTTTAATAAATGTGCTTCATGTTTTTCTTATTTAGGTATTATTTTTGTGGAAATTGAGAACTAAGATGTGGCAGTGAGAGATTTCCTGTAACTTTATTTTCTGTGAAACCTTCCTGCACTTCAATATAATTGTTCACGAAGCACAGGAAACATTTCCTTTTTTTATTTTGGATTACAAAGATGAACATTAACAGAGTTTAAAATATGCAAAGCGTGATCTTGAGTTTATAATCTGTATATATTTGTTGCGTATTAACTCCATGTCAAAATGTTGCATGATAGTCATGACCTATCCTGTATTTAACAGACAGAAACTGGAGAAATTATTCAGTTTATGTCTATAACAATACCCAATCTCATCTTGAACACCTCAGCAACGAGCGTTGATTATTATTCTACAAGACAGCACAAACTATAAACAGCAGGGAACTGTCATAGACATATTTTCCTGAGAAAATATGTAATCTGGACTGAACTCAGTCACTGTTTAGCATGTATAGACCCCTAGAAATGAATATCCATGATCAGCTTTGTTTTGAATGTTGATTTGAACTGTTAAAATGAGATAACCGCAAAGCGCAGGTGTTTTAAATTAAATAAAGAACAACTGAGGTACATTTAACTGTTTGTGTTCCAGGGTTCTGTAGTTGGTTCACTGGAACATTTGAATAAAACTTTAACAGTGATAAGGTGTGACTTTCCTACTATAATAATTAAAAAAAAAAAAAAAAAAGAAAATCAATATTTGATGTGAAAAAAACCTAATGACAATTAAAACTTGAGTAAATCATTTTTTAATGTGCTCCAACAGGTGAAATAGACTTGCTCTTTGGTGTTCTGTGACCATATTTTAGTGTTTGTGTTTAGGGAACACCATAAATTATGCTGCTCCTTATACAATTCTGTAAATAAATTTTAACCATGAAGTTGAAACTTGTTTTGTGCCATTTTTTTTAAACATACATTCATAATTTTTTCCCTCATTCAGAAAATAATGGACAAATTGCACCACAATGTATGGTAAAATTGTAAAACCTGATTATCCACATTTGGATGTAAAAAAAAAAAGAAATGCTGTCCATACAATGATAAAGTACAGGGAGAAAAAAAAACAACTCTTGGATGCACATCCTGCCTTTGTTCTTTTTTAAAAGTGTGACTAGTGGCAGCAGACTCAGTTCACTTAATCCCACCAACACAGCTTTCAATCATCACAAAGTCATTATTATCAGCTCTCTGTGACTGGTCTGCAACAATCTTCATGACTAAGTGACAGAGAAGCATAACACAGAAAACAAATGTGCATATCCCTGGAATATTACCCTGAATTATTTGGTTTATTAGCATACTGACTCGATTTAAGCAGTCATTATTCCTCCTCTGGAAGCACCAAACGGGATTAGCATGTGGACGGCAACAGATGGAGGAAATGTCAGAGCCCATTGATGCTGTGACTCATCATATTGTTGTATTTTCTCACAGCTGCTGTACGCGACAGCAGGACCTCAGTGGATGAGAGAAGAATATAAAGTTGTCTTCCTACTGACAGTAGAACTAAATGGGTTCCATGGAGGACTGATTTATGTAGCCAGATTCTTGTTTGAGGTTTTTTACTGAGATCATATCATCTATGGCATGTGAACATTAAAGCTGACCTTCTTTGTGTCTTTCCAGAAGAAGCTCAGTGACACGGTTGATGATGTCAGGATGCACCAGACAGTCTAACAGATCATTAGTGGTTATCTTCAGTCTTGACTTCTTACTATCCTCTGAGGAGTGGTCTGATGACCCCTCTGTACAGTCACATGGTCTCCTGAGTCTGGTACCAGCAGCATACTTAGTTCCTGATGTTCCCTCTAAGCAGGAGGCACAGTCCTCCTGAGTGACAACAGAGTATGTGCAACCCTGGATTTCTAGAGCTTTTGGGCTCATCTTCATCTGTTTTTCTTGTTGACAGCTTACAGAGTTGAGATGAGGCCCAAACGGAACAATGAAGTGTGCAGAATTTCCTCTGTTTTCCTTTAACTGTCCACTTGAATCCCGCTTGACAGGATGAGAGTCTCCCAGGCCTGTAGTCAGTCTGCTCCTTCTTTGAGCACAAGACATCATTGCCAGGTTCAGATACCGCATGTTTTCCCCATGTGGTGCATTTTCTTCCTGCAAAAGAAAAAGAGACTTTACTTTTGACTTGACTCATACTCGAACACTGGGGGCTCGAGACCGTACTTGGACTTGAAGCTTGGGGACTCAACCTCAACATTGCTATCATGACAAAGAATGCATATAGACTCCAGATAGTAGCCTTTCTCCAAATAACAATATTCATCAAGAACCACCTTTAATTTAGAACAGCCTTTGGTTATTTGGATGTCAGTGGTATTGAACCTCTACAAACCCTAAGGACATAGTTTGTCCAAAAAGCTATTTTTCATGTATTACTTAAATCTATTATGTATTCCTTAAAGTAATTATAAAGCAAATATTTGCAGCTGGAAAAATATCTACATATGAAATGAAACAACCTAATGTAATACTGCAGCCAGAGTAAAGTGTATTCTCCAAAAAATGATCAGTAATGGAGTAACAATATCTCCTACTGTGATCGTTTTACTGTGAGCAATCATTCCAGACATACAGTGGTTTGGGGTTTTTCCCGGGGATGTCAACAGGAAATTGGGAAAAACTCTGAAGTGGTTATCAAAGCGGGGGTAGGGGGCTGTAAGATTGTAAAATTTTGAGAGTGCTCAAAATTTTGAGTTTTGAGCACTCTCAGGATGCTTTAGGAGGCATTCTGAGCACAGCATTGTGTATATGGGAAGCATCAAGTAGAGAACATCAAGTTGTCCAATGCCACATAATCAGATTCAACATCCTATTTAATAGCCAAAACAACAATAACAGCACACTCATATATTCATCAAATAGAGCCACAGAGCTCTGTTTGATGATCTGACCTGTTTAAAAACAGAAGTGACTGTGATGTAGGTCATGACGAATTTTGAGGGGAAATGTCCCAATGATCTCCTTGGTTTCCTCCACAGCAGACATCTGAATGAGATCATGCCACAGCTGTACAGACTGACGTGTCTGGCTGTGACTATTCCCACATCCACCACAACTGCTGACCAGACCCTAACCCTAACCCCAGGATGGAAAAAACTCGGAAATCCGTGGAACCGCAGAAAATTGACATCCCTGTTTTCTAAGTGAAACAATACAATATGACTGGTCAACTTCAAGGCAACTTTATTTGTATAGTGTCTATTACAATACAAAGTCTCTTGAGGTGCTTTTCAGAGACCCAGGGCATGACCCCTGAGCAAAAATGAATAAGAAGAAGCAGTGACAAGGAAAAACTCACCAAATGGGTGAGAAAACCTTTAAGCCAAACAGTGGCTGTTAATTGCTGCAGGGAAAGGAAAGAACCAAAATGATTTCATACCTCTGTGGGGTTGAGCCAGTTATCAGTGGTGTCATCACTCTCAGCACTTTTAATTGCCCAGACAACTGTCTTGGTCACAGCTTCACCAACTCTGGATATGTCATCCTCTTCCTATGCAGAAGCACAGTTTTAAGCATCATAAAAATGAGTACCACAAATTGAGATAATTACACTGACTGGTAATGTTGTTGTCCTGGGGTTTGATGAAGACAGACTGTAATGTCTGTAACTTTGCAGGAACAGTTTGAGAGAAATGCTTTGAATAAACAAAACCTCATACCAGGTGTCCTGTTAAATCGAGAGTATACACGGAACACTACTGTAGTTTTTCAGGTTTAGATGAGAAACTCTCAGGACAGAAGAGGATAGTTTGCTCACCAGTTCAACCCAGGAGTTGACACTGACAGTAATTGGATCTACCGACTCCACGTAGTGCCACCAGTGTCTCGGGACATAAAGCACCTATACAAAAAAAGATTAAAGAAAATATTACATGGATTAGAAGTTCAGTAACAACACTTATTCACTTACAAACTTGTTTTCCAAAGCCTGTAAGATAAAAACTGAGGGAATACAAAAGTGTACTGATCATTCACTAGATGGCAGCATAAGCTGCTTTTAGAGGTCAAACCCTTCTATAAAGTTACTGGATTAAATTGAAGATGGCTCACTGATTCTAGACTTCTGCAACAGTCCTGATTTATCAGTAGTCTGTCTTCTGACAAGAGAAGAAGAATAATCTGTCCTTTGATTTGCTCATGTAGAATCATCTTGTATAAGATTGCTATAGATACACCAAAAGTGTCAAAATGTTAAGCATTTCCAGCTGCAGAGTGAAACAAATGTAAGAAAAAACAGTCAACTGTATAGAAGCGTCAGGCCAAAGGAAGCCACAATGTTGACTGGAAGAGTTAAAGGTCATTTATGCGGGCAGCTGCAGAAGACTTCAGGGGGTGAAATGACATCAAATGTCGAAGATGCAAAGATAAAGACTGACAGTTCCAGAGAGAACTTTGTAATGCAAGGGATAATATTGAAGTTTTAAAAAACTTCAATAATAAAACAGATTTACTGAGAATAGATTTCCCTTTAAACAAACAAAGCGAAAGGTTCAGGTGGACCTCTGACCTATAAATCAATCCACAACCAGCCAGTAGAGTTATTTAAAGCTGGGATTGGTGCTACTGATAAGAAGGTACTTGGTGTACTACAGGATGCTCACAATGGCTCCATAGGGAAGACAGATGGCTTATTTCTTGCAATCTTGACTTTTAAACAACAAAATACAGCAATTGGAACCTAAAACAAGGCAAAGAAGGACAAAAACCTGCAGAATAAACTTCACAGTGATTTACAATAAATTTTCAAGAAAGTCAACCTCCCCTTTCACAATAATATTGATTTGCTGTTTTCTCTACTGCTCAAATAAAAGAAAACATGCAAGAAAATGAACACAAATAATTTCTCATTGTTAATGTAGATCCTCAGTCATCCAGGTCACAATAAGCACGTAACTAGAAGGGCAACCTGATGTCTTTTCTTGGTTCTTTAAGAAAAATGAAACCTAACTGTCTGAATCCATGACTTTGAGGCTTTTATGACACTGCAGTTCAGCAGTGGGAATGCTCAGCTGGGGTGTTGACTGCTTCTGTCACTCATATCCAGTCTTCAAACATTCAAAAAAACAAAAACAGTCCACTGCATACCAACGTCAATTTATCACTGCATAAACACTGTCAAAAAAAAATCTAATATCAGAAAAAAGCTGGTGAAAAAAAATCCTATTTGTTCATAAAAAATACATTTTAAGAGACCTTGAGAATAAATCATACTGTCAAGGACATGGTTATAGACTTGTCTTTGTGAAAAATCAGCAGGATCTGAGAGAGGAGGTGATGCACAGTTCACGCGGTCTGAAACTTATGTCATACATTTCAGACTGCGCATTACCTCCTCTACCAGATCCGCTGATTTTTCTCAAAACTATAACAACATCCCACAGCCATGTTATTTGAAATGCATTACATTTTATATAAGTGATTATGTGTCAAAAAGTCTGACCTGTCCAGGGTGCAGTGTGACAATGTGGCTCCGGGCAAGTTGAAATGCTGGGAACCTCCTCAGGTCTGGATGGAGAACATCCACCGGAGCTGAAGACGCTGGACTCCTCATAGGGGATCCTAGTTGGATAAAGGTTTGCTGTGTCCTCTGGAGGAAAAAGATGCCAGCGCTTCCTATAAGGTAAGAAATATTCATGGCTCAATTTAATTTCTAAGACCAAACAAAGATTATTGTTAGAATTTTAATCATTTGTTGATCAGATGCTTCGGTGTTAAGGCGTGATCTGCTAAGCTGTAGATCTAAACTGACTGACTTGCGGTACGCTTCAAACCTGGCAGTGCAAAACTGTTGACGAAACAACGGATCACAGTAAATTTTGAGAATAATAAAACACACATATATTTTGTGTGTGTGTGTATATACTGTATATACAATTTCCCAATCCTGTGCTAATTCTCAGCTTTGATATATATATTGATATATATGAAAAGGTCCATATTTTTGTCACTCATGTCAGAAAGTGAAACCCAGATAATATATAGATATATGAATATACTTTTCAGAAGCCTGACATTTCTGTTTAGAATGTCCTTTTTTTTTTATTGATCTTACGTAATGTTCTAATTTTCTGAGACACTGAACTTTGGGTTTTCATTATCTGTGAGCCACAATCATCAAACTTTCAAGAAATAAAGGCTTGAAGTATTCCACTCTGTGTAATAAAGCTATTTACAATGTGGGTTTCACTTTCTGACAAAAAATAGACCTTTTTTATGATATTCTAATTTTCTGACATATACCTGGATACATCCATAAACTTAATTACATTCCTGAATTGTTTGTTGAGAAAATACCTGTTTTCTGTTCATTTGACCCACCAAGGGGATAGGTGTTATGGTATCAATCAACACCGTTGTACTTTCATGGATCTGGGGTGTCAAAGGACAGATTAAGCTGCATTTCATTCCATTTTAGATCAATAGTAAATAAGAAAACCTGAGACCCAATTACAATGAGTGAACTGTTGCTCTCTGCGAGTACAGTAGAATGAGAAAGAGTAGGCCTTTTCCCTTTCATTTCACGAATCAAGGTGCCCCAGACTACCGCTCACCCCCGTACCCAATTTCCTTCTCCTCTACTGAGCAAAGCAACAAATTAAATGTTTTCCAGAGGGCAAAGGACGGCTCACACTGTGTTTCAGCAGCTGAAGTACCCTCCACCTCGAGTGTTGTGGAAGAGTTGGCAGAAAACTTTCAGAGCCAACAGAAATCTTTCTTGCATTGTTTCAGATTTAGAGAGGAGAAAAGGAAATCACACCCTCTTTCAGTTCTGCAGTTTACACATCAGGATATAAAAAAATGATCTGGTCCATACCAGGCCTTTAATCAGTTTGTGTAATTTTTAACAAAAGCTAAGCCAAAATGCAGAAGAAAATTGTGTGTAAAACTCCTACTGCTTCCTCAGAAATTAGGAAGGTAAAACACTATCACTCTTTGTGTGGGATGCTTTTTGGCCAAGAATGTAATTTATTCAGTGGAAGACAACTTGAAATGTTTGTCCACTGAGGACTGAAGAGCAGGGAGTCATGCATGCGTGGCCACAGCAGCTCTCTACATGCTGAACCCAGCAGCTTGGACTCATGGGAAGGAGAATGACTGCAGCTCAACCCTGCAAAGTCTTCACATAGCAAATAACTGTTTGCTTCTGTACTGGGGTCAAAAATATAATTTATCTAGCCTTAAATAAACATGTTTTATTGTTTAAACCAAATGAAAAAAAAATGACACCATTTTCTTTCATGTGATGTCTAAAAATGTTCCTATTCAATTCAATTTTATTTTTATACCCTGTATTACAATGCAAGTTGTTTCTAGGTGCTTACCAGAGAGCCAGAGCATGACTTCTGAGCAAATATCATTAACTAAAATTATAATAATAAATCCTAATCAAAGAAAAATGGCAAGTAAAAAAAAAACAGTGGCAAGGAAAAACTCCACTTTAAGAGGAAGAAACCTCAAGCAGGACCTGGATCAAGGTCCTGCTTGAGGTTAATATGGTTAATAATAATTTCATTTATTTACCATAATCTTGTCGCTCTGCTGCACCTAAAGCCACAAACACACTTATTCTTCTTACCGTCCTTGAACCTTGTAGCACCAGGTTATAGCCATAAGAGTCCAGGTGGCATGGTGTGTTGGCCCCCTTTGTGCCAATCCATAAAGTGCTATCTCTCCCATTACGTCCTTCAAAACCAAACTCAGACCACTTTACATCCTTTAAAAAAAAAAAAAACAAACAACACACATTTACAGGGTAAATATCAATCCAAACTATGTACAACAGTTTGCTTTTTGAATTAATGTGTTGGTTCATTTGTCTATAAAAATGAGGTTTGGTACGTATGGTGTTTAAAGAAAATTCACATTTTCAGAAATGCCTCAACGCTGCTATACGCTCACAGATATCAGCCTACCTCATCAGCTACCATCACAAGACATATTATTAATGACCCACGCAGGTTTCTGCATAGAGAGACAAAGCTACACAATTATAATTGTTCAAGGAAAGCTGCTCTGCAAATCTTGTGCTGGGTGAGCACAAAATGTGGAACTCTGAATAATAAAGACATTAGCATACACTAATGCTCTAAGTGACGGACTGGTCAATTCAGCTGTCAGAAAGCATTTCTCCCAACACCATTTATCCCATAAAGCCCCTGTATGCCTGTCTCAAAAACTTGAATGTCAGGTTGTAATAATTGCAGTTCAGGTGTCCAATAAAAAAAATTATTACTGAGATAAAAAATAAAAAGTTTTTGGCAGTGGCTCAAGAAAAGACGGTAAATTTATGTCATTACCCATCAGAGGACAAGAATAGCTGCTAATATAATGTCGCTGTGGGGAAAGGCTTGAGATTTTAATTGAAAATGTCAAAACAATGACGCAGGCTGCAAGAATATAAATGAGAACAGGAAAGTATGTATGCTGGCTCCTTTAATTCAATTTTTTTCCATTGTTAAATTTTTAATTTGATAATCTAAAGCTCTTACAACTGGGTTAAGTGTAAATTAGATCTTTAAATTAAACCTTTAGACTCCACTTTCTATAAAAAATATAGCGGCTTTAACAGTGTGTACCGTCAAATTTAGGAGGTATATAAAGTAGTCATACAAGCTTCACCTAAATTAATAAAGAGAAATCTCACACCCTTTCAATTCTAAGCTTTTATGAAAAAGAACATGATTAAAAAAAATACATAATAAAACTTGGTTCTTAGCTGGTCATAAAATTAGGTAAATACAATGTTAGATGAACAACAACATGTCAGCATTTACAAAAATATAAGTTATAATGAAAAAACCTTTTCTAAAAAACTAAGTACATCCATACGGGTTTTATAGGAGAGGAAGTAGCAGCCAGCTGCTAATTAAATACATCTGATGACCTGATCATCAGCATGTGTGGCCACCGCAGAAAAACTAGATATTGTTACAGTTTGTTGGTCTGAATCAGTCTGGTGTATTTCAACACAATGTTAAGTAAGGAAAGACATCAGCAATGATCTTAGGGAACCAATTCTAACTATTAATAAATCTCAGAATGGTTATAAGGTCCAGACACTTTAAAGTCCAGACTACAACCTGACTGAAATGTTGTTTGACTTAAAGAGAGCTGTACATTAACAAAAGCGTGTAAACCTCACTGAACTCAGGGAATGTTGTGAAGGTTAGTGGGCCAAAACTGCTCCATGATCATGTGAGGAACTGATAATGCCTTTCAGAAAACACTAACCTCAAGCTTTTGCTCACTATTGAAAAATAGTTTGAATGCTTCGGCATTTTAGCTTGGTTTTTGCTCAGTAAATAATGACACAGTGTAATCCATCACATGCTGTTCATTTGAGGTCATATTTACTTAACTTTAAAGCATGTTAAGGAACTGATTTTTTTCCCTAAGTCCTGATACATAAAACCTTGAAATGAAAGACACTGTACTAATTTTTTTTTTACATGAATGTATCTGAAAGTAACATGTTTAAGCCGCATGGTAGTAAAGCATAGATGCCACCACAATGACACATTAGACACATTATATGAGTCTTTAAATACATGGAAACACCTACTAAAACAGGCTTTTCCAATTCAGATTTCACTTGGATTTTTGCTGATCAGGATGAGGTATAACATGTTAACATGAGGGAAAGCAGCATTATGATTACCTCAAACATGAAAGGTTGGTCTTGAAAGAGCTGAGCAATGTATTTGTAATCCGCATAGGCCCAATACTCTGCATGAGAGTACTGAGAAAAAGGCCCCACATCTGTCTGTCCTGCAGTCCAGTTGAGAAAATGAGCCACTTTGGCTTGCACATAGGAACACTGGGTCTCAAACAGAGGAGCTAAAGAACCAGAGGAAAAAACAAACAAGAGAAAAACAGGCAAAGAATGACTGTGAACTTTTATAAAACAGTTTGATGAAAACAGCTCAAATGATCAGGTTAAATGAATACATTTGTAATACACGAATCACTGAGTTACTGTATCATTAGAGGAAGAATTTCTTCACCCAAAACAACAGAATAAAACCTCTTTATTGTTGTGATGTTCTGATTCTTTTGTTTCAGTAAACACAATGTCTCTGGTAATGGTAATGTGATGACATTTAGAACCTTTGATAAGAAACGGCTTTTAATCAGCTTTCACAACTGGAAAAGAGCAGCTGGAAGTCTAATAAGCAAGATCATCAGGTGGCATGCTCCGTCATTCATTAAATAAAGAATGAGAACAATAGCTGATTAGGAACAACATGGAAATCAAAACATATCTATATTAAAAAATGAAATACACTGATTAGAGAATCATGTAGCCCAATATTTAATTTTAAACAGTTAAAAGACAACATAGCAAATGTCAAAGCTGTCAAAGTTATCATTTCTTTTTTCTTTTCCACATGTCTACTTTGATTTAATTCCTCCAATAAACTGCTCCCTGGCTGATTGCTGTGACCCAGTGATGAACATATAAAAAAATAAATAAAGAAATAAACATAAAAGATTGGGAAGTGGGGCAAGCTGGGTAATCTGTTCCTTTGCCCAGGAAATACATAACCAGTAACATGATTTTCAAGATAAATTTCAGATTTTTATTTGTCAGAACAGAGGACAGTTTTCCCATTTTGCCTAAGTCCATTTATGTTTTCTCTTTCCGTGACAGAGTTGAAAGTAATATACTGTATATATTATATACACAGATACATATTAATACATATACACATACATGCACATGCGCGCACACACTCACACATTCGTACACTTTTATACATACATATTCACCTCTATATGGAGCTGACAGCTTTTTTCATTCTTGTATCCAGTGAAAATCATATTTTGTACTGCTTTTTAAACTGGCTCATGCTTGGACACTGCTTTATCTCTACATTTAATCTGTTCCACAGCTTCTCCATAGAAAAGCTTTTAAGAGCTGTACGCACCTGAGGATGTTTGAATTTCAGCTCCCTCCCTCGATTTATGTCCCCTATCTCCATTAAAAAAACAGTTGTTGAATATTGTGTGGGAGCAGGTTATTTGCTACCCTATACATTAATTGTGCTGTCTGCAAATTAAATCAATTCAATCAATTTCAAAGTTCTTGATTTTAAAAATGATAAACTTGTGTGATCTCTAAAACCAGTGTTATGAATTATTCTTTTTTTAAATGTACACATTGGTAACTATTGCCAGTACCTCCATTAAATTCTCCCCAGAACAAAAAATAGTTGTGTCATCTGCCAATAGTACTAATTTAAATTCTGTATATACCTTTTAAATATCATTAATATAAAGAATAAATTATATTGGACCCAAAACTGACCCCTGGGGCACGCCACGAACAATGTCCAAGCATGATGACATGAACTCCTCCATCTTCACAAACTGTTTTCTGTCTCTTAAATAACTTCCCACCCCGTATGATGTGACTCCTCTGATCCCATACCGCTCATATTTATGTATATATCATGATTAATTGTATAAAATGCTTTTTTAAGATTTATGAATATTCCCACAGCAAACTGTGTTCTGTAGCATCTGTAATTTATTCAAATGAATAAATTAAAGCCAGGGATGTTGAACTGTTTGATCTGAATCTGGACTGACAGTCAGAGAGTGATTTATGTTTATCCAAGACTTTATTTAATCTATTAATGAACAGATTTTCTAAGACTTTGGAGAATTGTGGAAGTAAAGAAACAGGCCAATAATTTTTGAAGTGGTGTTTATTCCCAATGTTAAAAAGTGATGTTACTTTCACTACTTTTACTTTTTATTTGGAAATTTACCAGCTAGGAATAATAAATTACAGATGTAAGTTAATTGTTCTCAGATCTCTTCAATTATGTTTCTTAAACAATTTTCATGTCAATGTCATTGCAGTCAGTAGATAATTCACATTTAAATTTATCCACAATATCAATGGTTTCTTTTTTGTCCACTGCCGTGAGGAAAGTTGATTTAGGCTTCCTTTCTACCAAGTTATTATAAAAGTCTTCTAAAGGTGGTGGATCAGGGATTTTTTTTCTGCCATGGGTTGGACCAACATTTACGAAATAATTGTTAGAATGATTAACTACATCATTCATGTCGTCTTTTCTAATATTACTATCTATAAAGGATTGAGGCCAATCTCTTGGGTCAGGACATTTTAAATTATGCTATTTAATATATTCCATATTCCCTTAATATCGCTTTTGTTATTGTTCAATAATTTACCATAGTATTCTTTTCTACATACCCTTGTAATGCTAGTTAATTTATTTCTATATTTTTCAAACATATCTTCTAGTTCTTAAGTTCTGTGTTTTATAAATTCTCTATATAAGGTATTTTTGTTTCTACAGTTGCTCTGTAATCCCTTCCTCACTTTTGCTGACTTGGATTATTGGACAGTTTTTAATCATATAGTGATTCAACTATTCTTAAGAATGTATCATACGCTTTATCAACATCTAATTCATTACTGTATATACAATTTCCCAATCCTGTGCTAATTCCCAACCTTGTCCTTGCACAAACACTTTTTGGGATTCTGTGATTATTCAATGTTGTGCAAATGTTAACATTTCTTCACATTTTAAATTGAGAATCCTTATTCTTAAAATAGTTGAGCCATTTGCCCACACTTTCCTTCACAGAGTGGTGACTCCTTCCCCATCTTTACACTAGTATGACTCAATATTCCTGAGATGCTTTTTTTTAAAGCACTGAACACATATTGATAATGAGTAAAATGAGCTTTTACATTCATTAGGTGAGCTTTGTTTTTTACTTTAAAACAAATGTTTAAAGTCACCCTCCCATAAAAATCCACTTAACAGCTTTGCTGACATGTCCTTAACAGGTTTTTATTATTATTATTATTTTTTTTAATGTGTTCCAAGTAGATATCATTAACAAAAGCTTCCATCAGTGCCCTGGCTGGGGATTTCAGCTTTGAATCTGCAGAGCACCAGCTATAGTCTCAGGTAGGTGAAGACAGACAAGTCCCACACAGAAGAGTCTCAGAATGACTGGAGCGTGACTTTAAATTATCTGCATTCTGTTATATATGTTATGTCCATTTATGTGAGAAATAATTTCATGAAACGGCCTCAAATAGTTCAACATTTACCCCAATCTATAAAACAATATTTGTTTGATGATAAGCTAAAATGGCTGGAGGGAACAATTACATTCTCACATAAATTGAGTTAAAAGCCCCAGTCTCACTTCAGGTTTTGTACACTCATACGATAAGGACAAAAACAGCAACATTAGTGATTTAACACACTGAAAGTCAAAAATAGCTTGTGTTTTTCCAGGTGACTAAGTAAGAGGAATTAGAACACACCACTGCTGGTTTGATCTTCTGTTCTTACCGTTTGTCTCCTCTTTTCTCCCAAGTCTGAATTGAACGAGTCTTTCACCCAGGCAGCCTGACAGATGCTCTACAGTCCAGTGGAGAACGGGCCAACCACAGGTCATGTTGAGGAAGACTGCAGGCTGCTGCAAATGATGCAGAATCCTCTGGGCCTCCTCTGGGCTGAAGGGTTTAATGGGGGTTGTAGCAGTCATAGTTGCTGAGTGCACACTGACTGTAGGTTGCAAAACAGAAAAAAAGATACAAATAAGCTTATTATAATCATTAGCTTTGGACTGCTGTGAAAAATTAACTGGTGTCGTCACAGTGCTGACGAGTTGGGACATGGCTTTTTTCTGTAGGATAAAGGCGAACAAGACTGCAGCAGCTTATGAAGTCTGAACAAAAACCCAAATGTGCTGACATACGTCTTTGCTTTTATGTTTTCTTTTTCATTAGTTCTCTATTATGAACAACCTTTAAAGTCACACACACACAAAAAAATCAATTTAGAGCATTTTAGGAGCCCCTACAGACATGTAGGTAAACTTGTTTTTATGAGCGTTGCCTTTTCTGGATCTGTTTGTAAGTCAATACATGAAGAAAGGAAACTTGAGGAAAACTAAAGATGTCGACTGACCAGTAATAATCTTTACAAGCATTATGACTTGTTGTTTGTTCATGTTGTTTTATTTCCTAATGAATTGGTTTCTTAGTTGATGGTTTCTTGTCCACAGTACAAAACTCAATTAGCTGTGCTAGCTAGCCTGAACTTATTGTTGCTATGTGAGGCGGTGTCATAAAGTGATATGCAGCTCAAGCGAGAGAACATCCTGTCTACATCCTGGGATTTGAAGTAGCTTTGTTGGTTTCTGCTCAGAGCAGGCCTGAATAGGTCTGAGAACGCCATAGTAATTCATAAAAACTGTTAAATGTTACATTATAAGACACCTGAAAATGAGATTTTACAATGACAAAATTATTTGACAACTGATATTTTAAGCCAATAGTAGCCAGCGAACCTGTTGGCATCATACTGTATGCTGAAAAGCAACAATAAATTACAGCACATAAATGCTTAAGCTGTGTCTGCAATTCAGGAAAAAAAGCCTCACATTACAGTTAATCTACCATTTTTTCCAACTGTGAAATCTGAGGGGGGAATATGTCCCAGTGTAGATATACCACTATTAATAAGTGATATGCATTTTCTTTTGGATTAACCTGCATCCTTATACTGGTCACAAGCAGTCATCCTCTAAAATGTATAACCTGAATCTAAACCCTAATGTGACATGGATGTAACAATTCTAAAGATACAAATCTGTAAAATATATTCAAAATGGAAGACACAAAATAAAAACCACTGCAACAGTATTTTTTTTGCTTTTAGACATACAGATACTTTTCTTGAGCCTGTAATTACCTTTGTAATTGTATATTTGCTTAATGTGTTTATGTATAATTTTTGTGCTTTTGTCTCTGTTTAGTTTTGTGATGTTGTGTCTTTGTGTTAATTTTACATTAAGTGCTGTTGATTTATACATTTTTAAGGATAGAAATTACAAAACGTACAGCATTTTGATTATGCTATGTACAGTTTAGTTAGTTTTTGCTTCGTATAGGCTCTTTAATTTTTTTTTTTTTTTTTTAATGTTTCTAACCATTTTCAGCGCTTTCAGTGCTGTATCACAATTTGGTTTGGATTTTGGATTTGCAAACCCATTAAAGGAGTTTTCTTCTTCAAAAAAACAAAAAACCAAACAAAACAAACAAACAAAATAAAAACTGCATGGATATTGATGTAGTTTAGCTGTCGGCATTTATTAGTGGCTCTTAGTTATACATGTAACTTCCATTCCAAATGACTTCTTTTGCCATGACATTTTACTGTCAGTTCTGAAAAGGTTCCACCTGCTTGAGGTCTTAGTTTAAATGGAAAATTGAGCGTTAAGATAATGTAGCTAATTAGCGCAATGTGTCAGCTTAAACAAGTCATTTTGACAGAGGAACTCACTTCCCCAACTGAGAGATCATCAGGATCCCAGGGCTATAAATGTTTCAGAAAATACAACTGATGTTGTAATTAAACTAGCTTCAGTTTGTGAGCACAATCTTACCTTTCACCCCACAGTCGTCGAAAAAAAAAAAAAAAAAATATATGTGTATATCCCATAAAGGCTAACTAGCTAGTTTCGCGGACTCACTTCTCACTACACGTGTAGGTATGGTTTTGACGGATGTAAACAAAGCTCACGTGACACCAAACGGTTTCACTTCACATTTGGAATACTTCGCCGGGAATCCGCTCCATTCCGGCTCAGTTTGCGCTGCAACAACTTCTTCAAAGCAATGAACCCGTGAAACCAAAATGGCCACTCCAGAACAACAGTTTCCACATCGGCTACCTATTTCCGTTCGGACATGCGCAGTCGAGTAACGTAATAGAAATACACTATTGGCAGGTTTTGTTTGTGTGCTCGACTTTACATCAAACTTGAGTCAATTTTCCATCGCCGCACAGCCATCGAACCTTGAATTTGACCTGAACTGACCAACGGACAGCTAATATGGGTGCCAGTTCGAGCACCGAGGCCGAAAGGGAGCCGCTTCTAGTCCCTTCCTATGCGGGAACTAACAGCCAGCCAGTAAACAGTAGAGTGTACGGGAGAAGATGGCTGGTTCTGACCCTGTTTTCCCTTCTGGCACTGATGCAGGGGATGGTATGGAACTTTTGGGGTCCCATCCAGAACTCAGCCGTCCAGGCTTACGGATTCTCCAAGTCCGACATCGCTGTTTTGGTGCTGTGGGGCCCGGTGGGTTTCGTCCCCTGGTTGTTGTTTATGTGGTTAATGGATAAAAAAGGTGAGTTACTCTGATCTGGTACACCGTGTCCTGTCTCGGCATGATGGTGTCCGGACCCTTATTTTTAAGTTGTCACCCTTCGATCTTTGTAACATATATTGATAACTGAAGCACTGAAAGTTTGGTAAATTCACTGGCAGTAAATTCTGTTGTCAGGTCTGTGGTTGTCTTTTTGTTGCCTGATTATAAGGATTTTTGTTATTTCACAATATACTGGTGATTTATCCTGACCACGTTTTTTTTTTTTCGATAGGCGATGTCAAATACGCTTAAAACATGTACATTATGTTTATGTGGGTGAATTTTGTGACTTTTAAATAGACTTGCAGAAATTGATTGCCAGTGGGAATGTCCGACTTCCGGTTTCTAGGAACGTCATATGTGACACCCACCAGGGTCCAGCAACAGAACTGTCCACTCAGAGGGACACATTTGTTTGTTACTTTAAGGGGTCACCAACCAATTAATTGATAGGCCATAATATTTGTATAAATACTGTTAAAACGATGATGTGAAATCCTCTCCCATATCCCAAAAATATTAAATTGTAAACATGTAAAATGGAAAACAGGAATGACTCTTCATATTTAGGATGCAGGAAAGATACAATTTTGGACACTTTGCTTTGTGATTTACTTAGAAGATAACTTGATTTACCTTTATCAGCTTTTAAATCAATTCCATGTGGCAGGGAAGGGCTTATCTCTGTCCAGCATCACTGTTTGTGAGTCAGAGCCATGTGAGGCCAAAAGACTATTGATAAGACACCAGAGTTTTGAATTGATTATAAAACTTCAGTACTACACTAATTTCTACATTCTATAATAACAGAATCTTTTGTGTAGGCAAAAGAAACCTTGAGGAAGCTCTTGTGTCTTAAGTCAGAGTGCACTCCACTTAACCAGTTCCTTAGCATCGCCTGGGTGACACCAAATACAAATACAGCACTGTCAGATGACAAAACACAGGATTAGTCTAGCAACAACACGTCAATTAGATTCCAAACATGCAGGAACCTGCCAAGAAATGGCAGCAAGACATCTTGTGATCCTGATTATTCAGCAGTTTGGTATTCTGGGAGCTTTATTTGCCTAATTTAATTGTAGGCTGCCACAGCTTATGTGCTTTTTTCAGTAACTGGTAGAAAATTGTTACTGATAAGACTATAAGTAGAAAATAAACTACGTGTAGATTCCCACATGAGACCTCTAAAATGAATGCTTTATTTTATATCTAGCTTACCAAAAGCATTTAAAGACTGATTTCCAGAGGACACAACAGGCACGATCTGTCTGTATTCCATGCATATTTGTGGTTTATAGTGTATGCCATCCATACACTTGTTGATAAAGACACACTGGTAACGGCTTGGCTCTAGTTTGTCAGCTGGGAAAATAAAAAGGTCCCCATTCCCCAAAGGTAGAAACTGTTGTGAGCGCCAAGCTCAACCCCACTGTTTTTGCCCTGCAAATAGATTCTTAAAATCATGTTATATCTGATGCTTTAAAGAAGCTGTAAAATTCCACAATGTGTTAAATGAATGACATGCATAAACTATATATGCTGATGGTGGAGAAACTGTTCCAGAATTGCTGAATAGTCTGTTTAACTGAGCACTTGTTAAGTTTGAAAGACCCAGTTCCAGTAGTTGGCTCAGAGCCTCTCTGAAATACAGGTCACTGACCTTTTGCGTCAGTTAATTCAGCAGTTAGTGCCTTTGATGTGGCCATCTGCAGTTTATCCTTGGACATGGGTTACTTTAGAGTAATCTAGTTGTTGGGATTTAAAATGCCACATTAGGTTGCACAAAGATTTTTGTGTTTAAGCATCAGAACAGTGTGCAGAGTGGTGTAGAGCAACAACCCTTTCACTTATCTGTGAAGCAGCATGGATGTTTTTATCTTAAATGAAGCGTACCAAGATGATGGTGAGAGTGGGGAAACGTGCACATCTCCCGATGTAGGTTATGCCTGTTGATATGAAATCAAAGGAACAGACCTGAATGTGCTTTTTCAGCCCATTAGGCTGCTGTGTACTTTTTAAACATCTTTTGAAAGGCTCTAATTTTGGTCAAGGCCTTGATTATGGTCATTATTGATTAATCTGTGGATATTTATTTTATTGATTAATGTCTTTGTGATCCCCCACAACACACACACACACAATTTCAATAGCGATATTTACATTCTCCTGAAAAATATTCATGTTGATCATGCACAACTTGGAATGAGGTATGCAGTACATTCTGCATACTTGTAGACTGGTGCATACTGGTTGTTTATGCAGAGTAATCATGTTATGGCATAGCTAATTAGAAGTCAACTATGTGACTGATTTTACTGGTTTCCACTGTAATGGCCTATTGGATTGTGGGATACAGTATGATAAGTAAACTTGTTAGTTGCACACTGATTTTTTTCTTAATCTCTGAAAGTAGGGCATCACCTGTGTATTTTAAAAAAATGGGTTTTTTTTTTATACTAGAAATTGTAAAATTGATTGCATACTGTACATTACATTTTGCCAAAATGTTTATACATCTATTTGTTTTTACATCTGGTCCTCCATGCTACCATAGATTCCTACTTGGAGCCAATGCCCATATCTCATCCACTTGTTCCCACTTACCTCCACAGACTCACACACCCTCTGAAAGTGCTGTACATACGCTGACATTTTTGCTTTACTATTTGCTTTAATCATTTGTGTTGTTTGTGTGTAGTTTGATTTTATAATTTGTAGTTGAGTGGATTTTGGAGCTGTTAATTGATCATTAGTACTTGTGTTTTAATAAACCCTGACAAGCTTTAAAAGGAGTAGTTGGTCTGTTTAGCATATGTGCATTGTATTTGCAGGTTGGGAAGGTCAGAGCTTGTATTCAACCCATCACTGCTTTCTCTCTGTTGATTCTTTTTTGTTCCTGTAGTAAAGCAAGTAACTTTTTTTGGCTTTTCCCAAGAGAGGTCACCACAGTGGATCATGTTCCATGTTCCAAATGCTAAAGATAAGAGGTGGGTTTTTAAGATGGAAAGGGCCTGTCTAACCAACAAAGGCAGATCATTCAAATTTTTGTTGCGACAGCTGCAAAAGCACAGTTCCCTGTAATAAGTGATGTGCTGGAAAAGGATGTGAAAACTTTTTTTCCTAAATACTGTATGTGTCACTGTCATGTGAGTGAAAGTGGGAAATCAGTGACTTCCATATTTATAGAAATGGGTGCTTTGTTCATATTTTTGCTGACGCACAGGCAATATTGACAAATGAACTGTCTTTTTCACTTTTAGTTTTATTGGTTCCATAAGTACAAATGGTACTTCATAATGGTACTTCATACTTCATTCAGGGATTTCTTAGCACAGTCTGCATAGGGCTGGGACGACGCGTCGACGTCATCGATTACGTCGACGCAAAAAATACGTCGACGCAAAAACTGCACGTCGATGCGTCGTCACTCAGAATCAAAAAATGGCGGCGGCCGCGGTATCGAGTAGCAGCGAGTCGGGGGAGAAGAAGCTATCTCGTAACAGGATGTCAAAACTATGGGAGTACTTTACACCTAAAGGGAACGATTCGGTGGTCTGTGACCTGTGCAAAAATAGAGATGGCATATCATAAAAGCACTATCGCGATGCACCAGCACCTTGAAAAGAGGCACGCGGGAGCTGCTTGTGTGGAGAAGACGCCGCCGTAAGTTTTCAACTTTTTTTTCTTTCCTTGTTTGCGGTGATTAACCCCGTCATTCATCCAAACCGCACTACGTAACTTGTGCTCCAGCCTCGCAACACAGAACATGTGCCCACTTTAAACACACACACACACGCCCCTCACACACTAGAGATGCGCGGATGACGTATATTTTAACCCGCAACCGCTTCTTAAAATCTCTATCCGCCCGCTATCCATTTGCAGGAACGTTTTTTCACCATTTTCAAAACCGAACCGACCCGCCATCCTTTTTAATAATATGTAAAAATATTTTTTCTTATTTTTATTATTTGAGTGCTTCGCGGGTGCACGGTTTCATCCGCGCATCTCTATCACACACTCGCCTCTTGCTGACACACTTTTTTTAAATGACACAGACACACACTCCTCAAATACACGCTAAGTTAGTTTAACTTTCAACTTTTAGGTTGATGTATTATTATTATTATTATTATTATTATTATTATTATTATTATTATTATTATTATTATACTTTATTGGTATGGGCAGATCATTTAGAAGTATATATTTTTATTAACCTGTTCACTATGTTTGTGATTTATGTTTTCAGGGACAGGGATAAGCAGAAAAGTTTGTACTATCAGATGAAAAAAAAAACACCCCCCAGGAGGCTGCTGCAGTTACTGAGAGCATCCTAACTACTAAAAGTTAAACTACTGTTCACTTAACAGTAATAGGCCTAATACTTAAATTTATTTGTTATTTATTTCACAGATTTAAATGATTAGGCTAAGTTGCTGCTGTCACACATTGTGTTGTTTTGTAAATTGCAGCTGTCACTGCTGCTGTTATTTTTTATTTATTTTATGTTGATAAGATTTTGGTTCAGAGTGTGTTTTTTTTTGCAGTTTTATTTATTGAAGGAAAGTTTTATTTTATTATTTTTTATTATAGGATTCCATTGCACTATAACTGTGTGCACTTTATTGTTGTATTGTTCAATATAATTCATTTTTGAACTTGAAAGAAAAAATTTGTGTTTTATTCATGGAGATAAATTTGCATTAATTGCTATATAGGTCAAATTATGGGGAGATAATCGATAATCGAATCGAATCGGATTTAAAAATGAATCGTTAGATTAATCGATGCATCGAAAAACTATTTTCTAGATTAATCGATTACAAAAATAATCGTTTAACCCAGCCCTAAGTCTGCATTTGGGGTCCTCTCTGGTGTGGTGGACCCCTGCCTCTATTGATCTTGTGTTTAGTGAGTGTTCGGGTAGTTGATGTCACATCCTTTCTTGGCATACAGTTTGATATCATCCATGTAGAGCAGTTGGCTAATGGTAGCTCCATTTTGGAGTTTGTATCCAACTGAGGGGGTTCAGGCCTCTGCAGAACAGCAGGCCCCAGAGTTGTCTTCCACAGCCTCATTGACTACTGGATGAAGGCAGTTAGTGTCCTGTTAATCTTATGGAGCTTCAAGCACTCCAGTATTCATGGGGCCCAGGTGCTGCCCAGCTTTTAATTTTTGACACTCTTTCTTGGATATCTGCCCCCATGATAAGTACTAGGCCTTGTTCTGGGAGGTTGCTGTATTCTGCTTGTGGATCCACCAGCCACTGGGCATTGGTGTTATGTCTTGTCTTGTTCTCCCAGATGCTTTTTTTTTTTTATTTCTTAGTCTCAGTTCTGGGTAGGTCCACTGTAACATCACTGCCCTGCCAATGAGAGACCTTGGATCAGGGGTGTCAAACTGATCCGTGAAGGGGCCGTGTAGCTGCAGGTTTTTGTTCCAACCACGCAGCAGCACAGCTGACTTGTTTCATTTAATCAACTGAACTGGTTAGGACCTTTAGTTAAGACAACTAGTTGATTGACTAAAACAAGTCAGCTGTGCTGCTGCATGGTTGGAACAAAAACCTGCAGCCACACGGCCCTTTCACGGATCAGTTTGACACTTGTGCCTTGGATGGATTGTTGGAAAACATCTTGTTTATTCTCCAAGTCTCTGGTGTACTTCTTCAGGCAGGTAGCCAGGGCTGTGAGCCTTTTTTTTTTTCTAGCAGTTTCCAGTCTGCTGTATTTATTAGGCAGTTGTTTCTTAATGTGAATGCCTCAATATATCTCTGATAGAAGTGTAACTTCTCTCCATGTTGCCATGATTTTTGCCTCGAGCCTTCTTTTCCATGGAGGGTGTACCTGCTCCTTCTGGCTACTATTGCTTTTCATTTCGTTGCCAAGCTTTACTGTTGCTGCTGCAATATCAACTTATGGGGTTTAGTGCAACACAGCCCACTACAGGAGATCCTCTCTGACCACAGCTAGAACCTTGTAGAATGAATCATTGAAGAGACTTAAATAATTACTGCTATTGTCCTTTACGCCATTATTGGCATTCCAAAAAACAGTTTAAATGCCTTTTTAGTGATCAAAACACAGTTCTACTACAGAATGTGTCCTTTAGAGTGGCTAATTTTGACCCTTCTGGCTTGTCTTTCTTTCCATATATAACAATCGCCCTTAGTGTTTGTGTCTTTTGCGGTATGATAGCAGCCGCATCTAACTTTAGTATCAGCCATCAACATGGATGAAAGTGCAGGTTCTGATGGCTCCAGTGAAGCAGCACATAGTTTAATATACGTTTTGTATTGTACTTTATCTTACTGTTCTTTACAAATTATATTTTTCTGCTGCTCATCTGACACTTTGAAACTTGAACCATTATCAAATAATTGCATGGTTTTTAGGTTCAGAGACTAGTGTCTCAGTAGTAGTTTAGCAGTAGCCTGATGTCTGCTGGCTGGCTTCAAGCTGGACCTATCATCGCACAGAATTTGGAAACAGAGTCATGGAGTACCTTAGCCTACAAATCTAGACATACTGCTAGAAAATTCAAATTTCCTTTGCATGTCCTACATTTTTCTAGATGTGGGTCTGATCTATCAGGCTAGTGGCGCTGCGTGATTTGAGCTTCAAAACCTCTCTGTGGATACAAATCTATGGGTCGCCTGATTGGATACTTGCCTGGTTAAAGATTGTAACCAGGCAAGTTGCCTGGAGATGGGTAGAGAAGAGATGGGGAAGGGGGAGAGCTATCCTTAACACGAAAACAGCACCATATAAATCACCCAGAACAAACTGGGCAGATGCTGCACTCAAGTTTTAGAGCAGCCATTCCCAAACTTCAGAATACCATGGCCCAATTTGAAATGTGAAAAATCTCCATGGCCCACCGAAACCTTGTGATCAACAAACAGGACTGGAAGCTATGTTCCAATATTGATGTAAGGGTGACACTTGTCATATTAAGGTTAAGATGACAGTAGAATAACACTTAACTGGTTTGTTGTATTACTTCTTAATGTTTTTTTAATCATGTTATGAATATTTTACAGTAATTAAAAACACATTTAAAAAAGACTGACGATTTAAAACATATTTGGTTAATTTTAATGACCTCTCACGGCCCACCTGCAGTACCACGACGGCCCACCAGGGGGCTGCAGCCCACACTTTCGAAATCACTGTTTTAGAGAATTTATTTGGTAAAAATAAATAAGAGAACACAAGGCAATTTAAAAAGAAAAAGCTTTTTTTCTCTTTTATTTTTTACCTGCAAAGCAACAGATTCATTTTGAACAAAAACTTCGATGATCTGTTGTTTATGTGTACTGTACAGTGCAGCGACCTCAACTGTACTTAGTTTGTGGATTGTTGTCTTCCGGTGTCTCATTTTATTCTCGTCTTCCATGATCATATCTGGTTTCTTCCAGGTTTGCGGGCATCCCTTCTCCTCTCTACCTTCTTCATGCTGTTAGGAGCAGCTCTACGAAGCATTCCAGTGACAGACCAGCATCTTAGACGATGGTAAGACTCAGAAATCGTGATAACAGATGGTTCTAGGGTTCAAATGTCATGAAGGGTCTGGAAAAAAGGCAGGGATGACCCCTGAGGTGCAATGAAGGCACAAGCCATCCATATTTTCCAAATTAGATTTATTCAGCAAACTTAATTTAACTGCCTGTTTAGGACTAGCTATGTTCATCAGCCTGTTGAAGAAGGTAGTTCTTTTGCCACAGTGAATACCTCTGTGTGTCTCAAGAGTTTACCATGATGTGTGACTCAGTTGTTATTAGGAATATGAGTCATATCCACTAGTAGTTATATCTACTGTCATGTGTTTTAACAAACTGTATCTCTCCCTTCATCATGGCGGTGGATTTTCTCTGGGTGGAAGCAGATTTTTGCTTTTGCTTCATTAGACTGCTGTTATCTGCTTTGTGGTGGTTTTAATCCCAGATATGGCTCATTACCAGCTGGCTGTCTGATTCTGTGAATAGCTGCTGGCTAAAAATTGCAAACAACTGCTGGGAGTGAATCGCAGCAGAGATGTTTCAGAAATAAATGCTCAGTTTCTTTTGATTGTGGAGGTCAGTGGTAAAACCATTTGGTTCTGATATCAAAAAGTATTAAATGACAGCCAACCCGACAACGGACAGCAGCTATCAAAAAAAAAAAATTACACATCCAAAATAATATTGCTTAAATGCTAATTTCAAGGGGTTTTAGTTTTATATAGAAGTTTTCTGTGATTCTCTAGAAAACATGAACGTCTATCTCCATAGACCCTGACATGGTTGGAGATAACAGCATGCAGTTGTGACTATCGTTATGTGTTTGGGCCTCACCTTTTTTTTTTCCAATTTTTTTCCCCTTTGGCAACATGACAAAATTGAAGGGTTTCAATTGAAAAAGGAATTGTTCCATTGAGTCCCACAAGACATTGACTGATTATCCAGTTAGTGCCATGGGTGTGACTAATACATCTTTCAGAATGCTGTCAGGCATTGTCAAGCTGTGTGTCTTGGCTCTTGGTGGAGAGCAAGTGTCAGACTGAGGATGGAAATGGTGCAATCAGTCGATAATTTTATCTGATATCAGGCACTATTCTTTTGTTGTGCTGTATACACATATCTTCAGTTATAATGAAGTTAGACCAAGATCCCTTTTCTTTTTGTTTGGTGTGGAGAAATTAGGAATAGGCTGAATAGATATGGCTGGCACACAACTCAATTCTGAAAGACGGCTCAATACTTAAAAAATGAAGAATGCTGTGTGTCCTTGTTAACTGTTTTCCTTCCTTATCGAACAGAACATTATCAAAGCATCACTGAAAAAATAATCCTGGTATTTTTTGTGTTTCATTTTCACTTTTACTTAAAAACTCATCAGTTTCTATCTGATGTAAGCAAGAGCTCAGAAAAGCTTGTTTTAATTACATGCCTTTTTAAAAGTATAGTTTCATTGAATTGGTAATATGTGAAAGCACTATGAGGTGTATATCCATAGAGTTTTTATTCTTTAATTTTTTTTTTTAACAATTTTGACTTTCAAAATGTTATCTCTGTGACATGCAACTGCAGTAAGAAAGCCATTAGTGGAATGAATGGCACATAGAAAAATAGCTTAAATTTAATTAAAATAGAATGCATCTGTTCCCTCAAATCAGTGCCTACTTTGGAAAAAGAATGTGGAGTGCACATGAAATGTTTTGCATCCTGTATTTGTTGCTTGTCTTTTCCCCCCTACAACCTCAAATCAAAAGGGATGACCCTTCACATGAGTCCACTTACACAAGCTTGTGCTAACTTCTTTCATACATGTGCTAACTTAACTTATTAGCATAGCCTGCTGACTCTGTTTAGATTCCTGCATTGCATAATAGCTTAGTGTGGCCCTAATGTTTTCAGTGGCAATTTAGTAAGGTCACATGATGCAGGGATAATTACAGTTTTTATGAATTATTGTAAAAAGAAAATGCCAGGGCAAAGGGCATTCTTATCAGACGTTCCTGTAGTATTGACATGTTTCCAGTAGCGCTGTAGCTGGGTCAAGCTTTCATATTGCTCATAAACAGTCAGAGTAGCTTTGATCTTCAGGGACTGTGTTTTATTGGATGTGACTCTTTTATAACCACACACTGATTTCAGGATTATGTATGGAGTATTATCAAAATTAAAAAGTGACATGCCCGAATTTTTCGTTTTATCAGTAAATCAAACCTAAAATCTTATGAAAAGATGCTAGATTAGATTTCTACAGGTTAAGAAACACTGTTGCTTGAGCATATGATAAGTTTTATTTGAGTTCAGCTCTTTTTAAAGACAAAGCCTTTAACATAAGGCTGAGACCAGTAGACCCGAGCCTGACATTTGATTAATTGCTAATGAAAATATTTTCAGAAGAGTCCCAGAAGTGATACACTAGTGTGCTGGTTTGAAAAGGTTGAGCCATTATGAATAATGCTTCTAAAACATTGCACACTATTGTGCATGCATATTTCTAGCATGTCGATGAAAAGCTGTCAAAGGCTTTTATTATAAAAGAGTTGAAATAGAAAGTGGTCGCAACTAACCACCTCCTCCGCCTATTTTTAATGTGGTTACAGCAAAATTGTCAGTTAAAACTAAAAATTCACATTTTAGAATCATGAAAGTTACTGTTCAGCTTGGTAACTCTGGCAAGCTCAAGTCTCACGTCACCTGATTCCAGCTGTACAACAGCGTTCATTCTGTATCCTTGTTGTCTGATGAGTTTGAACTAAAAAGCACTAGAAAAGAGATACCGACCGCTTCCCTTTATAGGGTGTCTTGAAGCAGCCATGACCTTCAGCTCCTACGATTTACTGTTCAAAGGGGAAAATAACAGAGCATGGTGAATACCAAGATAACATTAATCATACAGCAAATGTTAGTGTGACACACTTCAATTTAATTTGCATACTAAATGTAATGGGTCATAGCTCTAGAAGTCATATTTTAATAGATGACATACTAGATTATCAGTGAAGGGGTGAAAAAAAAGAAGTAGGTAGCTTCTATGTATCACCAGAGGGTGTCACTCTTTGCTTTGCAGTAGTGAAAATGGTGCAGTTTTAGATTAGGAAGAGCTTTGTTTGGTTACAGCAGTGTGCTGCCTCTCACAAGTGGGATTTTTCTCAGACATGGGCTGAAAAGATTTAGAGTATTTGAGTAAAAGGAGGGGCTCTTAACAAAAAGGTTTAGTTTTCGCTGGATCCCGAATAATAAATCATGGAGGTCAAGATCATTACACTAACAGTCAAACACATTATTGGAGTGTCCTCCTGCTTTGATCAATGAACAAGAGACGACAGTTATCCAGGTTTTAAAATGGTATCATTCCTTCAAATCCCCCTGCAGTTCTGTTTATTCTATATGGCTTTTAATGTTTGAGAGGGAATTATTTTTGTTTATGATTAGTACTTGAAGAAGCAAACAAACAATCTCTTTGTTTTTGACTGTACCTTTTTGAATTCAAAGGTAACTGTGAACATGTGAGTGCTAACCAGGAGAACTTCCTCTCTTCTTTGTGTAGCCACTTGAAAAGATCTATGAAAAAGAACAGTTGAAAGTTTTTTTTGAAGTTCAGTCAGGGATCAGTTGTTGAATCATTGGGCACTGAAAAGACGTTGCTGTGATTAGCTCCACTCTTAAAGTGAAAAGGTCAGCTTTTTATCCTTCTCAGTTATCATGTGTTTTCATGCATTTACTCTGTTTAGGTGCAAGCTCTATATCTTTCCATCTGTGTCTGGTATTTTGACATACAAGGGTGTATCAGATCTGTCAATCAGATTAATCAGGACTCACTGTCTGATTGGCAATCAGAGCACAAGGTGGATCCAGCTACAGGCCTTTATATCACTTTGACAAATGACTGTGCAATTCTTAAGGTATGAGGTATGATGACTCTTTTTTTTTTTTGATTAATGAAGATATAGATTTTTAATCCAGGCAGACACATTTTACCACAAAATAGGTTTCAGTGATTTTACTTTTGATCAGATTCAGTCTGACGGAGTCGGTAGTGATTGACAGTGATTGATCATCACTCATTCTCTTTGATTCTCCAGCTACAGTTCAATCCTCTTGTCACCATCCCTTCACATCAGCTGTCACTGAAAGGGCATTTTCTGGGCTTATCTTTCCTATGGTCTAATAGACAGTAAGACAAGGTACTGGCCAAACTTCAAGAAACAAATCTCAAAGGGTTTCATTTAATATGAAGTTGTGTTTGTTTATTCAGTTTTTGTCTCTTTTAGCTGCAATTGTTTTCGCTTTATGTTGTCGTGTTTACTATAAGATATGTTTAAGCCATTGGTATCACTGTAGTAGTGCTGTATTGATGAAAAATGTATGTGTACAGCGCCTTGCGAAAGTATTCGGCCCCCTTGAACCTTTCAACCTTTTGTCACATTTTGGGTTTCAAACATAAAGATATAAAATTTTAATTTTCTGTCACGAATCAATAACAAGTGGGACACAATCGGGAAGTGGAACGAAATTTATTGGATATTTTAAACTTTTTTAACAAATAAAAAACTGAAAAGTAGGGTGTGCAATATTATTGCGTTAAGCTTTAAAATTTAAAGCATTTTTTTAAAAAAAAGCTTTCATTCTTTCAACATTCTTTCCCCTTGCGTTAATACTTTGTAGCAAACTTTGTTTGCTGTAATTACAGTTGCAAGTCGGTTGGGGTTTGTCTTTATCAGTTTTGCACACTTGAGAGACTGAAATTCTTGCCCATTCTACCTTGCAAAACAGCTGGAGCTCAGTGAGGTTGGATGGAGACACCAACACCTGGATACGTTTATTTGTGAACCGTTCCATTGTAGATTTGTCTTCATGTTTTGGATCATTGTTCTGTTGGAAGATAAATCTCCATCCCAGTCTCAGGTCTTTTACAGACTCCAAAAGGTTTTCTTCCAGAATGGTCCTGTATTTGGCTCCATCCATCTTCCCATCAATTTTAACCATCTACCCTAGTGCTGGGCGGTATACCGGTTCATACCGAATACCAGGTGTTTATTTTTCTTATGATATGAATTTTTCATATACCGTAATACTGGTGAGTATGTACTGTAGCGTACACAACGTTGGGCGACGCGTAAATGCCGCAGAATATTGTTTGACAGGGGACTGTTTTGCAGTTGCGATGGAGGCACAGCAGGAGACTAGTTTATGGTTAAACAGTGATGGCTGCAAACAGTGAATGTCCCGAAGTGGAAGCTCCAGAACGGCAACATGAGACTTCTAGGAACTCGTTTAGGAACTTCTTCCTAAACGAGGAACCGTGTCTGTTGTGTGGAAGTTCTTTGGATTTAAAAAAGACGACGTCCAACAATCTACAATAATCTGCTAAAGTTGTAGCCGCGGGAGGCAACACCAGCAATCTGCTGCTTTATATGCTGCTACAGGATAATCTTTTTTTTTTTTTTTTTTTCCAAACTTGACTATTGCAAGTTGCATACTTTTTTTTTACTATTTATTTGTTGAAATATCTCGAGAACGTTGTTTACATTGTGTAGTTAATGTTGATTTTTTACTAAATATGTTTTTTCAAGTTGTTTGCAAAATTTGAAAAATTAAAGGGTTCTGTATTTTAACTGCAACTATCATCCATTCTGATTCCTTCACTTAATTAGAATCACGAAGTGCCACCTCTTTGTAGATAGTATCATTTTGTGAGGCCATGCAAACCTGTATTATTACTAGTGTAGATATGAACCCAGATAGCAAAATATGGTTGAATCAATGTTGAAAGAGTGTCAGCGGTGATATTGATTCTACGTTGAAACTTGGCATTGAAATTGTACAGAAAGCGCAAAGGAATTCTACCCTTCTTCAACGTTGAGGTTTCAACCATTCACTGATACTATATCAACGTTGATTCAACCATCATCTAAATGGTAATCTGCAGGCACATTGTAGTTGATTTTTACGTTGAATCAACGTCAGGATTCAACCATCACCGAAATGGCAATATATCTAAATGCATATATATATATATATATATTTATATATATATATATATATATATATATATATATATATATATATATATATATATATTTATATATATATCAACGTTGAAATAGTGTCAGTGAATGGTTGAAACCTCAACCTGATGCTCCCTGAGCTTTAAATAGAACCCCGAGACTATCACAGAGCATGTGCATTTATACGGAGACTTGATTACACACAGGTGGATTCTATTGAACATCATCAGTCATTCAGGACAACATTGGATCATTCAGAGATCCTCACTGAACTTCTGGAGTCAGTTTGCTGCACTGAAAGTAAAGGGGGCGAATAATATTGCACGCCCCACTTTTCAGTTTTTATTTGGTAAAAAAGTTTAAAATATCCAGTAAATTGCGTTCCACTTCATGATTGTGTCCCACTTGTTGTTCATTCTTGACAAAAAATTTAAATTTTATATCTTTATGTTTGAAGGTTGGAAAAAGGTTGGAAAGTTCAAGGGGTGGGGACCAATACTTTCGCAAGGCACTGTACTTTTCAAAAAATTCTGGTTATAGTACAAAAAGGGTTCAGGATTATATCCAGTATAAATATGAGGGCAAAATGTGACTGTTAGGTCTAAATGGTAAAGTTCATTTAATGACCCCCACTCAGATGTTTCAGAGAGTTTTAGAGCAGTTTCTATTTGGGAAACAATAATTCCCATGGCTATAGGCTCTAGACTTTATAAATTTGAAGACTTTATAAGTACAAAAGTATAGTATGTTCTCTTTAAATTATACTCAGTGTCATGTGTACTGCCTTGTTCCACTTGCATTACAGCAGCCAAACTAGAGGGTAACAACAGTGACATGCTTTAACTTTTAGTTAGGGGAAATGTGTCTTTTTGATGGTACAACATTTTTCAGGAGCATGTGCATTTCAAACCAGAATCACATTAGTTTCTAGGTGGTAACAGAACAATATAATGATAAATGCTTATGATAATGTGCATGCTAAAGTTAAAATAGCAGCTTAGCAAGTATAATGCTAAAGATGATTAGCCACTCATCTTGTCACTGTCCCAGATTTCTTAGCTGACTTGACAAAGGCCCAGTTTTGATATCTGTAGGTTTGAAGTGCTGTCTTAATGTGTTTATGGTTCTTTTATTTTTCCTCTGTCATATTGGGAATATTCTCGCCCTCATGGACAGTTTGTGTGTTAGTTGGTGGTGGAGATCAGAAAGCAGATATTGGTTTGTCTGCGTAGGTTTCCAGTAAGCCTCAGTGTTCCTCTTTGATATGCACAGCACAGTCCAAAAATGGTTGCTTACTGTTTTTTGAGTCCCCTCTGGTGAATTTGATGTTGCTGTCCACAGACTTGATTTGTTCTGTGAAGGCGTCTACTTCTTTGGTTTGGAGTTTGACCCAGGTGTCGTCCACATATGTGAACCAGTGGCTTGGTGTTGTCCCCTTATAGGGATTCAGCGCTCAGCTGGGCCTTTGTGAGGTCAGCCAAGAAATCTGGAAAGAAATACCATAACACTAAACAGAGAGGAAAAGAAAAAATGTAATTCCATACATTGCAGGAGTGTCTTAGAGACTTTGGGGGATCTCCAAACAAAACATCCTGGTTCATTTCAAACCTAACACCACATTCAGATAAAAACAGGTTTACCCTAAGGGCAAGACGTTTGAAAATGTTATTTGGACTGGCTTTTGGAACATGACAGCACTGTACCACTTTTCTCTTTCGTGTTTTATTGCCACATTTTTACTTTTCTTAGCTTTACAGTGTTTCATTGTTATTTTTATTGTATTTATGTTAGGGGTGCACGATAATTATCGACCCGATAACTATCGGGCAGATAACATGAAATCATGACGTCATCCCAATAGGTCCGATATCATGACGAATAGCCCCGATAACATATATATTTTTGTCAACACTGCAGTGCCTCGCTTCCTTGAATGACCGGCAGTGAACGTTAAATTCAAGTGACGTCGGCATAATCAGAAAAACAAAATCTCGGTTTGGAAAATCAAGAATACCCCCCCATGCCAGAAAACAACTTGTTACCTCAAGTGTTAACTCATAATTTTGATAGTTGCTGACTTGAATTGATATTCGCAGTGTTTTCCCACATGTTACACATAAAAAAGAAAAAAATAGAAAAAGCTGAAAGAACGACTAGCAAATGAGGGAACATGGGAATTTACGTTATGTCTTAAATGCAGCATGCAGCAGAGTGCGCTGATTAAAAAAAAAAAACATGGCCGCGATTGTCTGGAAACTTCGTTAAAGTTTCAGAATAAGATAGTTTGCTGGTTATTTGTGACAAATGCTCCAAGCGAAGGAGGGAAAAATACCACAAGCTTTCATACGTCAAACCCCATCAGGCACCTGAAACATAACCACCGCTTCCATGAAGTTTTGAAATCACGCTAACGTGAGCTAACATGAGTTAACATGAGCAAGCCAGCTCCCCTCCGCTCTCCTCCCCTCTCCGCTCCTCGCCATCATCTCTCTCTCATCTAAAGCTTCCATGATCTTAAAAAAAAAAACCTAAAAATATCGAGCCTCATTTACTTTAATTAAAGGCATTCATTTGAATGGAACCACAAGCCAAAATCCTTTAAATGTAATTTTCTGTTACTATGGCGTGCACTTTTTCAGTTTATATACACAGACCAGTCTAACTTGTGTCAGTGCATTATGACCTGTGCATTATTTTTTATTGTCATAAAGGGAATGCATTTTTTCAGTTAGTAATTCTGATGCATGTATTTCCATCAGTTCAAGGAGCCTTTATTTTTTATATCAGTCTTTAATGCACCTTATTTAAGTTGATGTGAGATATCAAATAGGCTTGTTTGATAGCTTTACAAAGATGTTTGAGAGGCTTGCCAATAGTTTTTCATTGGAAAAAATAAATATCTGTTTATTTAAAGAGTCAAAACTGTTTTTGGTTTTATTCATAGTATTGATGTAATGATCTTAGGTATATGTGTGTGTTATCGGTATCGGCCCTTAGGAGCTGAAAGTTATCGGTATCGGTTTTAAAAAACAGTTATCGTGCATCCCTAATTCATGTGTTCGTCTTTTATCATTTTTTTTTATAATGCTTGTGAAGCACTTTGGTCAACTTGGGTTATTAAAAAGGGCTATACAAAAAAAGGTTGACTGATTGTAAGACACCCAGATAGAGAGTGATTGGTGTTGCATATGGAGTGAGAAATGGACAGACCTTTACATTGTAGAAACTAAACAACTCCACAAATACATGGCACCAAGAAAGATTTAGTGGTCCATCTCAAGTATAAGGGACACTCTAATGGGGACAATAATACAATAAAACAATAGAAAACAGATGGTTTGAAAGAGGAGTAAAAGAAGCCATCTATGTCAAACCTGAAAACCCAACAGTAAATAGAGGAGGAGGACTCCGATTTCATCGGTCGAACAGCTACAATGCAGCTTTGACTCCCGAGACAATTTCACAACCATTTGCACCTTGAGTCATGTGACCAACACCAGGTAAACTACTTACAGTGGACAGGACTCTAACGACCTATGCTAGTGATGGGGAGGGTCAGTGATTTTTAGGACTTGGCAGTTTATAAGCTCGAAACTCCCCACCAATTGAATTCAGTTCAATAATACTTTATTGATCTCTGAAGGGAAATTAAAACCATTCTGGATGGAAGGTTAAACGTCTTAAAAAAATAATTTAAAAAAATCCAGCTGCCCTGATTTAAACCTTTGAGAATGTTGTTGTTTTGAAACCATTTTGTTTGAATGGGGGAGGGGGTTGTAGAAAAGCACAGCTATTGGTCTTGTCTTGGTCAGCACTGTGTCCAGTTTAAATGTTGCTATCATCCTTCCTGGGGGGGGGGGGGGTCTGTTTTCTAATATTGATGATTTTGCAATGAGGAAGGATGTTGAAAGAATGAAAGCTTTTCTAAGAAAATGTTTTAAATTTTGAAGTTTAATTTTAGATGCTGAATGATATTTCAAGTCTTAAAAGCTAAGGAATGTGGAGGGCTTGACAAACTTTTTGTCATGCACCATTATTTTAAAATATACTTGAATCACCAATTGAGTATTATAGTTCATCCAAAATATAATAAAAAAAAAAAATCTTAAAGAATACAAAGGTTAAGTTAACACATCTCCAGAAATCCAGTTTCCCCTTCTAGTCTATACGTGCTTGTCTTCAGTGACAATCAGGAGGGACTCTCAGCTGTCAAATTTAAAATCTAATGGAAAATATACAGAATATTTTTAAATACCAAAAGCTCAGAATTAGCACAAGATATACCTCTTGTCCCCTGTGTTCCCTATCTTTTTCTCCCTCTGCCTCTCTTCCCTATCCTATCGGTCTATCCTCCCCTCCTGTTCTACACTTCCCCCCACTGAGGCAGCTCAGACTTCTCTGAATGGTGTCTACTGAGTTTACACACATCAATCAGCTGTGAGATTTCTCCAGCGGCTGGCTGTCTCAGTCAGACAGGTCCAGAGGGGGCCAATAATGGGGAATTCTTTTGTTGGCATCAGAGGAACTGAAACTTGGACTCTCAAGACCAGGGCTGTTGCTCAAGTCCTTTGAGATAATTGAGATAATTATACTTCATTTATTTTATTTCATCATTTCATCATCAAATACTTTGCTATGATTACCTTAAACAGTGTTGCTGATCAACCTGAAAATATTTATCACATTTAACTAATTGAAGTCAGGAGTTGGAATGACTTAATTTTTTTCTTCTTTTTTTTTTTTTAACCCTTCTGTTTTTACAGGTTGATACACGGAGGCCAGTTTCTTAATGGTTTAGCTGGGCCAACCATAATGAGTGCTGGCCCCTTCCTCTCCACCACATGGTTTGCCCCTGATCAAAGGGCCACAGCAACAGCCGTGGCCTCACTCTTCTGCTATCTGGGAGGTGCTACTTCGTTTGTTGTGGGACCTCTTGTTGTTCCAGCTCCCAATGACACCCAGACAGGCACCACGATGGCAGCAGCGGTTTCCAACAACCCCATCCAAGAGAGGATCCAGTTAGTTATGTATGCAGGTACTAACAGATTGCAAGAACTGCTGATGGCAAGGTGGATCGATAGTACATGGTTTTGACAATATGTCAGCATTGTCAAGGGATAGAATTGCAATCAGGCAAAAGGATCCAAGAATTTTGCACAGATGCAAAGAGCTTCAGTTATAATCCTCATAACTGCACCTCTGAAAAAATATCTTGCTGGGTCAGTTATGCTTAACTGATTCAGAAAATTAAAGGCACAATGAAAAGAGAAACAAGCTTGCTGTAATAGATTGTGTGGCTTTGTTTAATCTAAGGTAGTATTGTTAATTTTTTGAAGGACAAAGGTAAACATATCCATTAAAAACAGAATTATTGCAATGAAAGTTTTTCGGCAGATGACCAAACTGAAAATATATTTCTGTATCAACAGTGCTATGCCGAAGTGCATGATTTTTGACAGATTTTTTCTACAGTCTTGGCTAGTAGGCTATTATGTTCATCTTAGGGTTATGTTTAGGTGATAGGAAAGATGTCACATTGACCTTTTAAAAAATGTCATATTGGTCTGAGTGATTTACTGTATCTTTAAAAAAAATAAAATTGTCTCTTTTTATATGTGTCACTGTGTTCTGGCAGAATTGGCTGCAATTGCGGTGCTTTTTACAGCAGTCCTACTCTACTTCCCATCACGCCCACCAGTGCCTCCCAGTGTGGCAGCTGCAAGCCAGAGACTCAGCTACAGGAGCAGTATCTGTAGACTTCTTAGGTAAAATCACAGATACACATACAGCATACACATAGCACAACACCATCTGAAAGCTTTTGTTGTGAGTAATACATAATTCAGTATACCAAACTTGTTGTGTTCTTGATTTATCCATATCTTGACTATAACGTGTGTTTGAAATGACTTAAATTCAATTCAGGTTTCAATTCAGTGAATTTGTATAGTACCAATTAACAGCCGAGGACATTTCAAGCCACTTTACACAAAAGGTAAATAATAAAAGTACCATCCAATTATATCTGGCCCAATTCAGTTCAACAGTAATTCAATTATATTCCAGTTACTTGATTTCAATTTTCAAGACAACAGGAACATGCAGTGTTTCTGCTAGAGCTACAATGCTCTCCTAACTGCTGCCTCCACAGAGCTCGGTTTCCTATTTGCTGATGCAATGCACCTCTTGCCTTAGAAAGTTAAAGTGACAGAGTTTTGCACCAGAAAGAGACATGGAATGTTAATAAAGGGGTCTGCCACTCACCATTTGCTTGGGCTGTTATCAAAGAAATCTCGCCTTCCCTCTGGATTAATTACAAAGCTATAAAATGGTCACTGATGAAAACACTATCCATTGCATCTGCACTTTCAAGGTCAGTTATAAGTATATTCTCAAAACAAACTGCTGATGGCTTTGGTCAGAGACAGGAAGATGGTCTGTAATAACAAGATCCTAGATGTTTGTGCAATGCACTGCATCTTCCTTTTGCCTGGAAGAAATGAAACCCGTGGAAGTGAATAGGGAATAAAGGCTGTAGGATGGAGAAGAAAAGCTGGGCAATAACAACCAGTTGTTGGTCCAGCTTTGTTGGCTACATTTGCCACCCTGCAGGAACAAATAGCTCCACTATGGCGCTAAGCTACCTTGAGGCTTCTAATCAGCACAGAGAGGTTTAACTCCCATTTGGTGTCCCTCACCAACCAGATATAAACCCAGTGCATAATTTTGGACAGATTAACAAACGTGCACATTGACTGGCCAACTTAATTAGGCCATCCATTTAAGAGGGTTTCTGTTCCACTTGTGATAGGCAGTCTTCCAGTGACCTGTTTGAGCAATTCAGCAGCCTCAAGTCCTAGCAAGGACTGGAGACGGAGAGGAAAAGTGAATTTTGAGCATTTGAGGCAATGTGTACTCTTATGGGACTAAGACAAAATAAAGGAAACTATAGAAAAAATATTTAATTTTTAAAGATTGTGACTGTTTTTAATGTGAAAGTGGTTACTTGCAAAGACAAACTGAGCAAAATGTCTTGATCATCTTAAGTCCATAGATCCTCTTCCCTTAATCTAAGTAATTGGTATGGATTTATATATATTTCAGCAGAAACAGAAACCTTACTCCACATGCCCTTTTTAAATACAAAATAAATGTGTTATCTGGTGAGGAAGTGGAACATCTAATAGTGTGGTAGCCAGGCCAATTTAGCGAGTCTGTTGCTAGGTAGCTAGCCAGTTTTGAGGCGTTGATGGTGACCATACCAGAGCTTAAGAGAGAATTACTGTTATGATATTTTTTTTAAATGTTTGGTTTTATGTTAACATTAACATTTTATAACTATTTTAGATATTTTAAGAAATCACAAAATGCAAAAGTTATACATTCAGTAACAAATTGTCAATTAAGAATCTTAAAACTTTCTGTTCTAACTGTAGCGGGAAAATTCATTAGTCTCACAGCCTCAGGAAAGAAAGTGCTCTGAAGTCTGATTTCAAGAGTGAACAGCCTTTGACTCAGTGGGTGTTGTCTTATATCATCATCTGGGTTCTGTTTAGACATCTTATTAGTAACTGATGCCTGTTAGATGGGCACTAAAGTAGGAAGTTTACCAGTCACGTAGTCTTCCTCCCTTGGTCTGTGCACATCCCATATCAGTTTGTTTTCATTTTATTTGAAAGATATTGCAAAGCTGAAAATTGTTATGAGCTTAAATGCCACATGGGAAGTCCTCTGTCTCTTAACAAAATGTTGCCTGGACTGGTCATGTCTAGATGATGCCTGATCTGCTTAATGAAGACTATGCCAGCTCTGACACTAAAATGGCAGAATTAGCACCACACAAATTGGTAACATTGTATGGTCATCACACTGAAGGCAGGTGCCAGCCAACTAATCAGTTGGTATGCTTCATGCTTATCTATTGATGGATGTGCTCATCCATTTAGCCTGTCAGGTTCTGAGCACTAGCTAATGATCTTCTCCCTAATGAGAGCTTCCAGTGGCTGACACCTGCTTCCACAGCAGCAGTCTAATTAGAAGTCTGGATTGCACTACATACGGTGCAAACATATCATTGTATTTTGATCACCCTTTATAGCTCAGTGCCATAATATTGGTTATACTTCCCTGGTCAAACTTGAGCCTTGAAAGTTGTCATGACCTTTGTAATGTTTAATCACCAGTAAGATGTCTCGATCTAATTTCTTTCAAACCCTTTTGAGATTGTTCTGTAAAACATTTCTTTTCTCCATTTAAGCATTATTTTAGGCTAGCTTGGTTGCTGCAGCTTAAGCAGTTTCTGTGAGT
Organism: Hirundichthys speculiger; assembly: GCA_018398805.1. Classification (NCBI taxonomy): domain Eukaryota; kingdom Metazoa; phylum Chordata; class Actinopteri; order Beloniformes; family Exocoetidae; genus Hirundichthys; species Hirundichthys speculiger. The sequence continues at coordinate 676,545 of JAGFBZ010002507.1, forward strand.
AATTGTGGCCCTATATAACATGTATGCCAGTAGGAGAGTTGCTCCATCAGAGAAAATAAAACATTAGATTTGTTTTATGCAAACGATGCAGAGATGGATGCAGCTCTCATGCATGACATGCTCTCAGCAAGGCAGATCATCTGGTGTTTTTCTCCTCCGTCTACAAACTGATTGTCGAGAGGCAACCTGTGACCAAAAGGACTGTGAGTGGGTGATCAAAGGAAGCTGAAGAAACTTTGTGGGGGTGTTTTGAGTTGACAGACTGGAATGCACTCTGTGAGCTACATGGAGATGACATTAATGCAGTGACAGTGTGTGTTACTGACTATATTAACGTCTGTGTGGGTGACACCATGCCCACCAGAACAGTGAGGTGCTTCCCCAGTAACAAACCCTGGATCACCAGTAATCTGAAAAATTTTCTCAACAAGATAAAAAAGAGCCTTCAGGGAGGGAGTCAGGTAATCATTGTGGCCAGTACAAAAACAACTGTAATGCAAGATTAGAGAAAACAAGGGGGTGTAGAGGAGAAAGCTGGAGAACAAGATCCAGCAGAACAATGTACGAGATGTGTGGTCAGGTCCTTCAGTGTTTGCAGCAAGATGTTGCTTCTCTTCTATAAGTCAGCTGTAGAGGGGGCCATCTCATCTGCAGTCATGTGTTGGGGGAGCAGCATCAGAGCCAGTGACTTAAAGAAACTGAACAAACTGATAAAGATGGCTGGCTCTCTTCTGGAGCCTTCTGGTACTGACTGTGCAAAGGAGGATATTTCATAAAATGAAAAACATCATTGACAACTCTCAGCATCTTCTTCACAACACAATGATTCAGCAACAGAGTGTCTTCAGTCAGGGGCTTCTTCAAATCTGCTGCAACACAGACCGCTACAGAAGGTCCTTCCTGCCCACAGCTATAACCATCTACAATGAATCATCGAATTAATCCTTGAAGAGACTTAAATAATGACAACAACTGCAACAATTAATTTCTGTTCAGGCATTAATAATGTATTTTTGAATTGAATTGTTTAGGTGTAATGACAGCTAATTGAAAATACTTTCTAAATGCTAATTAATGACCATGATAAGAGCTGTAAATCCCAGTCAGGTTTTAGAGGAGATGTACAATATATTACCAAAACTATTGGTTCACCTGCCTTGACTCACATATGAGCTTTAGTTTATCCCATTCCTAATCAATATGACATAGGCTCCACCCTTTGCAGCTAGAACAGCTTTAACTCTTACCATATCACAGGGTTCTTCCTTGGGTGTTCTTTGTGACATATGGTGTCAGGAGTGGGATAGCCAGCCGTGGGAGGAGAGCTTGCCTTCTAAGGCAAAGGACTGGACTGCGCTCCCAGGCACAGGCACGACTGGCAGCAGCAGCCTCACAACAAGAGGAGACAGCATGGGACGCAATACAATCCTCCTCCTCATCATCATCTTCACTGTTGCAAGAGGAAGAGGACATACCACAAGCCCCTCCGGTGTCTTCAAGTGCTGCAGGGGAAGAGCTACTTTCGTTGACGAAAGGCTTCTTGTCAGCACAACAGCAGAGGGAGGAAGGATTTCTCCAAGAACTGCCAAGCTTAAGAGCAAACCTTCATCCACCAGTGCAAACAGCAGCGGTAACGCCAACCATGGAGCTCCCAGATACCACCCCAACCACAATGACAGCGAGTAGCCAAAGGATGCACCTACCAACTCCAACACCAGCACCACGTCACTCGCAAAGATCAGTTTCTTCATCACCTCAGCTGCCACAAATGGATCTAAATCAGTCGGTCTCTGACCAGCCACGACCAGACTGGAGACCATTCTCTGACCCCAAGATCCCTCCTTATGCTCCAGGGGAGGATATTGAGAACTATTTATTGTGCTTTGAGCGCATAGCAAAGACCTGGAGATGGCCAGAGATTGAATGGGCCTGTTGACTAATCCCACTCCTGACACCATATGTCACAGGGTTCTTCCTTGGGTGTTCTTTGCGACAAATTAATGGCACAGTCGCAGGTCGGTGTTGGTTAACCGGTTTATTGTGCACACTTAGTAGCATTGAGTCTGTTACTCACCAGCGTAGTGTTCCAGCATTCAAACAGAGGCAATAATCCAGTCACCCTTCATATATCATCCAAACAGGAAGTGGCATCATAAAACAAGTTGGTTAATTTTTACATTTAACTGTTTATTTTCTGTCTTTTTATGTTTGTAAATGGGGGATGTTAAAATAGAGCAGGCTTTCTCAACCAGGGTGTTGCGGGACACTGGGATGTCGCCTGGCTGCTTCAGGGGTGTCGTCAAAAAAAATGACCTATTCTAACACATTTCATATACAGTGGTACCTCTACTTACGAACATTTCTACATATGAAATTTTCAGGTTACGAAATGCCTCAAAGGGAAAATATTGCCTCTCGTTACAAAATAATTTTCAGGATACGAAAGGCAAAAGGCAAAAATACAGTACTACTCGCAGCTCCCAGAGTTTACCGAACTTAAACATAGCTGTTGGCTCTGTATCTCAGTTTGAAAGCGGTGCGTCCGAGCTGCTCTGCCATGGGCTATCGCTTAGCATCTTCCTGGCATCTCATTGGCTAGGAGGGCCCCTTGTCTGTATGAGCGTAACCTAGCAACCCAGGTAAACAAACAATTTTCACCTCCGCCAAGGAGGTTATGTTTTTTATTAATATATTAATATTAAGAGTCATTGACTGTATCCAATACTTGGAACAAGACATTGATTAAATTTAACAATGTTATCCAACAATAAAAAGGTGCTTAAGCTGAATGCGTTGAGCTTTTGTATTGTGTGTATGGCTTGTGGAGATATCTAGCAATAGGATACCACCTTTTTTAGCAGCTGTGGGACAAGGTGAGAAACAGACATTTATTGTTCCTCTTTAGCTCCAAGGATCAGGTATCGTTTAAATAATGGCAAACACAGTGAGCAAAAAATGGCTACTAGACAGAACAGACATAATATAATAGATCTTTTTACTGAAACTCAATTGCTGTTCATTGTCTCATGATAAAAGATGCCAGGGGTGTTGTTGGGAAAAAAAGACACAGAATGGATTTAAGAATAAATAAATAACTGACTACAGTTTATGTGGCATAAAATAAAATTTGTGAATAAACTGATAATTGTTTTTGATGAATAAAGTATAGTTGAGTTCATTTCAAGACGTGAAGACAGAAACAAAAATGCCCTCTTGCAAGGTAGACAACCACTGCTTTTAGTTGTCAGAAGAAAGTCATGTATAAGAATTAAGGCCCTTCAGTATTGATTTTGCTGCTGCAAGGTTAATGAAAAAGGTTCTGGAGGAAAAGCAGAGAGTGCTACATCACAGGGCTTTTTAAGACCATCACTCTATCCTCTCACCAAGGCCAAGTAGCTTCATGCTGGTTAAGACGGGACGGGTGAGCTGCAGGAGAGACGCAGCGTGTATTTCAGTTCCTGTATTGTTAAAGCATTCCACAACAAAAAGTGATGACATTGTCTGTGTTGGGCGTTCAAGTCACACAAAGCATGCAGGGCCACAAAGCAGTATAGATGCAAGAGTTAAGTAGTACCCATAAACAACACAGAAAAAAAAAGAAAGAAACCAAAACAGTCTACGAATGTGTTGAATGTTTGCTAGGTCTGCTTCAGTTGTCAGATCCCAACTGTTTCCAGTTATTGTTTTGGTTGAAGAGGTGAACAGGGAACTCCTGCCCGGCAGTTCCAACCTCATCATCCTTCTACTGATATATTCCCTATTGCTATAAAACCTTGAACATCCGCTGTCCCTCTGATGTATTCATGCCTGATCCGATCCATCCTCATTACTCCCAAAAAGAACCTCAACATTTTAATCTCTGCTACCTCCAACTCTGTGTCCTGTCTTTTCCTCAGTGCCACAGTCTCTAAACCATACACTCAACATTATAATGAACTCTTCATATTTTATCTTGTTGTACGCAATTGAAGTTGAGCATAGATGACAAATTACTTGTATCAAACCTTTCAGCACAGAATCTGTTAGGCCATTATGACCAGTTATAGGTATAAATCACTCACTTCACAGTTTCCCACTTCAATTAGTTTGATTCATTTTACCTCACTTAATCAAAATGACCTCAGTCCTGTATGTTTATGAAAGATATCTGTGGGTGAAAGATTTTTAACTATAGCTGTGACAGTGGGTATCAAAAAGTCCCATTTAAAAAAAAAAAAAATTATATAAAAAAGAAAAGTCCAGTAAAGGTTGTAGACATGTATAAAATGCAAACACACCTGTAATTTGTTAATTATTTTTGAAAATTTATTTAATAAGTAAATTAACTTCCTAGTTAACATGTTGTTCTTTAGGTTTGCAACACAGAAAAAAATTGGGAGAGGGTCAGTTTATATCTATTAATCAAGTTTAAAAAAAGGTGTACTGATGTTATCTTAAAGAAATGATCCCATCTGTGGATTTTAATCATGATTTGGTACAAAAACACTATACATACTTCTGAATAATTGGTACTGTCACATATATTCATATTATACATATTAACATACATATTTACATTCAATTTGTTTCAGTATTTGAAAGATATTTTACTTTTCTTAACTACCTCATGTTGATTATAAGAAGCAGCTAATGTATTTCTACTCAGTGACAAGCTTCATGAAGTTACATCTACATGAGAAATAAACCTTTTGCTTTGAAGATATTGATGGGATCTGACAGAAATTATGAAAATTATTTGTTTTTATGGAACAAACCTAAAGTATAGGCTAACACAATAATCCAATAAGCTTTTTTATAGACTGCCTCACATTCTATGCAATATTTAAAAACACATAGGTAATGTTGTCAAAGACCACATCTGACTTTTCTTGGATAATCTGCATTCAATCAGTTAATTGCTAATCTTATTTATGCCTTTTTAGCAATCTGCGTTTCCTGATGATTGCACTGGCCTATGCAGTCCCCACAGGAGTAATTGCTGGCTGGTCAGGGGTCCTCGACATGGTTCTTACACCAGCTAAAGTTAGCCAGGTAAGCTTGAACTATACTTACTCCAGAATATGCTTTTTGTACAGCATTGTCTCTGGTTTAGATTATAGGCTGATGACACCTTCTGAATAGTGGCTTCATAAGGGGCACATCAAAAAAAAAAAAAAAGCCTTTAAGATTAGTTTTGTTGCCCCATCTTTACTCTAATTTGAATTTGTTATGTGTTTGATTGGTAAAACCTCAGGTGTACAACTTGCTGTGTACATGTGAAGTTTTCCACGTCTTTTCCTTTAAAGAATCAAGTGATAACACCAGTGGTGGCGCTGGGGGGTAGCTTGCAGTTGCTATAGCAAACCCATAATATGGCTTAGCAACCTCAAAGCAACCCCAAGAATGGAGACTATTAAAATGAAAAAAAAATCTAAATTGTGTTAAATAAAATAAAAATGGTGACAATTTAATATAAAATTAATTTCATGTGTTTTTGTTTTAAATTCAAATAAAAGGAAGACAATTAAAAACGATGAGAGAGAGAGTGGTCTCGTGAGAGTTGGCCTGCAGGGGTCACGCGAAGTCAGCTTGAGAAAAAAAAAACCGGGCCGTTAGAAAAGTGACATCAAAATGGAGGCTATCTGTTGAAGCGTAAATCTGGCTGAGATTGAGCCCGTGCAAATAGAACAAGAAGAGCCTGAGGCTGAGGATGTGATGAACAGGTTATTGTTAAATGATTTGTAGTCTAGGCTGTTAATGTGCATTTCTCACTGCTGTGAAAATCGGCATGACTATATGGTAAAATAATAATAACGAACTTCAAATTGATTTTTTTAATCTGTTTTTAATCTGTTTCATGGCATGCGCGCTAGATTAGAATGTGTAGGCTGGTAATGACATACATAACCATATTTATGCTATTTAATTGGTATTGCAGTAAATTGTCCAGCAACTCCATACAATTGTTTAGCAACCCCTAAGCAACTGCAATGAAAATGTTTTGCTGCCGCCACTGGATAACACCAATGCCAATGCCAGCAATACCAACGGTCGTGACCTTTACACAGTGCTGTGAAAAAGTATTTGCTCCCTTTATTGTTTGGATAGTTTTTTTTTCCACACAGTTTCATTTCATGTTTTTTTCATGTAGGTGTGGATAGTTTTTTTTTCCTTAATTAATAAATAAAATCACCACTTAAAAACTGAATTTAGTCTTAGTTGGATTATCTTTGTCTAATATTTATGTCTGTTTGATGATCTGAAACCTTTGAGTGTGACAAATTAGAAATCAGGAAGGGGGCATATATTTTTTCATGACACTGATTTCATCTGCTAGCACTAGCTGTGTAGCTGCAAATTGATTGACTGGTACTTTTTCTTAACTCTTGACAAAAGCAACGCTGCCACCATTGTGACACAAGAGTGCTTCAATTCAGTTTGGCAGCAAAGTTAATGGACAGCAGTGCTGTTGATGCTACTAATGTGCACATGAGTGAGGTGTACGCATTGAAATCTTCAATGACTGTAATAGCCATTACTCCTTGTTAGAACCAAGTGCGGGAATAAAGACTGGGCTTTAGGACCATTGTTTTGGAGTCAACCCCAGGTTTTGCCATGATTCAGCATTGGTATGCTTACTTCACATCTTATCTGAGACAAACAAATGGACAAATTGAGGGAGGATGGTTCTGCAGGGTGGTTTCAGAACTTTAAAAGGACAAAGATAGCTTATTTTCAAAGTTAACACCCATGTACTGCTTGAGAGAAGATTTGGAGTATTGAGAGTGAGACATTTTTTGTTTCACCTCTTTTTTGCATCTGTCAGCCAGTATCAGTGCATATACCAGATTGTCCTTATATTTAATTTATTGAATTAAGTAAATTAAAAGCTTGTTCCATGGAAATTAGGCATATTACTGGATAAAGTTGCAAAATCTTTGCTTAAAAGTGAATGGAACGGTACGGAAGTTCATCTGAACTGAGTGAGCTGGGGGAGCACTGATACAGCTGAAAATATCAGAAATGATTTTTTATTCTGTGAAGGTGTGGAGGTGTTTGAATTGGAAAAAAAGTTTTTATTTTTATATTTATTTTTGAAGCCAGCCATGTACCCTTGTATTCAAATCACATCTTCAACGAATCTAGTTTTTCTACCTGCTTTAGGTGTTGTTGATTCTATCATCTCCCTCCTCTTTGCTGATCATTTCTGCATCCTATTAACTCAGTACCAGCTGCAATAGCTCAGCTTTATACCTGGAGCTGCACAAGCTTATTCTGACTATAACACTTCTTTATTACAGATATCGAATGATGCTCATGAAAAAGTATTTGCACACTTCTTACCTTTTTAACCCCTGACCCATTTTCATGTCTGTTATTTAATCTTATTTTTTATTTTTTATTTAAAAAGGGGGAATATATGTATGTATGTATTAGGGGTGCAACGGTACAGGTGGCTCACGATACGGTCCGTACCTCGGTTTTTGTGTCACAGTTTCGGTACGAATTCGGTACAGTTTTGATATATGTTTTGGACATAAAGTGACAATTCATTTCTCTAAAATGATTTACAGTGGTACTTCTACTTATGAAATTAATTGGTTCTGGAAGTAGTTTCGTAACCTGGAAATTTTGTAAGTAGAGAACCATTTTCCATGTAAATGCCCTTATCCATTCCAAGCTCCCCCAAAATTGAAACATAATTTTTTTTTGATAAATTATAAATAATACATGAAATGACATAAAAACCTGTAAGAAATACATGTTAGAACTAGAAAAGCACTTGGATTTTATTCACAAAAGCCCTCCGCCAAGCGCAACAATTATCGAAAATTTGAAAGTGATCCAGAATCCAGAATTTCTTCCGGATCACACCCAAAATGAAATCAGCTCTTCTTTTCACATTTCCGACAACGCCGGAAAATTAAATCAAAATCCATCCATAACTTTTTGAGTTATCTTGAACACAGACAGATGGACAAACAGACAGATGAACGCCGGCAAAAACATAACCTCCTTGGTGGGTTAAAATTTGTTTACCTGGGTTGCTGGGTTACGCTCATACAGACGAGGGGCCCTCCTAGCCAATGGGATGCCAGGAAGATGCTAAGCGATAGCCAATTGCATCGCAGCTCGGACGAACCGCTTTCAAACCAAGATACAGTGCCGACAAGTATGTTTACATTTGGTAAACGCTGGGAGCTCCCACACCGGCAATTTCAATAAGTATATATATATATAAAATGTATGCATTTTAGGTAGCTGACAAAAGTTAGAAAAACTTAACATTTGACAGAAGAAGAAACAGTTGTGAATGCCAGGCCATGGGACTATCTCACTCGTGAACTTAAAGTTGGTTGTGGAGTGGACAGCTTTCCCAAAGGGAGTTTACCTCTGTGCAGTTGTTTCTGAGAGCATGGAGTTGTCATTAAAAGTACTGGTCTCAATCCATTTCCACATCAGGTTGGACTCTGCAGACACTGTGGCTGCTACCTTAGCCCAAAAGGGAAACAGAATAGTTTTCTTTGATGGAAAAACATCCCAGCGGTTCCATTTCAATTTTCCACCTAAAATTGTGCATCCTCCTTGATTGCAATCAGGGTCCAGTTTCTCCAGCTAGAATTTTTTTTTTTTTTTTTTTTGTGGTTCTAGTGGCCTTAATTCACAGTGATTGAGACAGGAAATCGGGGCAGAAAGAGAATGGGGAAGACATGCAGGACTGTACCTCCATACATGGGCTGCCTGCTTAAACCACTGTCCTACCCGATGGCCCACTCAAGCTACAATGTTGAAAAAATTCTCTCCGCTTTGTCTGTATGTCATAATAAATATAGTTTGGAGTGACACCATGGCATAAGCCAGTTGCGTACATAGTAGTTGAGCACGATTCTGTTTTCAAAAACCTGGATAAGTTACCTGTAGTTCTTTAGAAATCAGGGTATTACAGCATATTGACGTCTTATCCAGGTTTCAGAGCATTCTCAGTTGGTAGCTGAGATGATGATTAATTAGACACACATCAGAAACCTATGCACGTCAGTGGCAGTACTTCAGTGTATCACCTTACTTGTAAACACCGTTTCCAGATAATGATCAAAACCCAGATATGACTCGAAAACTGGGAGATAATTTGCATTGAAATGCTCATAGAGAATCACAAGAGTAATAGTAAAAGTAAAAATGATCAGACACCACAGCGATTGAAATGGTACAGGATCTTCTAATAGAGCTTTTCCACCAATGTGGTTCCTAGTTACGTCTTTGGTGAGAGGCAGGATAACTTTACCAACCAAAACACGGTGATTGCCATTATTATAATCACAGCAGTGAAAAATAAATTAATGATGATGATTTGACACAAAATGGGCTCTACGATTCAACAGGTTTGGTGTGTAGAGCAGACTGTCTTCCTAAACTATGATCCAGCAGCAGAGGACCAACTTTTAATGATTTAAAATCAGCAATCGGTGTTTGTGAACGTTCACCAATCTGCAGCAGAAAACGCAATTCTCAGCGACTGTTTTCAACTAAGTTGGAATATTCATTAACAGACATTGTTGGTGTTTTATGTATCATTTGCTGGTGTTCATGGATCTACCCATATCGGGGATAAATCACGTTTTTACTGGTGCTCAGAAATACCAGTCAACATCTGGAAGTGCCGCGTTATTGAACGCCCTCAAGCTTAGGTAGCGTTTCTCACAGCGGAGTTTAGACCAAAAAACTGTATTTCATCATTCATAAACAATTTATAAACATTACTGGATGTTTCGCATCTGGTTCCCATGGTTCTCACTTTACAGCAGGTACACGTCCTGTTTGTACCCGTTCATAGATACCAGTCAGCATTTGGAACTGGTGTTGATTGCTGTTCTACATAAAGCTGCATTCATCACGGGTGTTTTAAACTGAATTTAATAGAAGTGTTTGGATCTTCATTATCAAACCCATTTTTTGGATGTTTTAATATAATTTGCTGGTGTTTATGGGCCACACTCAAAACAGCAGCTATAGATTCTGTTAGTAGTTGGTCATCGTGTGGAAATGCTGTCACAGCAATGAGCGTTCCCAAACACCAACCAGACGCAGGCTTTGAAGGAAAACAATGTAATCTGTATCCTTTGAGAACTATAATCTTAAACAGAAATTCAGAGTTCAGAGAAGGAGGTTCATCATTGAATGAGAAGTGATGGGGTCATGGCGTGGCTCTGTTGTGGCTCTCCCTGTGTGGAAAAGCTAACCAGTTCTTAGAAAGCTCCAAAGTAGAACTGGCTCTGAACTGGCCCCAGCACCAGCCCTGGACTAGCACCGGTTCAAGTTGATGGAAAAAGGAAGTACAGCACCTCTAGGTCTTTGAGAGCATGTGTGAGCGCTGCAGGGGTAATATTTTAAACCTTCAGACAGAAGCATCAAGTAGAGAGTTTTCTATTACCCATAAAGTATCAGGAAGCAAGTGCTGTACTATTCTCATTAGTATGAGAAAATGTAGTGTTTCTTTTTCTTAAATACATCACAAAAAAGCTCAGAAAGTTCATTTTGACCTGAATGGTCACTAGACTGCTACTATACTACTATAAAGTTATTTATAGTAATGCTCATGAGTAAATATTAGATAACATGAAGTCACTAGGATGAGGAATACCGTGTAGAAATTAATCTTAGGATAAAGTTTTTCACTATTAGCTTTGAATTGCCTTTTGGGGGAGTAAATTATAAAAAGGAAACAAGCACAAATGTGTAGTCTGGAACTTTAATTTTTACATACTTTTTACTTTCTCATAACTGTGGTCATCTTCAGCTTAACATAGTTTCAGTACAGCAGAAATGATTAAGTTTCAAATCTGCCCTTTTTAAGGGTTCCATTGTACTAACAATACCACAGTTAATTAACTTTATGCTCACTCATGAAACAAGTAATTTTTTTTTTTTTTGGAAATATAATGTCTTAGTAAACAATTTGTTTTTTGCTTTTTATAATTGGTGTGTAGACTGGTATGACATTAAACTTCTTAGAAATCCTTGTCGGTGCAGCCTGGCCTCCATAGAGAAAAAACAGTTATTATAATTGCCATATGGGTGTCTTTAATTCAAGTGCTTTGATGTTTGTTACTTGCATGAAGATACAATGCAGGTCACCTCAGCACCCTGCCTCAGGCTATGAGAGCAACAGATGGGTTAATTTCTGATATGTTATTACTGTTTTACAATAAACTGATGCTCTCAGTTAGGTAATTTAGGAATCTAATGGCATTCTGACAATCATTTCTTACAAGACAAGAACACATTTTACATTCAGTAACTTTGCTTTTTGATAGTTCACTTTTCCTTATAGACTTTCCTGGCACCTGCAGAGTATAATTAAGATAATCAGATTCTGTTTTAGATTGTGTTGTTTTGTGGTTTCATCTGGTTGGATTTAGCCGGATGGGAGTTATTGCCTCGGGGAGTTTATTGTGAACCCAACACCTCATTTACACTTGAAGAGGTTTCTTCTGGATGTCACCCACTGAGTGTACGTGCATGTGTATATGTTGCATGTCCAACACATTAGCTCTTCTTGAATCTGCATCAGTCTGTTGACTCTAGCATTCTTTCTTCTGACTGCAGAGCCAAGTTTTTGTTCTAGCTTCTATTCCTATAAATAAGAAAGGACAACAGTCTCACACACTTACCACAAATCCAGGCCTGGCAATTTACCAGGCTTAGTGACTTAGAGCTCTAGATACACTTCACTTAGTGCTGGTTCTCTGTCTTGCTATTTTCTCACTTCCTTACCTTCCCTTTTAACTAAATCTTCCATTTCCCCCCTTTCACACAGGTAGATGCAGGCTGGATTGGTTTCTGGTCCACTGTTGGTGGATGTGTGTTTGGAGTGGCAATGGCCAGGTAAGCTATACTCCTATTTTTCCATTATTATTTTTCAATTATGTATTGATCTCTCTCTTATAATTTAGTTTTATTGGGGGAAAATGTTGAATAAGTAGAGTAGGGTCAGTCTGTCCAAGCACGTCCAGTCTGCTAAGACTTCTGATGTGTAACAGATCCTCCAGGTTATGGACTGGCTCATTAATGTATCCCACACACCAAATCCTTAAATCAGTCAATACACAGTTATCCATGTTCTCATCCATCCAGCTCTTGCATGCATTGACAGCAGAAAATGATTTTCAAATATCAACATGAATTCAGTGCTGAACTATGCTAGCTCACAAACGATGAACCGGCCTTCACATCTCCAATTTTAAATGCCAGTTCAGTTTGTTTATTGAGGGAATACACGCCAGCTCAGTGAAAACTTGATGGACCCAGTGAGGCGTCAAATTAGAAAATAAGTATTCAGTCTAACACCTCATTAACAGCTGCAGACTTTCTTTACAGTGAAGTTGGACATATTCCATCAGTAATCTCCAGTATAGTCTTGTGTCAGATCATAATAATAGACATCTCAACAAAGTAGAGAAGGCTTGAAGTCAAATGTATTCTTAAGGTAGGGGAAAATTATCAAAGAAAAACGTAAGGAACAATAAAATGTTTTTATTCCCCAAATATAAATATGTTTATACCAAAAAATACAACATTTAGATCAATGTCTTGTAATGTGATAGACAGGATTTAGTGCATTAATTAGCATTAGAATGAACCAGGGGTGGAGGAGGAGCAGGAAGCACAGGACTGTCTATGCTCTTCTGGTTCACAGTCAGAGTTCAGCAACGCTGTAATGGAGAGAGGAGAATTTTTGCTAATGCAACCACTGCCTCGCCCCCACTGATGGATAGGGTTAGACACTGTAAAGACAAAGTGTGGAGTCTGCAAAAGCAAAAAGGATTCATTTCTTCTCTGGTGGATATATGTTTGCCGCCAGCTGAGGCCCAATCAGCACTTCCAGGCAGGCCTGGTGTTTTCTTAAAGTTGTAATCAGGGAAATGAGCTCATAAGTCCCAAACTAAATCAATGAAGCTGTTTGCACCACTAGATTAAAGTGCATGTAAATAGAGATGATTAATCATCATGAAGGATACACAGACGCAGTCAGTGGACTCCTTGGTTAAACAGTTGATAGACAAATTAAATTTGGTTTTACCCTTATTGCTCTCACTGTTTGAACATGGCCAGTAAAGGATGGGTTTGAAGTTGTGTTCGTCTGTTACTTTAGTGAGTTATATTCTGCTTTTTAACAACTGTAGAAACGATCACATTTTTTACTTTAATTGTGTTCAAACTTAAGAATAGAAAGGTGCAACATCTTAGGTTTTGATACTGGGAATTTTTGAAAGAAAAAAAGTTGTTAATGTTTTTGCTGCATAGTCCTTGACTGTCTTTGAGCATCATAGTTTTCACAGCTTAATTTTCCTCACCCACCCTAAATTGAGAGTGTAGCTTTCAGATGTATTGTCTGTATAGACTGGCCTCAAAAAGCTCTAAATTTGGGTGTGTAATTTCTTTCTCTGAGTGGAAGGTTAGTGTGGAAGGTTTCACAACATTGCACTGTCCTGTTCACCTATGATTACCACTGAAATAAAGTATATCTAATCCAGGGGTCAGCAACCTTTACTATCAAAAAAGCCATTTTCTGCCCCTCTCCCCATAATAAAATTCACCTGGAGCCGCAAAATTTGACCTTTAAAATGAAGATAACGCAGGTATGAAGTTTTATATATAGTTATACTGTATTCAGAGAGATTTGAATCTATCCAAAAGCTTATTCCTAGTAGTTTTTAATGCAAAAGGAGGTCATACAAGATACAAATTAAAGTTTCATTTCCAATTTTTTTTGTCATCCACTGTAAAAGAACTAGAGTTTGTTGCATTTATGAAATTATAGAACAACAAACAGAAAACAGCTGACATTTTATTGCTGTTTTTACCTGTTGTAACAATGGAAAACCTTAAACTCTTATAAAGACTGAATATTGGGTGCTGCTGTACTGTATATGTTGAATCTTTTGAAAGAGGAGAAAAAAACACCGGCATGTGTAAACCTACTTTGAAATAAAACAAAGAACCATGCAGGTCTATTTGAGTCATTCTTTTATTTGTAGAACATTGATCAAATAAAAAGTAGCCCACTTTGAAAAAAATCAATTGTATAGGTGCAGCTTAATAACTTGAAGAGTAAACATTAAAACAGGCCAGTTTGTATTTAATTATGACTTAAATCCATTTCAGTGTGTTGTCATCCTCTTGTTTTCTCCTCAGCCACGTACAACAATCAACCATCGAGCCTGAACATAAAACACAACTACATCAGGTCATCCTCAGGTTCTAAAATAAATATGTTTCTGAAAAATAATAACCTATTAAATGACAGTGTTCTCACCTGTTTAATGTGATTTCTGTTTCTGAACGTCACTGCAGAGCTTTTCTATATCAGGGCTGTAAGACGTGACTTTCATCCTCACAGGCTGCAGGTGGCGTCTGTGAGACGAGAGCGATATTTGGATTTGATGTACAGTAGTCCATACCGGAGAAAACCTGCTCGCATAAGTATGTGGATCCAAAGATTGACAGGACTCCAAATGCGAACATCTTCATATAAGTGTCGGAAGTGACGCTCATGTTTCACAGACAAGTTTTTTCGTGTTTGAGAAGGTTTCCGATATCTCTCCGTTTGTGTGTTACACCACTACAGCACCGAAGTGGTGTGGTGAAATGTTTCTTTTATTTTTTACGGCGGTACATGAGGAACACACAAAGATGTCCGGCGCTAGTCACAGAACGCGCGCTCACCTTTCTTTTCTTTCCCAGAATGCAACACACAGACACGACTCCCTCGTTGCAGTAACCTGGCAGTATTTTGCGCTAAACACACTCATTCTGCCCCCTGCTGGCGAGCAACCTACATGGCACTACATGTGCTCCAGAGCGAGAATCACCTTCTGACAAGTTTTTTTTCCCCCCCAAAGCTACAGGGAGCCACTGCAGAGAAGCTAAAGAGCCGCAGGTTGCCGACCCCTGATCTAATCAAATCTAATCTAATGAAAGTTTGATTTTTGTTTACCGTTTAACCAGATACCTATGTGCACTTTATATTGTGTATTGGCATCTGTAGATGATGACAGAAGTGGTGATTTTCTGTAATTTTGTTGCTCCACCAGGGTCTTGCATAACACGAAGCCTTTATTCTCATTAAGTATTTCCAGTCACAAGGCTGGTGATTGTGACATCCTTGAGCCCCCTGGGGTCCTTTGATTAAAGAAATGTATAACAAGAACTAAAACATAAAGAAATTTGAGTATCTTTCATTTCCTTAATTAAATATTTCTTTTTCTTACAATTCAATTCTGACTCTCCTATTTTCATTCCAATTTTACTAATGTGTCACAATGAGCTTCATCATTATGTATATATGTTCTGTAGGTATATTCTAAAGAAAGCTTTTGGTAATGAACTGAACACAGAGCAATTGTTTTTTTGTGTGTCACCTTCTTGCAGACCTAATGGATCCGCTCTTGCTTAATTAGTTTTTCCTGCAAATGGGAACAATCTGCATTTGCATGTTGGCCATCATATTATACTGCTTTGGTTATTTGCTGGATGTCCCTTAGTAAAGATCCAGACAGGCCAAAATGATATCATACTAATGATCATATTTCATAATTATCTGCAGGCACTGGAGAGTAGTGCATGGAATGTGATTCTGCATGACTTTGTTGATTATATCTTTATAGCCAACAAATCTTGTAAGATGAGTATAACAGATTGGCTTTTAATTTAGATATTCCTTATGAGAGGACACGACCCTCTTTACTCAAAGTGGAGTGTAACAGTGCTGAAAATACATTACCAAAGATGTGCAAACCTTTATTGCAAACCGTTTTCTTTTCCAATCTAAATTTCTCTTTTTCTTAATCTCATCAGAACACATCCTGTTTAACCTATTTATGGTAAGCCATCTATAAGGAAAATATAATAATAATAATATTAAAACATACACTACCGGTCAAAAGTTTTAGAACACCTCCAGTTTTCCAGTTTCTATAGTAATTTACAGTACATAGCTTAATGCCTCAATGTAATCTGAAATTAATGTATAGAACAAATAAACAATCAGATATTTGAAAAAAGATATCATGAAATCTCTTTTACAAAAATTTAACCACGATCTTTGAGTCATCAAAGTCGCCACTTTTTGCAGATATAACAGACAAACACACTTGTGTTAGTGGCTTTCTTTCTACAATGGAAATCTAATATTGTTGGGAAGGTTCTTCCCAACACTGTCAGAAGTTTCCAGAAATGTGTTGAACTTGCAGGTTGTTTTGCTTTCATCTTTCTCTCCAGTTCATCCCAAACCAGCTCAATGGGGTTCTGGTCTGGACACAGGGCTGCCATTACATCATTTGAAGCCGACCGTCTTGTTTTTTTCTTTTAAGGTCATTCTGACAGAATGGATGTATGTTTTGGATCATTATCTTGCTGTAAGATGAACCCCTAAGCGACTAGGCGTAGACCAGAGAAGGTACTGGATGGCTCTGTAAAATGCCGTTGTAGCCCTTTTGGTCCAGGGTGTCAGTCGCTCTGTACAAGTCACCAACTCTGGATCCAGCAATCTGTTGATTACTTAAGAGCTTTGTAAGTAATCAACAGAGGTTGGGACATCTGTGGGAATTGTTTGCATCAAATTTCAAGACTTAATTTACATCCATTGTTGCTTGATCACTGAAAAAGACCCCTCTTTTTTTTATAACTCTGAAATTTGTTTTGGCAATCTAAACTTTTTTTCCACCTCTGGCAGTTTACTGCTTACCTTTGTACCATTTAAAGTTATTCACTGGACTCGACCCGCTTTAATTTAAATAAAACAGGAAAAATAGGGGTGTTCTAAAACTTTTGACCAGTAGTGTATGTTACAAATGTTACATTTTTACAACATGTTCAATAAATTATTCTACCTAATGATACTAAAACAGCTGTAATAAGTAAGATTGCAGTAGTTTAACTGTGTATGTATATTAATCTACACCAGGGGTCGGCAACCTGCGGCTCTTTAGCCTCTGCAGTGGCTCCCTGTAGCTTTGAGGAAAAACTTGTCAGAAGGCGATTCTCCCCCTGGAGCACATGTAGTGCCCTGTAGGTTGCTCGCCAGCAGGGGGCAGAATGAGTGTGTTTAGCGCAAAATACTGCCAGGTAACTGCAACGAGGGAGTCGTGTCTGTGTGTTGCATTCTGGGAAAGAAAAGAAAGGTGAGCGCGCGTTCTGTGACTAGCGCCGGACATCTTTGTGTGTTCCTCATGTACCGCCGTAAAAAATAAAAGAAACATTTCACCACACCACGTCGGTGCTGTAGTGGTGTAACACACAAATGGAGCGATACTGGAAACCTTCTCAAACACGACAAATTTGTCTGTGAAACATGAATGTCATACCCGACACTTATACGAACATGAAGATGTTCGCATTTGGAGTCCTGTCAATCTTTGGATCCACATACTGATGCGAGCAGGTTTTCTCCGGTATGGACTACTGTACATCAAATCCAAATATCGCTCTCGTCTCACAGACGCCACCTGCAGCCTGTGAGGATGAAAGTCATGTCTTACAGCCCTGATATAGAAAATCTCTGCAGTGACGTTCAGAAACAGAAATCACATTAAACAGGTGAGAACATTGTCATTTAATAGGTTATTATTTTTCAGAAACATATTTATTTTAGAACCTGAGGATGAGCTGATGTAGTTGTGTTTTATGTTCAGGCTCGATGGTTGATTGTTGTACGTGGCTGAGGAGAAAACAAGAGGATGACAACACACTGAAATGGATTTAAGTCATAATTAAATACAAACTGGCCTGTTTTAATGTTTACTCTTCAAGTTATTAAGCTGCACCTATACAATTGATTTATTTCAAAGTGGGCTACTTTTTATTTGATCAATGTTTAACAAATAAGGGAATGCCTCAAATGAACCTGCATGGTTCTTTGTTTTATTTCAAAGTAGGTTTACACATGCCAGTGTTTTTTTTTCTCCTCTTTCAAAAGATTCAACATATACAGTACAGCAGCACCCAATATTCAGTCTTTATAAGAGTTTAAGGTTTTCCATTGTTACAACAGGTAAAAACAGCAATAAAATGTCAGCTGTTTTCTGTTTGTTGTTCTATAATTTCATAAATGCAACAAACTATAGTTCTTTTACAGTGGATGACAAAAAAAATTGGAAATGAAACTTGAATTTGTAATTTGTATGACCTTTTGCATTAAAAACTGCCAAACATACTAGGAATGAGCTTTGGATAGATCAAATCCCTCTGAATACAGAATAACTACATATATAAAACTTCATACACTGCGTTATCTTCATTTTAAGGGTCAAATTTTGCGGCTCCAGATGAATTTTATTAAGGGGAGAGGGGTAGAAAATGGCTCTTTTGATTGTAAAGGTTGCCGACCCCTGAGCTACACCAGCCGTGTTTTTGGAAAAATCACTTCACCCTGTTCAACAGTGTGGCATACTGTTGTTTTAGTTGTTTTGTGAACATATTTGAGCTCCTTGGCACAGAGAAATGAAGCATTGTGTGTTAGGCTTCGACCCAAATAGGAGACTTCAGAAATATGCTGGCCTTATCCTTCAAAATATGGGGACTGTTTTGTATTTGGTTAACTACAGGCAGGTGACCTTTAAAGCCTCAAGTCTCATGATGTTACATCTTTGAAAATCAGTGACCAAGCTCTTTATCAAATGGACTCAATCAAATGGACCAGAGCTGGATTATCAGAAATAAGCTACTTAGTCTGCATAGAGGATCAGATGGAAAATGATACAGAGTAGCGTATGATCCTCTCTGCACAGAGTTGAGGGCTTTGCTGGGTGCAAGTTGAAGGATTTGTCCATCTCTGGCATCAGGAGTGGCTTGAAGGGATGTGAGTCTGCCAGTGGCAGATGGGTAATGCAGATTTTAGTGGTTTAGCTGTGGGGAGAGAGATGAGACCCTTGTGATGTGGCAAGTGCTTGGCTCCCTGTCTAGTAGAGAGCCTTTTGCAATGCAACCACTTCTGTCTTGTAGAGAGAATAGGGCCCTGTGGAATCCGCGATCATGGAATCTCGGAATTGGAGATTAAAAACGGAATTCACTTTAAATGCGCAATGTAGCAGAACTGAACGGCAATACGCGTAAAAGTTAGTTGTTGTTGTTTTTTTCCCAGACTAAAACGAACGTTTCTTTTGAGGAAATGTTCCAAGAGGGGTCACTAAAAGTTGGGGACACTCTAGCTTCTCTGCCACCTCCTGCCCCCGCTTTCCTCAATAACAAAAAAAAAAAACAATAAAAAAAAAAAAACGTATTATTTTCTTAGTTATTACATATAAAAAACTTTTTTTTTGTTTGTAAAAAAAACAAACAATGTTTTGTGGGACACAATATGTTTAAAAGTATAAAAACATTAAAGTTTACAGTTATAATTGCATAAATTGTCTATATTTCATTACTTTATATACTGTCTTGGGGTTAAATTTGCATAAAATGCTTAAAACAGAATGATCAAAAATTAAAAACTGAAAAACACCAAAAATGAAAAAAATTAAAACGGAATTTAAAAAATAAAAAATAAAATGGATTTCATTGGGCCCTAAGAGAAATATAAAACCTTTCTGTTCAGCAGAAAATAGCAACAAGTTTCCTGAGGTCATGCTGTGTACGCATCTCGCAGCAGTCTGGGGAGAATTTCAGAATGTCCTTGATGTCTTGTGACCATGGAGATGGTGCATCAGGCTCTGAAAGATGGCTCATAAAATCCAAAGAGGCATCAATGCCATCTTGAAATGCCAAGGTTAGGCACAGTGTAGATGTTCTTGTTCACAGGATGTTTTTTCACATCTCCTGGCTGAAGGAAATTGACAAGACTTTACAGCTTGGATGAGCCAATCAGCTATTTCTAACATGTCTTTTCATTTTTGCATTAAGTTAATTGTCAGCTTTTGCCCTCTTTTTTCAAGCGTCTTGTCCATGGGCAACAAAACAAAAGCAATTAGTGTCTATCTTTGCTACTGGCTGCTGCACTCATGCACTCATTTGCATACTCAAAGGAGCAGAGAAGAACTAATGGACTATAAGAGTTTAGAAGGAGTTACAAAGAGAAACCACAGGGCTCAAGAGAGCTCTTGGGGAATAGCCCAGTGGCTCGTCTTCCACGGTGTAATACATTGTGTATCTGCAGTCTAGCTGCTTAACTGGTGAGACAAATTGAATCAACTCTACAAATAGCATCTCCTTGTGTCGGAAGAAGTGCACCTGACAAGTTCAGAAATATGTGAGGTAGTGAAAATATCTTCCCTGTCTTTGAAATGGTGCGTGTCCTCAGTAATGTATTGCAACACAAGTCACAGAAGAAACAGACTGAAAAATTGCTAGCTGCTCGTTGTGTTTATGACTGATGCCCCCTCTTTCTGACGCAGCCATCCTTTCTCTCTTCAGCAATCTTGCCTACTGGAATCTTTAACTTTGCTTCACTGTTTTATCATCCACATGCCTTCTTTTTTTTTTTTCCCCATTCCCCCTCACCCGCCTTCAGATTTGCAGACTCCATCCGTGGGATGCTGAAGCTGATCCTGGTGCTGATGCTGGCAGGAGCCTCACTGTCCTCTACCTGGTTCACACTCACCTGTTTAAGCAGAGTTACACATCTTCCTTCCACTGCAGGTAGGTCGGCATCTACGTCACTGTCAAGGTGGCTTTGCCATACAACTAGCCATGCATGAAACTGACACTGAAATGATATACTTTACACTCTCAAATACACCGAAGCTTAGTCACTTCAACCATATTGTTGCGGTTTTATCACAAGTGTTGGAGTAGTGTGTTAAGAAATCTTCCTCATGGACTGAATTTGGTACAAATTGAGCATAGACAATCTGTCAATAAATGTCGATTTGGCTCATTAGTGGAATTAGGTTCCTTTTCCTAAGCCATCCATTAAGCATTTCACCATTTATTTCTAAACTACCAATTCAAGTCACCCTCATTAGTGTTGTTCCGATTCCGATACCAGTAACGGAAATTGCTCCGATAGTGCCAAAAATGCCGGTATCAATGAGCAAGAATCAGAATTGGTATCTGGAAGGAAAACATGGTATCGGAACATCTCTAACCCTCCATTTTAACTTACTAAAGTTACTAATTCCTCTTCACATGCTTGAAAAAACAACAAATGAGGATGTCTGCTCCATTGGTCTTGTAAACAGTGACATTTTTCACCCTATTGGGGAGTCAATGAAATATTTGGAATTTAAACATTTTAATCCTAGAAGGTTATTGGAGAATATTACAAGATGTTTTGACTTTTGCAGCTTTTTTTTTTTAATCCATGTCTCCTGAAGATAAAAAAAAATTGCTCATTTTCCCAGTGAAGGGTTAAAAATGTTCTCCAGCTCTTAAAGGGTTTTTACACAGTCCCAGGATTTCTTCGTGTTCATTTCTTTGTATTTTTTTCCTGAAGTGTTAATTTCTCTGTTTTTTGTCTTCTTTTTTTCAGTCTTGTTTAGTTCATGGCGTGTAGGACTTTATTGTACTTGATCATCACTCTTAAATTGCTGTTACCTCTTGTTGATACGCTCTTAACTTTCTTGGTAATGTAGAGTTTGTACATGATGAGATAGAGATGGGGAACGTCATGCAACAAAGGTCTATTGATTAGTAGCCCAAATCCCGGATCCTCAACATTTTTCTCCTTATATAACGTAATTACAAAGGAAAGCACTGTCTTCTTCAGTCTCCTTTACCGGCTCACTGAGACACATCCAATCTCCTGCAATCACACATCTTTTTGCTTCAAGACATCTCCTCCCACCATTTGGGAACCTGTATTTGTAATATGAGGATAAAAGTGCAGTGGTTGAATCATTTAAAACACAGTGAGGGCTTTAATAAGACTGAATAAGGACACACGGGGGACATGAGTGTCTTTGATGGTTGCCTAGTGGCACCTGGACTCCTCTTCAGAGGGAAGCAGGTATGCGTGGGCCCTCAGAGGTGCTGTGATTAAAGGAACACACAGGCTAAAGGGGCCCTCATTTGAACCACTCTGCTGAAAGAAGCGAGATGGAGGGTACTGTGGTGCTCCCATGCTTTCTATCGCTGCATCCACCCTTTTACACAGTGAGAGATTTTACTTCAGATCCATAGAGAGCACTTCAGTCGACAGTAAAACCTGAACTGGTTCTGCATTTTCTGTAGAAATGAAAAAGAATGCTGTTAACGGTGACCGTACAAACCTCCCCAAGAATATTACCTTTATAAGATTTATTATGAGGAAAGAAATTATCCAGCCAGCATATCATTGTTTTAAATAAAAAAACTTAAATAAGAAACTTTTTCCCGAATATTTCAACACACAGACCTGAAGCAGCTGCAGCCAGTGTGGACACACATTATTGTCATGCTAAGAGAAGCAGATGAAATTAGTTTTTACCACGTGGACGCCTGAGCATTTTAGCAACAGAATAAGAAATTTGACATGTAGAGTCAATTAAATAAGCTGCATCACAAGACAGAATATACAAGCAAACTAAAACCAGTAATATATTGGACAATAAATTGAAATTCGATTGCCGTGGCAAGGCACTCAGAATGTTTTCATGGCACTCCAGGCTAGAAGGAAAGTCTCTCTGCATGGAGACTTTAAAAAAGGGGCTGGGAACGAAACCTTGCTATTTTTTTTTCTTCGTTTTTTTGCTCAAAACATAACTCAGAGCTCAATATATCAACAATAATAACATCTGAAGAGAGACACAAATGATTTTGTATTTCTTTAGGTTGTCTTTTATCAAATTGTTCAGAATCAGAATCAGAATCAGAATCATTTTTAATCGCCAAGTACGTTCACACATACAAGGAATTTTGTTCCGGCAGGTGGTAACACTCTCAGAATAAGAAAGGAATATGTAATAAGAAAAACAGGATATGTACATCTATATACAAAAGTAAAAAAGTAAGTTAAAAAATCGAATAAAATAAAATAAATAGGTAAGTAAGTAAAATAGTATGTACAAGGGTGCAAAGTACGCAAGACAGTATAAATGATTTATGAGCTGTTCATTAAAGTGATGGCAGTGCAGTAGAAACTGTTTTTAAGTCTTATGGTTTTGGTGCGCAGGGCTCTGTAGCGCCTGCCGGAGGGGAGGAGGGAGAACAGGTTGTTTCCTGGGTGGGCAGGGGTCTTTGATGATGTTGGCTGCCCTCTTCCTGGTTCTGGAGCAGTACAGTTCCTGGATGGAGGGCAGGGGGGCCCCAGTGATCTTTTCAGCAGTTCTAACTGTGCGCTGCAGTCTGTTCCTGTCCTGCTGTGTGGCTGCTCCGAACCACACGGTGATGGAGGAGCACAGGACAGACTGGATGACAGCTGTGTAGAACTGGACCAGCAGCTCCTGAGACAGGCCGTGTCTCTTCAGCTGGCGCAAGAAGAACATCCTCTGCTGGGCCTTCTTCAGGATGCAGTGGATGTTCTTCTCCCACCTCAGGTCCTGGGAGATGGTGGTCCCCAGGAACTTGAAGGTCTGGACGGCTGACACAGGGCTGCTGCTGATGGTGAGGGGGAGCAGTGGCGAGGGCTGTCTCCTGAAGTCCACTGTCATCTCCACAGTCTTGAGCGTGTTCAGCTCCAGGTTGTGCTGACTGCACCAGAGCACCAGCCGCTCGATCTCTCGTCGGTATGCAGACTCGTCCCCGTCCTGGATCAGGCCGATGACGGTGGTGTCGTCTGCAAACTTCAGGAGTTTGACAGCTGGGTGCGTGGAGGTGCAGTCGTTGGTGTAGAGGGAGAAGAGCAGTGGGGACAGGACACACCCCTGGGGGGCGCCAGTGCTGACGGTCCGGGTCGCTGAGGTGACATCTCCCAGCCTCACCTGCTGGCTTCTGTCTGTCAGGAAGCTGGTGATCCACTGACAGATGGGCAGAGACACGTTGAGGTGGGAGAGCTTGTAGGAGAGGATTTCTGGGATGATGGTATTGAATGCCGAGCTGAAGTCCACAAACAGGATCCTGGCGTAGCTCCCTGGGGTGTCAAGGTGCTGCAGGATGTAGTGCAGTCCCAGGTTGACAGCATCGTCCGCCGACCTGTTTGCCCTGTAGGCAAACTGCAGCGGGTCCAGCAGGGGTCCTGTTACGGACTTCAGGTGGCTCAACACAAGTCTTTCAAAGGACTTCATGACCACAGACGTTAGAGCCACCGGTCTGTAGTCATTCAGTCCTGTGATGGAGGGTTTCTTGGGGACTGGGATGATGGTGGAGCGCTTGAACACGGAGGGGACTTCACACAGCTCCAGTGAGCTGTTGAAAATCCTGGTGAAGACAGGAGCCAGCTGGTCGGCACAGGCTTTGAGACAGGAGGGTGACACTCTGTCTGGGCCTGGTGCTTTCCTGATCTTCTGCTTCTTGAAGATCTGGCTCACCTCCTCTGCATGCACTCTGAGTGGGACCGGGGGGGGGTGCAGGTTGAAGTGCGACTGGAGGTGTGACGGGGGTAGTCGTACTGCTGGTCTGGATGAGTGGTGGCTGGGTGGAGGGGTGTGAAGTTGTCCCTCTCAAATCTGCAGTAGAAGGTAGAAAGGTGTTGAGGTCGTTGGCCAGGTCTTTGTTTGCCTCGTCGCGGGGGGAGGGTCTTTTGTAGTTGGTGATTGTCCGCAGGCCCCTCCACACTGAAGCAGGGTCGTTGGCTGAGAACTGGTTTTTCAGCTTCTCAGAGTAGCTTCTCTTAGCTGCTCTGATTTCCCTGTTCAGAGTGTTCCTGGCCTGCCGGTACAGGACCCTGTCCCCACTCCTGTAGGCCTCCTCCTTGGCCTGGCGGAGCTGGCGCAGTCTGGCAGTGAACCACGGCTTGTTATTGTTAAAAGTCCGGAATGTTTTGGTCGGTACACACATGTCCTCACAGAAGCTGATGTAGGACGTTACAGTGTCTGTCAGGTCATCCAGGTTGTTGTTAGCAGCTTCAAAGACACTCCAGTCTGTGCAGTCAAAGCAGGCCTGTAGTTCCTGCTTTGCCTCGTTGGTCCACTTACTCACAGTCCTCACCACAGGCTTGGCAGTTTTTAGCTTCTGCCTGTACGTGGGGATGAGGTGGACCAAGCAGTGGTCAGAGTGTCCCAGAGCTGCTCGGGGAACGGAGTGGTATGCTCCTTTAATGACGGTGTAGCAGTGGTCCAGAGTGTTGCTGCCTCTGGTGGGACAGCTGATGTGTTGCTTGTATTTTGGGAGTTCTTGATTTAATCTCGCCCTGTTAAAGTCTCCCATGACAATAAAGAGCGAGTCCGGGTGTTTAGCTTCGAAGCCGTTTAATTGTTCGGCGAGAGTCTGCAGCGCTTCACTCACGTTGGCTTGGGGGGGGGGTGTAAACACCAGCCATGATGAAGGAGGAGAACTCCCGCGGCGAATAAAACGGCTTACAGTTTATGAATAAAGACTCCAGATTCGGGCTGCAGTGTGTGGACAGGATCGTGACAGATGTGCACCAACCTTCGTTGATATAAAAACATATTCCACCGCCCTTTGTTTTCCCTGAGAGCTCCTTGACGCGGTCCGCGCGGTGGAGCGAGAAGCCCGGCAGCTGTAATCCGGCGTCGGGGACGGCTTCGCTGAGCCAGGTCTCAGTGAAGCACAGGGCAGAGGAACGTGCAAAGTCCTTGTTGGATCCGTTGAGAAGGAGAAGCAGCTCGTCCATTTTGTTGGGTAGTGAGCGGAGGTTCGCTAGGTGGATGGCTGGGAGAGGTGCTCGAAGTCCGCGCCGGCGGAGCTTCACCAGCGCGCCGGCTCGCCTGCCTCTCCTGCGTCTCCTCCACGTCCCGTACAGAGCTGCCGCTCCTCCGACCAAGAGTTCGAGAAAACTCTCTGGATTTGAGCAAAGACTCTCTGGATTTGAGCAAAAGAGGGCTCCCTGATGTTTAGCAGGGCATCTCTGCTGAAAGTGATCGGGTTAGAGTGCCCGACCACCAAGAAAGTAAACAAAAACACACAAATTCCGAGAGAGCGGTGTGCCGAGGCTGCCATCCGCGGCGCCACCTTGGTATCTATACAGATTGATAAAGATTTTAAAAAGGTTTATGGAGACCAATCTTTTCTGAAACTAAGCAAACAATGATAAGTATGCCAGAAAAACACATTTCAGTTGTTAGAGTTAACAAATGAAACCAGTTGGGTCACACTGTTGACCATTTAAGATATTGCTGGTATTGGGTTTGAAAGCCGGCTTTTTTCTGTGGAAACACTATGGTATTTTGTTTTTTTCCTGCTAAATTGCTGCCTCAAGGGTTGGATTCTAAATTTAACACAGTTTCAGTTTGAGGGTTTGTCATAAATCTTAGAGCTGGTGAAAACAAATTGCTGAAGCAGGTAGCTGTAAAAGGTGGAATAAATCACTGCTGTTTCATAAACTTGACCGTTATTCCATGATTTTTAAAAAGTTGCTTACATAGGATTTGAAAACCTCTTGAATCAAAGTCCTCAATTGGACGGTGATGTCTGTGCTTCAACTGTTTATTTTTCTCTTCCACAGCCATCTTGTACACTTCCTGTATCCTGGTTGGCATCTTTATTAACAGCAGCGTGCCAATATTCTTTGAGCTTTTCATCGAGACAGTGTACCCAGTCCCTGAAGGCATCACCTGTGGAGTCGTCACTTTCCTGGGAAACCTGGTCACTGGTCTGCTTCTCTTCTTCCTCACCTTTTACTGCACTGGTAAGATGAGTACTGAAATATCTTTTGTTTTGCTACTTTTTCAAAGCATATTTTCTGCAACAGTTTATGGAGATAACACCACTTACACATTTCTCTTGTGGATCATATTATTGTGAGTTTAAAAAGAGTGAAGTAACATTTCTGTCCTGCAGATTTCTTTTATTTTCAAAAGCAACATGCTCTGTTTTTTAGAGATACATCTAAAGCCTTGTAGATGCTGCAGATGAGATGGATGGTGGGAAATTAGCCTCTAATCCAGAAATCCAGAAAAAATGTATACTATAATTTATCCTGTTTTATCTTTAAGTTGAACTTAGATCAGTGGTTCTCAAACTTTTAATCCTGCGTACCACCTGAGAAACTGTTCAGCTCTCCGAGTACCACCACAATGACCAGTTTTAAAATATAGCCATATATGCCTTCTCAATTAGCTTTAAATTCACAGGAGAGATGTTTATTCCTTATTGTAGTTATTTATTGTTACCTGAATTTCATTTGAAACGTATTTGTAATGCTTTGTATGTTTCCCATTAAAAAAAAAAAGGGAAAATGTGAAAAGTCCTGACGTTCCCCCGCGTACCACCAGAGAGCGCTCGCGTACCACCAGTGGTACGCGTACTACAGTTTGCGCACCACTGCCTTAGATGATCCCATATAATATCAGTTCTCTCTTCCAACAACTGTGTACCACTTACAGCACTATGTCACACATCAACAGGGGTCAATTTAGGGCACAGAGCATCAGTGGGCATCATGGCGGAGGCCATTAAAAGACTCTGGAAAGACAAAATGAGAGCGTAATAGATTAAACAAGATCCTGCATAGCGTTGAAAAAGTAATTTAATTTCCACGCAAATATAATTTTCTATTAGTGCTCTCAAAGGCTTTGGTGGTGGACATGAAGTGATGGGATGTGTCTGTGTGTCTGTGTGTGTGCGTGTGCACACGAGTGTGTTCCGTTTTTTGCTATTCACATGAAATTGGACAGTAAGTCAAGTTAGGTATATCGCTGAAGTTGTAGAGTCACATCATATTGAGATTATGATTCACCATCACTACTGTCTTTCTGTTGGAAAGCTGGAACACCATGCAAAGTTCTGTGAATACTTCTAGTGTTACAGTATTCTCGTAACAGCTTGTTGTTTTGACCTAAAGATTCATATCAAGCTAACAAGCAGACTGCTTTGTGATGTAGAATTGAAACAGTGTAGAAGCTGCTGTACTTCAGCTTTAAAATATTCCTGTTTTTCAGTGATGGTGCAAGCAAAGTGCATGGGCACATACTGTAGGAAGTCCCTGTGTCCCTTACAATTTTGCAAGCTGAAAGGGGAACTGCCATAGATACATTTGTAATGAGACCTGCCACTGTGTCTGCTTATAAGTTGTAACTATTCCCTGAGCCTATTTAGTAAATCTGCCGCAAGGTTTTTAATACAAAAACTGAGTCTGTGACAGAAACCCAAATTCTTAGTTGTGATTGTCTTCATGCCAAGGTGAAAAATTACCAAAAATTAACTTCCCAAAACAGATTTAATTTACCTCAATCCACTGAAAGAGGGGGCAATTCAAGAAAGTCCCATCTTTTTAAAAAATGAGAATTTTTGACTTTTCTGAGGTAACTGTGTCCACCTGTGTGTGTAGATGTGTTCGGTGCCAGCTGGCGTGGTGACCAGCGTCCTGGTCCTCTGACCATCTCACCTCAGTGCTGCTACCTGCATCTGTTTATGTTTATATGGTCATTATGTTTAGTCATTTGTGTGCTCTCCTCTCTGTCCTCCGTCCTCTCTCTGTCCTGTCTCCCCTCTTTTCTTTCTTTACCCGGCTGGCCTTCGGCAGGAAGGTCCCCCCATATGATCCAGGTCCTGCTCAAGGTTTCTTCCTCTTAAAGTGGAGTTTTTCCTTGCCACTGTTTGGCTGAAAAGTTTTTTTTCTCCCTCTGTGGGAGTTTTTTTCCTGCCATTATCCTTGTTTAGGATTCAATATTATATTTTTGGTTAATGATATTTGCTTGGCGGTCATGCTCTGGGTCTCTGTAAAGCGCCTAGAGACAATTGGCATTGTAACAGATGCTATACAAATAATATTTAATTGAATTAACTCATCTTGTCAAGCACTGTTTGAAGCTAATCTCTATTTGTACTAGAAGGATACGAGGCAAAGTCAAGGTAAAGATAATGTTCAATTCAGTTTATGTAAACTTAATTTGTATAGTGTCAATTACAATACAAATTGTCTGGACCTGGATCATAAGGGGGGAGCTTCCTGCTGAAGACCATCTAGGTAAAGGAAGAAAAGAGGAGGGAGAGAGGACAGAGAGGGGAGAGGCACAGATATTTTGGCAATATTATATAGGACAAAATATATTAATAGTAATTATCTGTTAGCTGGAGAACTATAAATTCTATGTACTTATATTATGACCGGTACATTGTTAGTACATGCTCTACAGAGTCAAGGCAAATATGCTCATACAGACCCTGTTCAGTAAAGGAAAATCATGGTAGAGGATCAGCTCATTTTGCTCAGTATGTTTAACAGTTGGGGTTTGAAGGGTCAAGACTATTCAGAGGTGATACATGGATTTATCTTTTTACAGGAAAAGAAGATTTAACAGTCAACTTGAGCAGAAATGGAGCTGTAGATTTTTATACAGATGACAAGCCATGTATCCTGAATTATTTGAAACACAAGTATGTCAGTATGTTGATAAATCATTGATCAGACAAAAATAGATCAAGCGGCATAGATCTGCTGGAGACCAAAACACACAATCACAGGAAGACTAATAAATAATACATGATATATCCTCTGCTCTGTACTTTCCTCTGCTGGGCTGAATGATTGACTTACATGGTGTGATTGAGGGCGAGTGTGTGAGTATCTAAATGTGATGTGCGCCCGTGTGCTTTTTTTTTTTTCCTTCCCCCTTTTATTTCTCTTGTGGTGTAGAAGCTGACACATGTGCATGTATGCGTTTGGGTTAACCGAGGAGTGTCTGTTGGGCTGACAACCCCTTGCGACAGGTGGGCAGAAGATCAAACGAAGAAGATGGAGGCTTTTGATGCTCTTTTCTTGACTTCCAGCCCTGAAGCTGATGAATAGAGCATGATGCATTGAAGGTTTCTTGTTAGACTTTTCACTGCTGCAGGTTTTTTAAAGTGAGCATGCGGGTAAATAGCACAGTGGTGGATTGCCACCTACCATCTACTTAAATTGTCTGTCGAAATTTACCGTCTGCCACATCAGCATGTGAGAAATATCTGTGCTTCATAGCTGTAGGAGGGATAAATTAGTCTAATATGCATATCATGATATAAACAGTATGTTTTGCTGGTCCTGGTGAGATGTACGTTAGCATTAGGCTCTTGTTATTGAAGTCTCCCTTTCTTACTGTTATATGTTATATGCAAATTCCATGAAAAGATCAAACAAACAAAATAATTTTTTCAAGTGTTTCTCAACACTTCCAACATCTTTACCCTTTTTCTTCTTTTGTTTGCTCAGTAATATTTTGAAGCATCTGGAGGTACAAGCAGCTTGTACCAAATGAACATAAAAGCTGCTGTGGCTCAGTTAGCAGTAGGGGTGTGAAAAAAAATCGAATTTGACGATATATTGCGTTATTCGGCCACCTGATATGGTATTAATTTTTCAGCTCCTAATATCGATTTTTTTACGAAAATTCATTCATTCACTTAAATGTGTAAAAACACTAATAATAAACAATAAATAGGTTGTTTTGAAGTAAATAGTTCTGACTCAATTTGTCCTCTGAAAGATCAATATTTGATGAACATATACAGCAACTTGATTTTTCATCTCTTTTAATTTTGATATTAACTAGGTAGAATATTGCAATATATCGTGATATTGCGTTAATATCGTATTGCGATCCAAGTATCACAATACATATCATATTGCGAGGTCCTTGCCAATACTCATCCCTAGTTGGCAGAGTAAGATCTCTGCCATCTGGAAGGTTTGCTGTGTAGGAAAGACACAAAACCACCACAATCCCCTAGAAATGCTCATTGATATGTGATTATACAAACAAAACAGCTACGTACTGTAACTATAAAGTGCATATATGTTTGTTTGAATGAGTGAAAGACAAATGCTGAATTTAGAAAAATGACCCTTATAAAGTAGAGGTGCACAGATTGCAGTCTGGCTGTTTTGTTTGGTTGCTTCAATGGTCTGACCTGTCCATTCCAGTTTTGTCTGATTTTTCTTTCTAAGAACTCTAATTACCACACACACAGTCATTGATTTTTTTTTTCTATTGAACAATCAAATTTAAAATAAGGAAGTAGAAAAAGAAAAAAATATTGTCTCTATACTACGTTTACTTTTTCTCTAAAATTACAGCAGGTTACAGGGTCTTTTCTTGCCGTCACTGGAAATCCAACGTGCTCCAGGTTCCTGGGAATTACACTTTATCCCTTTTTTTTTTCAGGTGATAGGGCCTTAATTTCCCTCTATTTTGTACTTTTATCACATAGGCTACAGGCTACATTTTGTAATTTATTTATTTATTTTTTTGTTTAAGCTTCATAGCCCTTTGTTTATGGAGCCCCGTTTGGGTCATAATTCAATGAATAAATGACTCTGTTATTATGAAATACAGGCATTTATTATTATGAAATATTTCCCATTATTATGAAATGCATGTTTATTATTATAAAATATTTCTCATTATTATGATAATGGTTTCGTTTTTCATAAGAATGAGCTTTTACATAATGATGGATTCGTTTTTCATAATAATGATCTTTTACATAATAATGGCTTTGTTTTTCATAAGAATGATTTGTGTGTCAGTCACACCAGAGAGGGCGGAGCCATTTATGTGATTGGCTGCTCTTTCATTAAGGCATAAGCAACAGAACAGTGAATATGGTCAAGGTTTCCCGCAGCTCAATCCAAGCTGCCATAGCTACAATCGGACTAGGAGCGCACCTTGATGACGCCAAGGCCCGCTGCTAACGGGACCTCATGGCCAAAACTAGTCGATGTCAGAGCGTAGAATGGAGCCAATCAGCCAATGAGCGTGCAGGTCAACCACTGGTCCCGCCCAGTGGCAAAATGTCATTATTATGTAAAAGCTCATTCTTATGAAAAACGAAGCCGTTATGTAAAAACTCATTCTTAGATAAAAAAAAAATCCATTCTGAAATAAACTATTATGCATTAAACTAAGATTAAATAATAATAAACATATAATTCATAATTATTTTTTTTTTCATAGTAATGGAAAATATTGCACAATAATACACATGTATTTCATAATCATGGGAAACATTTCATAATAATGGATACATATTTCATAATAATAAATGCCTGTATTTCATAATAATAGACTAATTTATTCATTGAATTATGACCCAAACAGGGGCTCCATATTTGTTAGCTTTATTGCACCAGACATGTTTTGCAGGGTGGTGTCCATGTTTTCCTACACATTTTGGTGCTTGTTCCTCCATAGATTTCCATGAAAAAATAGCAATTTATGCAACCTGTAAGGTAAAACCCTAGAGGAATTATAAATTGCTATACTTGGCAATTTTTTACTCACAGTGAACAATTTTCACATTGAGACATGCCATGATGCCTTAACTGGCATAGTAGTCTGTGTTAATCATTAAAGCTGACTTCAAAAAACAAAAACAAACACCAACCAACCAAAAAAAAAAAAACCCATGACTGATTTCAGCTACCAGCCAGTCTGTCAGTACATCTTTGATATAAAGCTGCTCTATTAGGAAAACATGGAATGCTAAAACACTGTAATTGTGCAATAATGGAAATCACTGTAGTCGCTTATTTACAGAAGTGCATAATTTATGATCTGTCTATAAACCATCATTCTGTTCTCCAGAATAATCTCTTGCAAAAATTAATTTGATTATGTAAATTCCCTTTGGAAGTATTCTAGTGGGCTGTCTCATTACTCAAATTTTCTCTCTGTGGTCCCATAATGAATGTGACGAATAGTACGCTGACTTCAAAACTGATAGATTCTGCACATGCATCATCTCTTCAAAACCCTTTAGCTTCAAATTTTGAAAACTGTAAACTTCAGCCTTTAAAGATTTTCTTCAATTTACAGTTTCTCTTCATTTCAGGGTTTTTCTTTTGACTGCCCACTGTCTCATTATGCATTCTGAAATATGCCTCCTTTTCTCTGAGAGCAGAAAGGCATATAGGAATTTACTTCCTTGTCCATTTTTTAATATTCTTGAGAGGCTAGTCTTGGATCAGCAAGCTCCAACTGACCTCTTGACTTTGTTGTACTTTTAAAAATTCCCAAACTCTATGAGCCATGTGACTTAAACATGAATGGAGCCTCCAGGTCATATACCTGCACTTGTCACTCTCTTTCGATTTCATCTGCAACGTGTTTGTGTCGTTTAGCACAGAGCATTGGGTTGAATATAAATCAGCAGGGAGCCGGTTGAGGAAGAAGATGCAGGAGGAAGATGGCAAGAGACTTGAATGCTGGTGTTAGGTTTTTCACTGAGTCATGCGTTGTCAGTCTCCAGCATAGCAGGAAAGCAGAAATTATTCAGCACTGATAATCAGTCCTGCATCAGTTGTGGAGGTGTTAAAAACAGCCCTTCCTTGTAAAGTTTAGTCATTCTTGAGAGAAGAAATGTTTTTTTTTTCTTCTCTTTTTTCATTTTTTAGTTTAAGTGACTCAGGAGTGAAAGACAGTGGAAAAAAGGAGCAGCAGAACAGTTGACTATGATCTAACTACTGGGAAGTTCCTACCACCCTGTTAATCTGGAGTTCATGTCTCTTTATGTACCACTTGGGGAAAAAGTCCTTATTGTTTTTTGATGGCTGATCTTGTTCTTTTCACCAAACTGTTCTTGAGGTGTGACCCCATTCTTCTTCCACAAAGGTCAATATGATAAAGACAAAGTGTCATTAATCATAACACTGCACTGACCTCAATTAAGAGTGATAAAGGCCATAAGATTCCTGTCGACACAGGACTTATTGTTGATCTGTAGCACCATCCCGCTGACCCCGGGAGCCACAAAAACGAGCTGTTCATATAATGAACTGCTATTAATCACACTGTTGCCCTTTCAGTGTGAGCATACAGGCGCAGTGGACCATTTACAGTTAATGGCACTGGTGATCACTTGGATTGTTGCTGATGCCCTATGCTCAGAGTGCTGTTAAAACTTCTGCTTTCCTCAAGCTTGTTTCCAGAGAGGGATGCTCTTTTTATACTCTACCAGTGCAATTTACCTGTGCACAAATAACCCATTTCCATATTCTAATCAGGATTTATTTAATCAGTGGTGTCAATCTCCAGTCCTCAAGGGCCGCTGCCCTGCATGTCTTAGAGCAGTGGTTCCCAAAGTGGGGGGCCCGCCCCCCAGGGGGGGCGCGGAGCCATTGCAGAGGGGGCGTGGGGCACGGATGGGATAAATGAATCAGTCAGTCAGTAATTCACACTGCAAGCGTAACAT
Source organism: Hirundichthys speculiger (assembly GCA_018398805.1). Classification (NCBI taxonomy): domain Eukaryota; kingdom Metazoa; phylum Chordata; class Actinopteri; order Beloniformes; family Exocoetidae; genus Hirundichthys; species Hirundichthys speculiger. Next base: position 710,667 of record JAGFBZ010002507.1, read on the forward strand.
GGAGAAGTTTTTGATAGGGGGGCGCGGGGCTCCCACGTAAACGCAAATCAGAGGATGAAGCATCGCCAAATGTGCTTCCAAAGCAAGAACATTCCAAGGCAAAGACAAGGAAATATGATGACTCATATCTTGATTTCGGCTTCACCTGTACAACGGTGGGTGACGAGGAGAGACCGCAGTGTGTTGTCTGTCTTAAAGTGCTAGCTTGCGACAACAGCTTGAAGCCGAATAAGCTGAGACGACACTTGGAGACAAATCATCCAGAGCACAAAGGCAAGCCAGTTGAATTTTTCAGACAAAACTCGTAAACTGCCGTGCTCAACAGTCCATCTTTACTAAAGCTGCATCCGTGCCGGCAAATGCTCAACCCGCCTCATATAAAGTTGCCTACCGAGTGGCGCAGTGTAAAAGCCACACACAATAGCGGAGGAATTAATACTTCCCTGTGCTATGGAAATGGTATCAACTATGCTTGATGACTCTGCAGCCAGCAAATTAAGAGCTATTCCTCGGTCCAACAACACCATCGGCAGGCGCATTTATGACATGTCAAAGGACATAGAGAGCAGCTTCATGACAAAGTGCGTGCCAGCCGCTTTCTCTTCAGATGGATGAAGCCACGGACAGTAACAAAGACTTTTGTTCATTACGTACGTCAGATTCATCGATGGAGATGACATGAGGGAGGAATTGCTTTTCTGCAAAAAAGTTCCTGGCAGAGCCACAGCAGAAGAACTGTTTAAAATCATTGATTCTCACTTGAAAGAGGCCAACCTGAAATGGGAGGACTGTGTGGGGATCTGCACTGACGCAGGCGATGGCTGGGAAACGGGCAGGGCTGCAAGCGCTCATCAAGCGCGTTCTCCGCAGTGTGCAGTGGACGCACTGCATGATACACCGCGAAGCGCTGGCATCTACACAGCTGAGTCCCGAGCTGAATGATGTAATGACCGACGTTATTGCCACCGTCAACTACATCAAAACACGACCCGTCAAAGCCCGGATTTTTGCGGCACTGTGCGAGGAAATGGGCTCCGACCACACAGCTGTTCTCTTTCACAGCGAGTCCCGATGGCTGTCACGTGGGAAGGTGCTGTCCAGGGTCTTTGAACTGCGAGATGAAATCGGCATCTTTTTGAAGGAAGAGGGCAATGATCTGCCACAAATTTGACTGTAACAAGTTCCTCATGAAACTTGCATACTCAGTGACATGTTTCTTAAACTGAATGAAGTGAATTTGCAGTTGCAGGGCACAAATACACACCTCCACATCTGGCAGATAAAATCACAGCATTCACCAGAAAACTTGCGATGTGGCTGCAGCGACTGAAGGTAAATGTGTGTGTGTGTGTGTGTTGGTGGGGGGGGGGGGGGGGGGGGGGGGGGGGGGGGCGCAAAAATTTTCGTATGTACCAAAGGGGGCCCAGCAGAGAAAGTTTGGGAAGCACTGTCTTAGAGGTTTCCCTGCTTCAGCTGATTCAGATGAATAGATCATTACCAGACCTGTGCAGACCTTGATGACAAACTCATGGTGATCCATTCATGTAAACCAGGTGCACTGAACAGGGAAAGATATATCTAAGATATACAGGACAGTGGCCCTCGAGGACTGGAGTTTGACTCCCCTGCATTAAATCCATCAAAAGCAACGCTTCAATTTTGAAATGTTTAGTGTCCCCTACTGCTGCTTTAGCAAAGTAGTTTTTATGACAGTTGCCATCCTACACGTGAATGTGTATACAAGCTGGTAAATAGAAGCAGGGAGAAAGGCAACCCCAGGATGACGTAAGATGTCGACTGACCTGGTAAAACAATAAGACTTACACAAGTACCAATATGTAATTTGGTTTAAAGTGTAACCAACATATTATCACATTTGTAGTTGCAGTCAGTGATGCATCCTTGTATTTCTACAGCATTCTTACCGACTCCGTACAATGGTCCAACATACAAGGTTCTGTGCAAATGTAGACAAACGTGCATTAATATGTTTGTGAGGCAAATTTTTGGGTGTTTTACACACAGCTCATGTCAGAAACACAAGACCACACACTATGTTTTTAGTGGATAAACATTTGATGAATAACACAAATCAAAGTCACAGACTTTGATTTCTCAACCACGCCTAAAGAAACCATAGAATACAAAATCGAAGAGCCATTTTTATGTTTGTATGCTTGTCCAACAACAAGGATGAGATCTGCATCCAGCTGGCATCCTGTCTTCTCTTTTAGCTCTATTTAGCTTTATTCTTGTTTAGTGGCTTGTTTGATCGCTCTCTTGCTTTCTTTATTTAGTCCCCTCTGCCATGATGTTCGCAGTGCAAAACTGCACTAGCTCTGTGAGTTAATCTTGATTCATTGTTGATATGTGACGTAGTGGCGTAAAGTGATATGCAGCTGCCATGATAGACGGCTGTATCATCCCAGGATTCAGAAGTTGCTTTGTTGATTTCTGCTGAGAGAAGGCCCAGATGGGTCTGAGAGTTCAGTAATGGTTCCTAAAAGTAATTAGATTGATAGTGATATTTCATTATCATGATAGAGTTGTTTTGTTCTGCTTGAAATGTTCACTGTAGTAAATTATCTTTGTAACAAAAATGAATTTATCCTCTTTCCTCTCAGTCTTATTTTCCACATCAAACATTAAAGACCCTGTGAATGTGAATCAAGTTTGTCTCTTCATTGGTTTTGGCAACAAAGATAAAGAAAAACAGTTTGAAAAAAAAATGTGTCCAAAATAATAAAGGAAGGAGATAATTATTTCAGTTTCTGCAGTTCTCCTTATCTGTTCTTTAGCTCCAGCATTTCAAAAAGCCAACCAAAACAAAGTATTGCTCAGCTGTTGTCAGATAGCAACATTTTATCAGTGCTGTATTTGCTAATGAGCAGCCTCCGTGTCACTTTGTGTAGCAGTACTGCTAATGATGAAGGCATTGCTATGCATTTAGTTTAGCAACAAAGTGGCCTTTGTGCAGTAATGGTGCAGTTGCAGTGCAGTCATCGGTGTTGCAGAAATGTGAACTAAACAAAGACAGAAAAACAGTTGGGGTTTTTTTTTGTTTAACTTCAGACGTTTATTTCACCAGAGTGCACCATGGTAGCTGAATGCATATTCATCCAGTTTATTTTTATTAATTTATTTGTTTGTTAGATAATTAATTTATTTTTTCTTTGTAAAGGTTTGAGAACACGAGTGATGTGCTCAGTTTTCCTGGTTCTTGTTAGAACTCTGGTAGCCGTGCTCTGAATGAGCTTGACCTTTTAAATACCAAAACAAATGTTAAAAGCTTTAAAGGTCAGTCTATCTTTTCTTCTTTCTCATATCACTTTTGCTGTTCTTCACTTTCCTTGTCTGTTAACAATTCACCCAAACTGAGTTTCCTGCAGATTTTGTTTCAGTTTTTCTCTGTTTTTTAACTAAATCCCATGGTTGCATCTGTCAGATATTTCAGCTCTAATTAGCTTTCTGTTAATGTTGTGGGCCCTCACAAACACACTCTGGTAGACTGTTTCCAGCTTTAAATAGACAAGCTGTGGGCAAGAAAGCCAGATAGAGTTAGATGGAGAATGCAGGTAAGATAAATAGGATTCCACTAACCCTTCTCTGTGCCAGCTCTCCTGCTGTCCGGGTCACAGACTCCTAATTAATGAGGCTGCTTCACGAGTCCTGACTTCCCTCTGCAAACACCCGCACAAAATCCCTCACCCCCCATGTCTTCAGAAATCTTTGCTCCACCTTTCTTTTGCCCCAGTTTATCACTTGCTTTCATCTTCACACCTTTCACCCTACGGCCATTCAATAATTTGTGCCTTATAGCCTGAGCTCTTTTAATATACCAGTCCACCATTAGTCACTTCACGCATTGATCAGCGTGACAGATTTACAAGGTTATGAAAAACTTGCCGATTGCTCTTGAAACACTGCCAGTGCGAGCTGTCGCACACTGCCGTGGCATGGCCTTCCCAGCCCCTGCTGTGTGCTACGGCCTGATTTCTCTATATTTAGTCTGGCTCATTCTCAAGAGCTGAGCAGCTGCCTTCTGCCACCACAGCCTCTGTCCTGGTTGAGACACTGGCCCTCAACAAGCTGCTCACATTGAGACTGGCAGTCCCGTCTGGACAAGTACCTGCGATGTGCAGGACTCGCTGTGAGACTACTGGAGTAACTGTTAGGCTGGTGAATATGGAAGACCAAAAGAGGCATTACTGTGCGTATAGGTTAAGCTCCATGTCCATGAAAACTAACTATGGTGAAAATCTGAGCTGGTGCATCACTGAGGTTAATGGCGTTGAGCTAAGATGCTGCTGGCTCGCTAGTGCTGTGAGCTTCCCATCTTTCCTCCAGATACAGCATAAGTGCAGACAACAAGAACACCTCTCCTGTGCTAAATGGAGCTTGAACAAAGCTGAGAAAATATAACAGCTCATTCTGTACCATGTTTAGGTTCAAGAGTAGGTCAGTGATAATGGGGAGCCCTGCCAGTATCAGAATTATTCACTAGATAGAACTTGCACACAAGACTTATTTACTTAATGATATATTAGACATTTTTAGTCATTAGTCAAAATCTTAAGCAATTTGTCCTCAAATGTCCTCAAACTAAACTCTCTTAGTTTCCATGTATGTGGAGAACTGATGTTGTCTTGGTTCTTTGTGAATCTACACAATGTCATATATTGTGGTCTGATGCCTTTTTTTTTTTTTTTTTTTAATGTTTTTTTTCTTTGATTTTTGGGATGTCTGAAACAGCTGTGACCTGTGTGGATCCACAGTCTTTTATTTAGAAGGCAAGAGAAAAACTAAAGCAGAAAATAGACATTAAAATTAAAAACCTACGCAGACACAGGCCCTGAAGTGGCGAGTGAAAACATAACATCCCCATCAGCTGGCCAAAGGATAGACATTTACTGAAACCAAATACTTCAAAAATTCTCACCATAACATATTTTTCCTTTATCTCTGTCTTTTTCTTTCATCCAGAGTTGTCGTGGTTAAACTGGTGTCTAACTGGCTCCTGCCTCTTCAGCCTGGTCCTCATCCTCTTCTTCAGGGAGTCCTATGACCGTCTCTATCTGGACGTCTTTGTCTCTGTGTGACACTGTTGAGGACAAGACAACTAAATAACTGTTCTTGCACAAATGATGTGAAAAGGGAGATGAAGGGCAAGTGGAAAGCCAGTGCTCTTTAACAAATAAATATTTTATAATGTACATATAGTAGTTGATGGTTATCTGTTGTCTGGCAGCAGAGAAGAACCTAGAATGATTCAACATCAATATGTACTCTTTATACGTGGTCAGCTCAGTGCCATATAATGGTTTAACCCAACTTGGCTTCTTTTTATTTGTATGTAGTCAAACTTTTGTGAACAATTTCATATACTGAAGCAGGCCCAGCTGAAAAGGCTGTTATTTATAGACAATGTAATTATGTAGAAGTATTCAAGTGTCTCCTTGAAGCTGCTTGCTTCCACTTGCATCATCTCTCAAGTAAATGGACACTGCCTCAGAGCCTACAAACTGGACGTAGCACTGGCTCCACATCAGCGTCTGTCCCTAACAAAGAAGTAAAGGGGGTAAATGACCAACTCTGTCAGCCAATCAGCACGCCTGGCTGTGCCGAGTTGAAAATAAACGAGGGACCTCCTCGTGGTTTAGTGCAGCTGCAAACTGCCGGCTATGACTCACCACCGAGGCTTAACTGGACCGACACTGTTAAGTGACCTGTGATATTACCTGTCATTGAAAGGCAGGTACTTAGATTAGGTTTTATTGCCCTCTCAAGATGAACATTATGCAAAAATGATCCACCAGATTGATGACTGGATGCTTGCCAAAGACATGAGCTCTGACTGGACAAACCTGCACCTTTCACGTGGAAGAAGCAGAGTCATCTGTTCCATTTCAGCCTATTTAAAACTGTCAGTTTCTGGGAGAGTTGCTTTTTAATCTAATGTTGAATTGTTCTGTACAGTTTTTAATTATTTTTCTTCAGTAGTCTGCTAGTATTTTTTGGAAATGTGTCAACATTAGCACAGTAATCATTTTTAGGATGTTTGGTGACAGTTTCAACCGTAGCTGAGATGGAAAGAGAAGAAAGACCGTTTTTATTACACAGACTTGAATATTACATTGTGTTGTAATTGACAAACTGCTGCTCCTTCAAAGCGCCAGGAGTTGTCGTTGCACCAACTGACAGTCTACTACTGACTAAAAATCTCAAGGGGGAAAAAAAAAGAAGTAGCCATTTTCATGAATTTGCTGACTTTGAAAAATAAGTTAACAAAAAGAGAAATCACTGCAAATGGGAGAAAAAAAGTTTTGTATTACAGTTTGTTTTTTGTCTGTCTTGCTCAGTAACTATTCAAAGCATCTTTTGCATGTTTTCTCTGGAGTTAAAGGAGACTGTAATGTGTCCCTGGTGCTTGTTTAACTTAACTGTCCTTGTGTGTGTGTGTGTGTGTATATATAGTATGTATATATATATATATATATATATATATATATATATATATATATATATATATATATATATATATATAGTCTTTGGATGTGCTGCATTCATTCATTCTCCTCTATACTGTGACTTGTTTCATCCTCAGATTTTGTAAAAGGTCAAACTCTCCTGTTCTGTTTGGTCACATTGTGGTGTCCTGAGTTTTAGTTATTAATGTTCATCTTATTTGAAAAAAACAAACAAACAAACATGACTCTCATATTTCCTGCACCTTATTAAACTCTACATTTTATGAAAATCAATGCTCTTCTTCACTTGTTGATAGGCTCATGAAGGTTATGAGAAATGTATCTTTTGGGGATTTTTTTTAATACCATTTATTCTGTTGCATTTGGTCAGAGGTGGATGTATTATCTGTTGCTCCCCCAGTGCAAATGCATCACCATTGTATACTATTGAATTCTGTTCTTTTTGTCTCCATTTTTTCTTCAGTCTGCATCTGGACAGTGATTCTGAAAGCAAAGTGGTGAACTTAACTAGTTTGTTTTCAGTCATTGTCTGCATAACATTTTGGTTCGTCATTTACACTATGTAGAGGTTACAGTTGAAATTTTCCATGCTTCACTTATGGTGAATCCCTTATAGAATGACTACCGAGCATATAGAGTGGTGAAAAAGTATTTTCCCCCTTACAAATTTCTTGTGTTTTTGCTGTTTTTTCACACTTACATGTTTTAGATAATCGAACCAATGTTTGTGTCAAAGACAACCTGTGTTAACATAAAAGCAGTTTTAAATGATTTCATTTAGTAAGGGGGAAAAAACTATGTAATCTAAACTGGTTTTATATAAAAAAGTACCGTATTGGCCCAAATATAGGACGATATTTTATTCTAGATATCATATTCTCACAAATGGGGGTTGTTTTATAATCGAGGACTAGACTTTTCTATTTTCATTATACATCTGCACCACTAGATGAAGCCGCACCGAAGTACAGTGGTACCTCTACCTACGAACATCTCTACATACGGAGTTTTCAGGTTACAAAAGGCAAAAATACAGCATGTGCTGTAAACATACTTGTAGCTGCTCTGCCATTGGCTATCGCCTAGCATCTTCTGGTATCCCTTTGACATTTTAGGAAAATTCCGTGAAGTTTTGGAATTTGTTGAAAAGAATCACCCAGAAAAAGTGTTCACTAGTCCGGTGTTCTGAGATTTCTTCCTACCTAAAATTTTTTCCTACCATAGTGGAACATTATAGCCTCATCTGTCATTTTTTTTCCTACATTGTAACAATATCCTACCAGCACTTATATCTGCTCTCCTCTGTGTTTTGGGTGGTAGCATATTATTATACACATTTAATAACCATAATTATCCGGATAAGCGGAAGACGACTGACGGACGGATTTTGAATCCGTATTATGAAGATGAATATGAGGATATAAAGGGTGGATAGAAGAGGATTGATTAGATAAATGTACACTGGAGTTAAAAATGTTGATATTTTATCGTTTTATCTCTTGTCATTCTTTTGTCATTCTGTGAAGTACAGTTAATATAATTTAAGGTGAAGAAAAAAGTCCTCCAAGTCCTCCAATAACCTATGCAATATAAATACTGTGCATACAAAGTATTTAAAAATACAAGAAACTAACCTTTTCTCTTCCACGATAACGAAGTTGCTGCTACACGCATGCGCAGTCAACTCGGGTAGGAAAATATTATTAGGAAGAAATCTCAGAAGACCGGCCCTGAACAGAACTCCTGAGATGAGGAAGTGCTCACGCACAGAGAAACAGCAAGGAAAGCGAGTACAGAAAACGATAACTCCATTTACACGAGGCAGCGCTAAAATGGCTGAAAGCACAGCGGTGAATACACCGGAGAAAACACCTGAGACCACGCCCGAGACCACGCTTTCCCTACGGATGCTTCGAGATGAGCTACAGACCTCCAGAGAAGCGGAGCTGGCTCAGATAAAAGCTGAGATAGTAACATCGTTTAAAGAAATTAAAACCGACATTGTTTCTCTCCGCGAAAAGACAAAAGCCGACATACGGGCCATACGAGACGAGCTCGCCGGTGAGTTAACACGGCTCCGCTCGGCACAGGCTGAGGCAGCTAACGAATACAAAGAGATGGCGACCGCTCTTAGTGAAACGATGGACAGAGTAACTGCGTTGGAGAAGTCACAACAACTAATGAGTAAGGAATGTAAAAAAAATGCAGGACAAATGTCAAGATCTAGAAAACAGAAGCAGGAGACAGAATCTACGACTGGTCGGTATTACGGAGGGAGCCGAAGGAGGCAACATGATCAAATTCCTCGTGGATTTCTTCCCCGCGGTGCTCGGAGCCGACAACTTCAGCTCCCCGGTGGTTATAGACCGGGCACATCGCACACTTGCCCCGCGGCCGACCAACGGGGAGAGACCGAGGGCCATTCTAGTCCGCCTCCACTACTACATGGACAAGCAGAAGATACTGGATCTGGGCAAAGCTAAAGGGCGACTGACATACAACGGAGACCAGGTGTACATCTTTCCGGACATGAGCCCGGAGGTCAGCAGACAACGCGCCGCCTTCAACTCAGTGAAGAGGAAACTCCGGGAGGCCAATGTCACATACGGCCTGTTCTACCCAGCCAGGCTCGCTATCAATGTGGATGGCATCAGACACTCCTTTGATTCCCCGAAAGCGGCTGAGGAGTTCTACGACCAGAAGATCGCCAAGATGAACTAATCCCCATGAACGCAAGAAACAATAGTGATCTGAGTATGATACCCTGTGTGTTAAAACTTGTGGTATCAAAAACTATAGTGAATATCTCAGGACTTTTATGGAAATAACTGAAATAACCTGTCTTACATTTGATTTCTTCCTTTTTATTAATCTCTCTCATCGACATTGTGCTCACCTTTATGTCGGTTTTCTGCCTAAGCGTTGGGGTATACATTCTTAAACCAATAATATAAGCTTTATGAGACACAAGCTTTAAGGTTATTGTTTTCTTTGAGAGATGAATGAATCACTCCACTTATAGGTCTGTTACTGTCACTGTTGTTATTTGCCCCTCTACGTTGTTAAGTATGACGAAACAAGAGTTTGGAAGTTTAAAACGAAAACATATTCAAATGGAGCTTAGAGATCAAGAATTTTTTTTCTTTTCTCAGAAATTTTTTTTTTCTCCCTCTTTAGAGGTTTGTTAAATGGCAAAGTGCCTTTGGATCTTGATAAGCCATTGTTTCCCACCACTTGTTTGGGAAGGGTTGGGGGGTGGGTTGGGCAGATGTAACGTTCAAAATGTCAGAAGTTAATACACATACACATGCATTTTTGTTTGTCTGCTTTTATCTTGTTGTGTGTTTTGTTTTTGTTTTTTGTTTTTTTTTCTTTCCTTTCCTCTGTGTGGATGCATAACATCTATGTTGCCATCATAATCTTTTCGAGATTAGACCATGGATAGGAACCCTAAGAGATCCTTGATGAATGATGAGGAAGGTGTGGTGAAGTTTATTACCTGGAACTGCAAAGGATTGAATGGAGCTGTTAAGCGTGGTAATGTACTGGCACATTTGCAGAGACTGGGGGCCAGCGTAGCCTTCTTACAGGAAACGCATCTCAAAAATCACTCGCATAAACAACTGCATAAGAATTGGGTGGGACAGGTGTTTCATTCTAGCTTCAATTCCAAATCGCGTGGTACTGCTATTGTAATCAATAAAAATATTCCCTTTACTACATCAGATATAATCTCTGATGCAAATGGCAGATATGTAATAGTAACTGGGGAAATTTATAACACTCCAATAATTCTGGCTAATGTTTACGCTCCCAATTTTGATGATGAAAGGTTTATAGGTTCAGTACTAGCTTCTTTACCTAATCTCCATACCCACAACCTGATTCTAGCTGGCGATTTTAACTTTGTAATGGATCCAGTGCTTGATAGATCGTCTAACAAACAACACTCTTTGGGTAAATCAGCAACTGTTGCAAGGTTTTTTTAAAGTCGGTTAATGTAATAGATGTATGGAGATATATGAACCAGAACCAACGAAGATATTCATTTTTCTCTCAGCCACATCAATCATTCTCCAGGATTGACTATTTCTTCATAGACTCGAAATTACTTACAGCAGTAAAATATATTGACTATGAAGCCATTGTCCTATCAGATCATGCCCCAGTAAGACAGCAAACTTAACTTTCCCTGTAGACATTCAGCCAGAACATGGTGCATGGATAACAGTTTACTAACTAATGAAACCCATTTGGAGTTTATCAGATCCCAAATAGCCTTATATATGCAAACCAATGAGGCTCCAGATATCTCTAAAAGTATTTTATGGGAGGCTCTAAAAGCATACACACGTGGACAAAATTGTTGGTAGCCCTCAGTTAAAGAAGGAAAAACCCACAATTCTCACTGAAATCACTTGAAACTTACAAAAGTAACAGTAAATAAAAATTTATTGAAAATCAAATAATCAAAATCAGCCATTACTTTTGAATTGTTGATTAACATAATTATTTAAAAAAAAAAACTAATGAAATAGGGCTGGACAAAAATGATGGTACCTCTATAAAAGATTGAAAACTATTTGACCAGAGTGACATGATTAACTCAGGTGTGTCCTTTAATTGACATCACAGGTGTTTCCAAACTCATAATCAGTCAGTCTGCCTATTTAAAGGCAGACAAGTAGTCACTCTGCTGTTTGGTGAAAAGGTGTGTACCACACTGAACATGGACAACAGAAAGCTAAGGATAGAATTGTCCCAGGACATCCGAAAAAAAATTATAGACAAACATCTTAAAGGTAAAGGCTATAAGACCATCTCTAAACAGCTTGAAGTTCCTGTGACAACAGTGGCTCATATTATTCAGAAGTTCAAGACCCACGGGACAGTAGCCAACCTCCCTGGACGTGGCCGCAAGAGGAAAATTGATGACAAATTGAAGAGACGGATCGTTCGAATTGTATCCAAAGAGCCCAGAACAACCTCCAAAGAAATTAAAGGTGAACTCCAAGGCCAAGGTACATCAGTGTCAGATCGCACCATTCGTTGTTGTTTGAGCCAAAGTGGACTTCATGGGAGATGACCAAGGAGGACACCACTGCTGAAAAAAATCATAAAAAAGCGAGACTGGAATTTGCAAAAATGCATGTTGACAAGCCACAAAGCTTCTGGGAGAATGTCCTTTGGACAGATGAGACCAAACTGGAGCTTTTTGGTAAGGCACATCAACTCTATGTTCATAGACTCAAAAACCAAGCATACGAAGAAAAAAGAACACTGTCCCTACGGTGAAACATGGAGGAGGCTCAGTAATGTTTTGGGGCTGCTTTGCTGCATCTGGCACAGGGTGTCTTGAATGTGTGCAAGGTAAAATGAAATCTGAAGACTATCAAGGCATTCTGGAGAGAAATGTGCTGCCTAGTGTCAGAAAGCTTGGTCTCAGTCGCAGGTCATGGGTCTTCCAACAGGACAACGATCCAAAACACACAGCCAAAAACACCCAAGAATGGCTGAGAGAAAAGCGTTGGACTATTCTAAAGTGGCCTTCCATGAGCCCAGATCTGAATCCCATTGAACATCTGTGGAAGGAGCTGAAACATGCCATTTGGAGAAGACACCCATCAAACCTGAGACAACTGGAGCAGTTTGCTCATGAGGAGTGGGCCAAAATACCTGTTGACAGCTGCAGAACGCTCATTGACAAATACAGAAATCGTTTAATTGCAGTGATAGCCTCAAAAGGTTGTGCAACAAAATATTAAGTTATGGGTACCATCATTTTTGTCCAGCCCTATTTCATTAGTTTGTTTTTTTAAATAATTATGTTAATCAACAATTCAAAAGTGATGGCTGATTTTGATTATTTGATTTTCAATAAATTTTTATTTATTGTTACTTTTGTAAGTTTCAAGTGATTTCAGTGAGAATTGTGGGTTTTTCCTTCTTTAATTGAGGGGTACCAACAATTTTGTCCACGTGTGTATATGCGAGGACAGATTATCTCCTACTCCGCTCAGATAGTCAAAACACAAAATCAGAGAAGAAAATATATATCAGAACAAATTGTTGAATTGGGTAAACGGTATGCAGTGTCTCCTACTCCTGACCTGCTCGATAGGAGGACAAGCCTGCAAACAGAGTTCAAACTACTCTCCACAGCTGAGACAACTAAATTAATTAATCGTTCCAGGCATAAATACTATGAACATGGGGAGAAGATAGGAAGGCAACTGGCTCATCAGATAAGAATATCTCAGGCGTCCAGGCATATAACTGAAATCCGCACCTGTTCTGGAAATACAACAAAAGACCAATCAGAAATAAATCAAGAATTTAAACAATTTTATTCCAAACTATATACAACAGAAACAGCAAGTAACTCTGGAACTACACAAGAGTTCTTCGATAACTTGGAGATCCCTTCAATCTGTCAGGACGATAGGTGTTTGTTGGACGAGCCAATAACTATAGAGGAGGTTACCTTAGCAATACGCAGTTTACAAAGCTCGAAAGCACCAGGCCCAGATGGGTATACATCGGAATTTTGCTACAGAGGTTGCACCTCTTCTTTTGGATGTTTTTAATGAGTCATCTGAAACCGGCTTCCTTCCAACAACATTTTATCAGGTGACAATCTCTCTAATACACAAGAAAGGAAGAGACCCACTGGAAGCAGCATCTTACAGACCAGTGAGTCTATTGAATGTTGACACCAAAATCCTAGCAAAAATTTTAGCAATTAGACTAGAAAATGTACTCCCAACAATAATTCATGAAGATCAAACAGGTTTTATTAAAAACAGACAACTGACCCACAACATCCGTAGACTATTCAATATAATATATACATCCAACTCTAATTCGCTCTCTGAGATATTATTATCACTGGATGCAGAGAAGGCCTTTGACAGGGTCGAGTGGGACTATCTCTTCACGGCCCTGTCAAGGTTTGGTTTTGGCTCAAAGTATATTTCATGGATCAAACTCCTTTATGCATCTCCAATGGCTTCAGTACAAACAAATAAGATCAAATCGGAGTACTTCAGGTTAACAGGTTCCACTAGGCAGGGATGTCCATTATCCCCGCTGCTCTTTGGACTGGCAATAGAACCTCTAGCGATCTCTTTGCGGGCTTCAAAAGAATACAGTGGGATTCATAGAGGAGGCAAGGAACATAAGGTTTCATTGTTTGCGGATGACTTATTAGTATACATTTCAGACCCTTCAAACTCAGTCCCCGCAGTAATCTCGATTTTGAACAAATTTGGTCAAACATCAGGATATAAAATTAATATTAACAAAAGTATATTATTTCCAATAAAGACCATAAATGACCAACAACTCTTAGACAAATTGCCCTTTCGGATCTCAACTCAGTTTAAATATTTAGGTATTAACATTACCAAAACCTTTGTAGATCTCTACAAAGAGAATTTAAAAAAATTACTAGACACTATAACAGAAGACCTGCAGAGATGGTCCCATATTCCCATTACATTAGCAGGCCGAATCAACATAATCAAAATGACCATCCTCCCTAAATTTCTTTTTTTATATCAGTGCATCTATATCAAAAAGGGTTTTTTTCATAGCATAGATAAAATAATCACAGAATTCATTTGGAATGGGAAAAAACCTAGGTTGAGGATGGTCTTCCTACAGAGACCAAAATCAGTAGGCGGTATGGGTTGCCAAACTTTAAATTTTACTATTGGGCAAGTAACATTAAAATGATGACCGATTGGCTACAAAAAAAGCCTCCACTATGATTTAGTATAGAAAATGCCTGTTGTCAACCCTCGTCTCTTCCAGCCATGTTGCTTTCAGCTCTGCCCACAGTGAACCCTGACTCATTAACTAATCCAGTAGTCTCCCATTCGCTTAAGATTTGGTCTCAAATTCGAAAATTTTATGGTTGGCAGTCTTGTTCGCTTCAAAGCCCTCTCATAGAAAACCAGGCCTTTGCACCTTCGTTTACTAACAGGGTATTTAAAGATTGGTTCGAAAAAAGGAATTCATTCCTTCCTGGACATATTCATAGATCAAGTTTTTCCAACATTTGAACAGTTACAGGGAAAATACAATATTCCAAAATCACAGTTTTATAAAATATTTACAAATAAGGAGTTTTGTTATTCAGAATAATCCATCATATCCAAATTCTCCCAACCAATCCTCAATGGACTTGATACTTATGCAAGACCCTGTTAAAGAGAGAGGGATATCCAATATATACAAAAGTCTGTCAAACCTGGGAGGTAAACCTACTATGGATCATCTGAGGATAGCTTGGCAGGACGACCTGGGCAAGGGGATCACGGAAGAACAATGGCAGTCAGCCCTAGCACAAACTCATAGCTCTTCAATATGTGAAAGACATGGTCTCCTGCAGTTTAAAATTATGCACCGTTTACACTGGTCAAAACAAAAGCTTCATAAAATATTTCCCTCAGTAGATCCTTCATGTGACAGATGTGGACTTGGACCTGCAACACTGGGTCATATGTTCTGGAGCTGCCAAAAGCTGTCAAATTACTGGGACAATATTTTTCAGATGCTATCAAATATATTACGTAGACCTATTAACAAAGATCCTTTAGTCACGGTTCTAGGAATTATTGATTCAAGTATGACGAAATACAGTATAGAACATAGTATGGTTTCGCTTGTCAGTTTACTTGCACGAAGACTGATACTACTCAATTGGAAATATAAGACACCCCCAACTTATTCAAATCTTATGACAGATGTTACGAGACATTTGGAGCTGGAGAAAATAAATATTAAATATATTTAATATATTAAATATTAACAATAGCAAATGTTTGAATATAAACAACTATATTTAAAAAGCATTCTGGCTTGTTTTGAAGCAAACGGAAGTAACTTTGGTAACTGGCAACAAAGTCAGTAAATAAACGAAACTCTGCCGGAAACTGCTACAAGCGCGCACAGCTGCTGAACGTGAAAAATGTTTAGAAATGCTTACCAAAGGGGATTTTTATCGATTTTGTACAGCATTGGAAGTAAGCCACTTGAGTTGTGGGATAAGAAGGTAAGTGGTTTCAAATGAGCTAAGTTGTTGTGCTAGAGCCACCTCGGCTCGTGCGTCGTATTCTTAAAGCCGCCAGATTCTTTCAAAATTGTTATAAAAAAATTGTTATTGTTATAAAAAACTGTTATTCGAGGAGAATAAGGGTCTTAGCTGTGATTTTTGGTGAACTGGGCCTAGCTGCCATTCCGCTAAAATAACTTTCTGATGGCGGTGACACCGACAGTCTTGTCTGTAGTCTGACTCATCGTTGTTGCTGATGAGTCCGAATCACTGTGGTGTCATCTGCAAACTTTATGATGGAATTGGATCCATACAAATATACATATATCGCTGTGTGTTCAAAGGTCCGGAATGGCCACATCCAGAGAGTCATGGATAATGACATACACTCAAGTGCGCTGGAGATCCAGGGAACAAACGTCAGGTGAGTCGTGTTTTTATGTTCGCGGGGCCCTTTTATCATGGTTTTGATATCAGTTATTAAATGTAGAATGGCCTGTTGCAGTAGCTCTGATCAGTGTGTTTATTTTAGGGCTGGACGATATGGCCAACGATTTTTAATACAATATATTTCTTATTCTTGCTCGATATGATGTAATTCTAATATCGATATGAATAACATGAAAACCACAGAGAAACTGCCAAGAATGTCCAGAAAGCAGAAAGGATAACTGTAACATCTATCATGTTTTACATTCTTGTATACTTTTTTTTCCAAGATTTTTTTTATTTATTTTTTATGTGGAGACTAAAAAAAAAAAAAAATTTTTTTTGGAACATTTCTCTGTGCTGTTCTGGGTGCTGCTCTGCTGGTATCTCTGGCTTCTGAAAAGGTTTGTTATGATGAGTTACCATGACAGTGAGAGCAGATAAAAAGGCTTGCCAAAAGTCAGTTGTTGACAGACTAAAAGATCCTAAATGCAGACAAGTTGAAGAGGGGAGGTCAACATGTAAAGTAGGAGAAAAATGCAGAGCAAAAAGGAAGAGATTTCAGACACTATTTTTTCCCCACTGTCATCATGGGGAGTGTGAGATCCTTTGGAAGTAAAGCTGACAGGGAGGCAGCAGGAGTGTCAGGTTTCTTGACACATGGCTGTAGGAGCATGTAAACTACAATGCATCTTCTTATGGATTTTGGATGACATGGGAAGATGAAGGACTTGAAGAGGGTTGGAAAGTGTTTTCAGTACTTGTTAGCAATGTGTAATCCTGAACATGTTACTGTGAAGAAGCACCTCTGCATCCTTGATGTTGAACCACAGGCTGTAAACTTTAAAAAAAAAAGATAATTATACTAAAAATGATTCCTATGCTGGACTGTTGACTTTTTTAAGGT
The DNA here is from genome assembly GCA_018398805.1 of Hirundichthys speculiger. NCBI lineage: Eukaryota > Metazoa > Chordata > Actinopteri > Beloniformes > Exocoetidae > Hirundichthys > Hirundichthys speculiger. The sequence continues at coordinate 727,549 of JAGFBZ010002507.1, forward strand.
CTCTTTATGAATACCATGTATTATAAATAATACTCTTTTGTCAACTCCCCTCTCCCTGCAGCACCACCTATATAACATGCCCTGCAGATCCACAGAAGACACTTGGCATCGAAATGCCTTTTTTCATTATGATCATCAAAACCGTCAAGAAATATTTCACCTTTGAAATTGAGGTAAAGAGTCAGACGCCCTTGCGACTTATTGAAATACAGGTAATTCTGGATTTGTGTTCACAAATGCTTTCTCTGTGTCTCCATGTTCAAGGTGTTGGATGATCAAAACATTCGCCGTCGGTTTCGGGCAAGTAGCTTTCAGAGGACTACACGGGTTAGCCCTTTCTCCTGCGCCATGCCCATGAAGCTCGACGATGGCTGGAACCAGATTCAGTTCAATCTGGCAGACTTCACCAGAAGAGCCTACGGAACCAATTATAAGGAGACTCTTCGTGTCCAGGTTAGAATACAGAGACAGACGAGGAGTCAGCTGTGCCCAGATCCCTCTGGTACCATGACCTCAATAACCATATAATCGCTTTTCTTTTGCTCACGTTTCATCTGTTTTGTTCCCAGATTCATGCGAACTGTCGTATAAGGAGGGTGTATTTCTCAGCCAGACTGTACTCTGAGGATGAGCTCCCAGCTGAGTTTAAACTACCTGTACAGAACCAGGAGGCCAAGGTGAGTATGTACATCTGCATGTTTAATGTTGCTAAAATAGTAAATATTGTGTGAAAAAATACATCTGTATACATGTGTACGCACAATACATCTGGATGCTTTGTTTTTGCCCTGTTTTGGGTAAAAAAAACAAAAAAAACAATGAATTTTATTGGCAGTCAGTACAACCTTTAAGGTGTTCGTCAATATAAAGGTGTTACATTAGACAACAGGGTTGCTTTGTAGCTACAAAATTTGTGTCTTAAGTTCTTAAATTCAATTATATGATGATGTTGCCGAGTTCTGATTGGCAGCATTACATCTCCATCTGTAATTTTTATTGAATTTCCAGGACTGTAATTTATTGATAATTACATATGCATTTGTTCAAATAGTTGTAGATGTTATTACTCTACATTTAGGCAGCTGTAAATCCTTGTAAATGTTATTTGAACACTTTTGTAAGTCAAATCCATTTGTTTCTTGCAGCAGTAGAGCCTCTTGACTCGTCATCGAATCATCTAATCAGTTTATTTTGTTCGTCCTGACTAGATTTGGCTCTACCTCTGTTTTCGATTTGTGGAATCAGTTTTCAAATGTAATTTGTGTTAATTTTTGTTGAATAAAGTATTTAAATGGACCGATGTGTTGTAATGTATTTCGTTGCACTGATATACTGATAAGAATGCAAATTGATCAATATTTACAACTTGTAATAAACCTAGTAGTTTGTCTGGAGAAAAAACATCTAAACAACATAATTTATGTTATTATATTTGCTATATGAGGAGTAAGAATATAGCTAATCTGGAGAGGGCGAAGAAAGTTATGTTGAGGCTATGAAGCGTAAACCTTTCAGAATCGTGCCCTCCAGTGGACACGGTAGTGAACTGCAGCACAGTACTTTTAGTATTTAGTATTAAAACCGTTACGAATAACTGAAACATCATTAATACACATTTCAACTAAATTATTGATGCTTTCTGTGCGGATGCACATCGTCGATGACTATTATCCCCGCTGCTCTTTGGACTGGCAATAGAACCTCTAGCGATCTCTTTGCGGGCTTCAAAAGAATACAGTGGGATTCATAGAGGAGGCAAGGAACATAAGGTTTCATTGTTTGCGGATGACTTATTAGTATACATTTCAGACCCTTCAAACTCAGTCCCCGCAGTAATCTCGATTTTGAACAAATTTGGTCAAACATCAGGATATAAAAATAATATTAACAAAAGTATATTATTTCCAATAAAGACCATAAATGACCAACAACTCTTAGACAAATTGCCCTTTCGGATCTCAACTCAGTTTAAATATTTAGGTATTAACATTACCAAAACCTTTGTAGAGAATTTTAAAAAAATTACTAGACACTATAACAGAAGACCTGCAGAGATGGTCCCATATTCCCATTACATTAGCAGGCCGAATCAACATAATCAAATTGACCATCCTCCCTAAATTTCTTTTTTTATATCAGTGCATCTATATCAAAAAGGGTTTTTTTCATAGCATAGATAAAATAATCACAGAATTCATTTGGAATGGGAAAAAACCTAGGTTGAGGATGGTCTTCCTACAGAGACCAAAATCAGTAGGCGGTATGGGTTGCCAAACTTTAAATTTTACTATTGGGCAAGTAACATTAAAATGATGACCTATTGGCTACAAAAAAAGCCTCCACTATGGTTTAGTTTAGAAAATGCCTGTTGTCAACCCTCGTCTCTTCCAGCCATGTTGCTTTCAGCTCTGCCCACAGTGAACCCTGACTCATTAACTAATCCAGTAGTCTCCCATTCGCTTAAGATTTGGTCTCAAATTCGAAAATTTTATGGTTGGCAGTCTTGTTCGCTTCAAAGCCCTCTCATAGAAAACCACGCCTTTGCACCTTCATTTACTAACAGGGTATTTAAAGATTGGTTCGAAAAAAGGAATTCATTCCTTCCTGGACATATTCATAGATCAAGTTTTTCCAACATTTGAACAGTTACAGGGAAAATACAATATTCCAAAATCACAGTTTTATAAATATTTACAAATAAGGAGTTTTGTTATTCAGAATAATCCATCATATCCAAATTCTCCCAACCAATCCTCAATGGACTTGATACTTATGCAAGACCCTGTTAAAAAGAGAGGGATATCCAATATATACAAAAGTCTGTCAAACCTGGGAGGTAAAAACCTACTATGGATCATCTGAGGATAGCTTGGCAGGACGACCTGGGCAAGGGGATCACGGAAGAACAATGGCAGTCAGCCCTAGCACAAACTCATAGCTCTTCAATATGTGAAAGACATGGTCTCCTGCAGTTTAAAATTATGCACCGTTTACACTGGTCAAAACAAAAGCTTCATAAAATATTTCCCTCAGTAGATCCTTCATGTGACAGATGTGGACTTGGACCTGCAACACTGGGTCATATGTTCTGGAGCTGCCAAAAGCTGTCAAATTACTGGGACAATATTTTTCAGATGCTATCAAATATATTACATAGACCTATTAACAAAGATCCTTTAGTCGCGGTTCTAGGAATTATTGATTTAAGTATGACGAAATACAGTATAGAACATAGTATGGTTTCGCTTGTCAGTTTACTTGCATGAAGACTGATACTACTCAATTGGAAATATAAGACACCCCCAACTTATTCAAATCTTATGACAGATGTTACGAGACATTTGGAGCTGGAGAAAATATATAAATATATTTAATATATTAAATATTAACAATAGCAAATGTTTGAATATAAACAACTATATTTAAAAAGCATTCTGGCTTGTTTTGAAGCAAACGGAAGTAACTTTGGTAACTGGCAACAAAGTCAGTAAATAAACGAAACTCTGCCGGAAACTGCTACAAGCGCGCACAGCTGCTGAACGTGAAAAATGTTTAGAAATGCTTACCAAAGGGGATTTTTATCGATTTTGTACAGCATTGGAAGTAAGCCACTTGAGTTGTGGGATAAGAAGGTAAGTGGTTTCAAATGAGCTAAGTTGTTGTGCTAGAGCCACCTCGGCTCGTGCGTCGTATTCTTAAAGCCGCCAGATTCTTTCAAAATACATCTGTATGAGTAGATTTGGCTCTACCTCTGTTTTCGATTTGTGGAATCAGTTTTCAAATGTAATTTGTGTTAATTTTTGTTGAATAAAGTATTTAAATGGACCGATGTGTTGTAATGTATTTCGTTGCACTGATATACTGATAAGAATGCAAATTGATCAATATTTACAACTTGTAATAAACCTAGTAGTTTGTCTGGAGAAAAAACATCTAAACAACATAATTTATGTTATTATATTTGCTATATGAGGAGTAAGAATATAGCTAATCTGGAGAGGGCGAAGAAAGTTATGTTGAGGCTATGAAGCGTAAACCTTTCAGAATCGTGCCCTCCAGTGGACACGGTAGTGAACTGCAGCACAGTACTTTTAGTATTTAGTATTAAAACCGTTACGAATAAACTGAAACATCATTAATACACATTTCAACTAAATTATTAATGCTTTCTGTGCGGATGCTTCTGGGCACATATAGAATTACAGTTGATCATACCGCTCTCATTTGACTGAGTATTCCTTGATTTTTAACTTGTTTCATTTTGATCAGATTTTTGTACTTATTCACTCCGACCACAAGAGGGCAGTGAACATTTACCCCGACACGTTTTATGCTATATCGTGCAAAGTAGTTATTAAAAGCATGTCCGTTTAAATTTTATCATCGTTTGTAGTACAAGTACAAATACATAAGTGAATCAATAAAGAGCTGCTTCTCATGTTTAAACTTTACAACTTTATAATAAATCAAAATGTAACAGTTTTCACTCTCATATGAATCAAGTCGTCCTTGCGTTGATCCGTTTGAGCATCAACGCTCATTCTGTGTTGCAGTTCACCATGTGACCAGTAGAGAGCAGTCACAGTTTTTGTAATAAAACAGCTGCTACTGGTTTACTTACAGAGACCAAAATCAGTAGGCGGTATGGGTGCCAAACTTTAAATTTTTTACTATTGGGCAAGTAACATTAAAATGGTAACCTATTGGCTACAAAAAAGCCTCCACTATGGTTTAGTATAGAAAATGCCTGTTGTCAACCCTCGTCTCTTCCAGCCATGTTGCTTTCAGCTCTGCCCACAGTGAACCCTGACTCATTAACTAATCCAGTAGTCTCCCATTCGCTTAAGATTTGGTCTCAAATTCGAAGATTTTATGGTTGGCAGTCTTGTTCGCTTCAAAGCCCTCTCATAGAAAACCACACCTTTGCACCTTCGTTTACTAACAGGGTATTTAAAGATTGGTTCGAAAAAAGGAATTCATTCCTTCCTGGACATATTCATAGATCAAGTTTTTCCAACATTTGAACAGTTACAGGGAAAATACAATATTCCAAAATCACAGTTTTATAAAATATTTACAAATAAGGAGTGTGGCAGGAAATGACCTAATTGGACCGGAGGCAGTTAGATCAACCCTACGTGCACGTGGACTTGGAATACAGAGGAGAAGGATTCGTGCAAGCATGATACGTATAAATCCTGGAGCTGCTGCCCTTCGGTCAATGTCACAGAGACCACAACGGCGGTCCTACCAGGTGGCGGGGCCAAACTCATTGTGGCACATAGATGGAAACCATAAGTTGATAAGGTAAATACTGCAAAAGGTGAATTTTACACTTTTTTTTTTTTTAATTTTCTATAAGAAAATTAAGATAACAGCTTGATGGACTGGTCTTTGTGTCTATATCTATGCTCATCTTCAATGCTTTTTTTCTGTGTTTTTAGATGGAGTATAGTCATTCATGGAGGGATAGATGGGTACAGTCGCCTTGTGGTCTTTCTTCGTGCCTCCAACAACAACCGCAGTAGCACTGTGTTGGAGTTTTGTTAGAGCAACGGTGCACTATGGTGTGCCTTCACGGGTCCGAACAGACAGGGGAGGGGAGAACAATGCAATTTGGCTCATGATGAACATTTTCAGAGGCTTTGATCGTGGAAGTGCTCTCAGAGGCAGGAGTACACACAATCAGAGAATTGAGAGACTTTGGGGTGATCTTTGGCGTGGACTCACAAATGTGTACTATGACTTGTTCCAACATCTGGAGAATGAGGGGATCATTGATGTTGATAATGAAATGCATCTGTGGGCTCTTCATTACATATATCTGCCAATCATCAACAGAGATCTGACAGCATTTGTCATCCAGTGGAACAATCATGGCCTAAGGACAGTGAGACACATGAGCCCATTGCAGATTTTTGTGCGAGGATGTCTCCAGCAGCAGAGCCGACCATCAACTGCCATGCAGGAAATCTTTGGACTCAGTCCTGCAACTACAGCGGCTGCTGTAGCTGCCTCTACTGCTGCTGCTGATGGGACTGCAGGTGCTGCTGGATCTGGTAATGCTGGTGTCCTTGAGGCTGATGATCTGGGACTGGTACTGGACTGGCCAGAGAGAATTACTGTACCTGCCATTCAGTACACTTTGGATGATCCCATAATACAACAAGTCCAAGCACAGTTTAACCCACTCAGTGCCGCCAGGGGTAGTCATGCAATAGATCTACTATGTGATCTTATGTCTTTCTTGGTGACTGTGAGTCATTAAAAAAAAACTCACACACACATGTATGTATGTGTATATATGTGTGTGTGTGTGTGTGTGTGTGTATATGTATATGTATATGTATATATATATATATATATATATATATATATATATATATATATATATATATATATATGTGTGTGTGTGTGTACATATTGTATTTTAGTAGTTTGTATATATGTGTTCACCCAAATGTTGAAAAAGTTGTCTTTAACAGTTTATGTATTCTGGAATGTAAATAGTTTATTAAACTAGGTTAATCATATCCATATCATTTTTATTTCCTGTGTGCTGAATTCCAAACAGGGCTGCCTATTGATATCCCTGCTAATATTTACACACAGTGGCCCCAGTGAGGTCGAGGATGGAGAGTAGGCCAGAGTCAGCTGCTGTGAGGAGGTCGCTGCTTATTTTCAAGTGTCGGAGAAGAGTATGGACAATTATATGAAAAGTGTGTTTTTACAGTGTACTTTCAAATATTGTGTTTTGAATTTGAGGCATCACATCATGATAAAACAAGACGGACTTTAATAAATCAAAAGTGCATCTCCAATTTAAACTGATTAAATTGAGAAGATGAAATTTGAAGGCCCCCTACTGGCAAGACCAGGATTCATCAGTTTTAGTTGAACCACCTGTGGGATTTCTAAAAAAATCGGGTTTGGCATAACATTAATTTTAGTCCTTGCACAAGCATTTAAATCTGTGGATTGAAAGCTGAGATCCCGGTCGAGCACGGTCTGTGACAAACCACTAGACCAGCCGTCCAACCTGCAGCCAGAACGACTCAAGGACTTTTTCAGTCACTATAGTTGGGGTTCTCAAACTTATTTTTCAAAGGTCCACATCTACTTTCCATTGAAGACCAGAGGTCCGGAAAAAATGTCTACAGCATAACGTTAATCTCGGGTTTTCAGTGTGAAAGATATCAACAACATATGACAATAATAAAGACAATAAAAACAAAAATATAAATATAAACGTATTTAAAACTGAATTCTCTGCATTCACTGCGATTCAGATTGACAAATAACGAAGAAAACATCCATCCGTCCATCCATCTTCTATACCCGTTTCATCCTTGAAGGGTCACGGGCATCTGCTGGAGCCTATCCCAGCTGTCTACGGGTGAAAGTCAGGGGTCCACCCTGGACAGGTCGCCAGTCCATCACAGGGCCACACATACAGACACACAACCACACACACTCCCATTCACTCCTACGGGCAATTTAGAATTATCAATTAACCTAACATGCATGTCTTTGGACTGTGGGAGGAAGCCGGAGTCGAAGAAAACATAAACAGCATAAATATGAACATCTGGTCCCTAATTTTTCATTTAAATTTAACATGATTTGATGTTATCTAGGTAATATTTCAAAGTAGTTTTTGTTTTCAGGCAAGAAAAAAAAAAAAAAAAATATATATATAAATATATATAATATATTTTTAAGATCCGCATTATTTTGCTTCCGATTGGCTCTAAATCCCAAACTCCCGTGTCCTGAAAGTCTACTTGTTGCTGTTATTTCCATGAGCACCTGCTCTGCCCTCCTCGTATTTGACTGACAGCTGTTTTAACTGTCACAGAAGTTCAGAGTAGAAACTCTCGCAGCAGGAGGAAGACAGTAAAGATGAGAGGAGCCGCCTCTATCCAGTGACAGAGTATTTAAGTAACGGGTGAAAGTCAGGGGTCCACCCTGGACAGGTCGCCAGTCCATCACAGGGCCACACATACAGACACACAACCACACACACTCCCATTCACTCCTACGGGCAATTTAGAATTATCAATTAACCTAACATGCATGTCTTTGGACTGTGGGAGGAAGCCAGAGTCGAAGAAAACATAAACAGCATAAATATGAAACATCTGGTCCCTAATTTTTCATTTAAATTTAACATGATTTGATGTTATCTAGGTAATATTTCAAAGTAGTTTTTGTTTCAGGCAGGCAAGAAAAAAAAAAAAAAAAAATATATATATATATATATATATATATATATTTTAAGATCCGCATTATTTTTGCTTCCGATTGGCTCTAAATCCCAAAACTCCCGTGTCCTGAAAGTCTACTTGTTGCTGTTATTTCCATGAGCACCTGCTCTGCCCTCCTCGTATTTGACTGACAGCTGTTTAACTGTCACAGAAGTTCAGAGTAGAAACTCTCGCAGCAGGAGGAAGACAGTAAAGATGAGAGGAGCCCCGCCTCTATCCAGTGACAGAGTATTTAAGTAACGGGTGAAAGTCAGGGGTCCACCCTGGACAGGTCGCCAGTCCATCACAGGGCCACACATACAGACACACAACCACACACACTCCCATTCACTCCTACGGGCAATTTAGAATTATCAATTAACCTAACATGCATGTCTTTGGACTGTGGGAGGAAGCCGGAGTCGAAGAAAACATAAACAGCATAAATATGAACATCTGGTCCCCTAATTTTTCATTTAAATTTAACATGATTTGATGTTATCTAGGTAACATTTCAAAGTAGTTTTTGTTTTCAGGCAAGAAAAAAAAAAAAAAAAAATATATATATATATATATATATAATATATATATATATATTTTAAGATCCGCATTATTTTGCTTCCGATTGGCTCTAAATCCCAAACTCCCGTGTCCTGAAAGTCTACTTGTTGCTGTTATTTCCATGAGCACCTGCTCTGCCCTCCTCGTATTTGACTGACAGCTGTTTAACTGTCACAGAAGTTCAGAGTAGAAACTCCCGCAGCAGGAGGAAGACAGTAAAAATGAGAGGAGCCGCCTCTATCCAGTGACAGAGTATTTAACATTACAAATTATTCATCAACGTATTTGTGAAAGGGTCATTTTAATACTTAGGTGTCCTGGGTCCAGACTGACGTGCCTCGTGGTCCGGGTCCGGACTTTGAGGAGTCCCGGACTATCAGGTGGGAGCTGCGACAACTATGAGTCTATCTCCAGCCAGCCATCATCCTGCAGCAGACTCATGTGAAACGAACCCTCAGGAACATTGATGTTCAGAAGGCAGATGGAGTTGACTGAGGATCTTTCCAAATATCTTTATTCGTAGCAGCGTTCTGCTCCCGCCTGCGTGGAGACCTCTGACATAGTGACATTCATAAATGGTCACAGACCACTCTCTCCTCCTGACCGGGGTGATCTCCGCCCTCAGAACGGCTGGCTCGCTGTTCCGCCGGTATCCCCCCCCCCCCCCCCCCCCCCCCCCCCCCCCCCCCCGAAAACAAACAAACAAACGAAAACGATAAGAACATTGCCGGACTTTAACCGGGGACCAAACTGTTTACAATCTGTGTCGCTCCATCAATGCCCCCCCTCCTGTCTCTTACAGAAATCTGTAAGTTAACTCAGAGGAAATGGACATAGTACTATTATCCAGATATTTACACAAGCAGGCAGCTTGACAAGCTGATGGAATATGTTTATTAGGACAATGCATACAATCCTGCAGCAAAGGAGATCAGAGATGGATTTATGTGGTCTGCTCTTACTCTTCTCCGATTGGATCATCAAGGTTCAATTTTAGTGGCTGTGAATCATAAGGGGCAGGGATAATTATAATACAACAAAACGCCGTTTTTGACGCGCGTTGTACTTGCACAAAACGCCGTTTTTGACGCGCGTTCAAACACTGGGAAAACGGCGCTTTTGACGCGCGTTCATATAACGCGCGTCAAAAGCGCGTTCAAGGACCACAGAGAACGCCGTTTTTTACGGCGTTTAGCGAAGATCAAGGAAACGGCGTCTTTTGCGGCGTTTCTGGCGTACAAAACGGCGGATTTAACGCCGTTTTCCCTTCAAAAACGCCGCTTTTGACGCCGTTTTATAAGTCACGTGCCTTTAATGGGGCGTTATATGGCCCTTTTGGCTTGCCATACTGCGGCCGCCTGATCTCGTCTACTCGCCAGGCGAGCCGCAGTTCATCTCAAACGCACCTGCTGCTTCTACTGTGCGATACCTTCACGAGGAGCGACCAGGATTTCAAACAAGTTTGATTTCCTTGCGAGCACACGACTTGTGATCGGGAGCTCGTCGGGAGGTGTTGATCTGTCGTCGTTACCCCACGTATACTGCACGAAGCACGACCCATAGGATCCAAAAAATACTCGCACGACTGGAAAATCGGCTCAAAACGAGCCGACAGTCGCACAGTGTATGCCCGGCTTTAGTGCGCCGATGCAGACGTCTGAGGCAGAAGCTCGCTCTCTCTAAACTCAAAGTGGTCGGCTAATCTGTTGGCAAAATAAGTAGGTTATCATGCCGAAGTGGAGAAAATATAAGAAATGGTGTTTACGTGGTTGATGTTACTGCTGCTGTGTTAACTTGGGCCTGGCACTGGGATATATGTGCATTTTTGCACATTTTCTGTGACATGTGTAACTCTCGTGCTGGTGTGCCTTCTCCATAAAACAAACACCTGAAGCCGCTCGTTGGAGTAATCACCAGTTTATTCTGCATGTATGACAAGAAGGGACAAGTAAGTAACGCTGTTCTCCCTCTCGTGGGCACAGTCAGTCTCTTTCGTTCAAATCCTCGTTTTCACTGACTATCAGAGTTACAATTCAGATAAAAATAAAATAAAACAAAATACAATACTATCAGGTTGATCGTATAGTGGATTTTGTGCTTAAATATCTGTGAATAAAATAAAAAAATGTGTATAAAAATAAAAATGAAAAGTGTACATGTGTAATAAATGCAATTTCAGAAGAATGCATTTTGACATGAAATACATAACATGGCATCTGGCTATTACTTTTTTTTTTTTCTTACATACTTTTATACTCAACAAACCAGTTGTACAAAGTAGTGCAGTAGTTGCATGAAAGAACCACAATAATTTTTAACACACACACATCTCTGCTGTCTCGGAACATTTCTCACACATACCTGCATGTATGACAAGAAGGGACAAGTAAGTAACGCTGTTCTCCCTCTCGTGGGCACAGTCAGTCTCTACAGAAGAAACAGCATTGTGTTAAGCTAATATTGTTAGCTCCATACTACTCGTTCCTCTCGATGTAAATACAAAACAAAAACACAGCAAATCCCCGGAAAGCATGGAAAAGTAAACAATAACATTCAACGGGTCAGTATACAGTATAATCTTGGTTTTACGTGGCATAACCAACCATAAATAATATTTTAGCCCAGGAGCTTGTAAGAAACGTTACCTTTCGTTCAAATCCTCGTTTTCACTGAGGATTACCCACAATCCCTTTCTCTAGTCTCGTTCCAGCGGCAGACGCTACAGACAGCAGAGGGCGCTCATCACACATTTAGCTGGATTTACACCTCTTTTAACTATGTTACACATGCACTATGATAAGATACAACTATTAATTTAGGCGTAATTGTTTAATACTGTAAATGCATTTAAATCCACGTTTATTCAAATATGAAATGTTTTCGTATGAAAACACGTATTGGGCGTTTTTTTCCTGAAGTCGGCGGGTTTTGGAATTTTTTTAAATTTAAATTTATTTAAATTTTTAAATTGGAATTAAAATTTGTTTGATGATCTGAGACATTTAAGTGTGACAAATGATTAGAAACAGAAGAAATCTGTAAGGGGGCAAAAACCTTTTCATAGCAATGTATTTGAGTCTTTAATGAGGTTATTGCTCTGTGTTTTTAATTATTATAGAATTCCTTTTTTTTTTCTTTCTCTCAATTGTGTGCTCTTGAAATAACTCAACGTGATGTCTGGTCTTAAATGTACAAATCTGGAATTATGCATTTTTGGCTCAGTTCGCATCCACCCCCTGACTGTAGTTGATTGAACCAATCAATTCCAGCTAATGCATCACTGGGGTGCAGTTATAATACTCCTAAATGCTTAGGTCTGCAGAAACCTTCACATCAGTTAATTCCATTTTAATATACCACATCATTGCTTTTTCATGAACTTGGAGGTGAGAGACAGATTTTAAAAGAAAGTCAAAGCAAGAGAGTTTAAAATGTACTCCTTTATACTGTAGTTGTTAGCAGGGGCGCCGCTAGGGATTTTGGGCCCCATGAAAAGAATCTTTACCGGGCCCCCCAACACAGCGGCGAAATTTGTTGATGCTATTTTTGATCATCATTAGGGGCCTCTCTGGGCCCCCCTCAATCATGGGCCCCTATAATCCGTATCGTTTACCCCCCCTTTTCAGCGCCCCAGGTTGTTAGTCTGGATTATTCTTTTCAGAGGTCACATCTCTGGAAATTTAGCATAAAATTGACCTCCATGTATGGAGAGCCTTGCTCTCTCCAGTTTGACAAAGTCCATCCAGAGCTGGAGGGAAATTTCTGAACTGACTCATCCAATCATAACAAGTAGTCTGATCTAGACGAGTTCCTCTTTAAAGCTGCGAGTTGTTACCAACTTTACAAAGTGAGTTTCATATTATACAGTGTGACTAATGAAAAAATTAGTTTACCTTGTAATTAAAAACTGTGTGAGTCTTTGTTGCATATTTTGAACAAATAACTCTAAAGAAACCAAAACCCATGGTTGATTGATGTTTCATTTCTAAGATGTGGATTATTTTTCCAGTTTGTTTACAGTTACATCACAGACTGTGCCTTTAAGGAGCATGTCACAATATACTCTGGTGGGGCCTGAACTCATTTGGCGAGTTAGTTTGGCTGCATAATAACGTTCTTGCACGTTGTCTTGAGGTAGGAGGAATTGGATCTCCCAAAGACCCCAGAATTCTCACAAGTCTTTTAGTCGTCCTGTTTCTGTCTCTCTTTGTCTGCAAATCAGCATGAGCATGCTTGAGCCACAGGCATGACGTCATTATTTTACAAACCCTTCGTGGTTTCTCTGTAGTCCCCTCCCCCTGGTGGCCCAGCTGGATGAGCTCATGCTCTGTTACCGGTAAACACAAAGGTCTCTGGGGTGAGTCTGCACGCAACCATTCCAATTATTCTTAGTTTCCCTGTACTTGAACAAAAAGGTGATGATTATTTCTGTTCCTAATCTGATGCTTTTAACTGAGCAGATTGTAACCTCAAGCAAGATGTTTAACAAAAATCAAACACAAATGATGGGAAAAAGTAACTTAGAAACATATTTGAATCATTTTAGGTTGGGCGTGCCTCAAATAATTACATGGAATTTAAAGTCAAGCCAGCTGGGAAGTAAAGTGAATCCAGTCCTGGTTTAGGGTGATGCTGGGAGCCTCTTGCAGTCTGATGGTTTCATTACAGCTGTGAAAAGAAATGGGATTTACCCTGGCTTTTTAGTTGCATGATTTTTTTTTCTCTACTTCAGCTTTATTCCCCTGTATTCTCTTTGCATTGATATACAGTGTTGCAGTACAGCGGGAAGTAGGGGTGCTGGGGGTGCTGCGAGGCTGCCGCACCTTAAAAATGTAAAAAAAAAAAAAAACAAAACAAAAACATTGCAAACAAGGGAGAAAAAATGTGGGAAAAAAATTTTAAATGTTGAAAATTTACTATGAATTCTAGTGGTCTGGTTTAATGTTTATTACAGTATTATTGAGTGGCGGGTCCTGCATTTGGTACCTGGGCCAGTGCGGGTTTAACTACTTAATCCACCATGACGTTATAATTATACAAGACACCAATACAAAAAACGCAATATAACAAGAAGAGGGCGCTGCGTAATTTAGAGATTACGCATCACAAATTCAAATTCAAATATTCAAATATACTTTATTGATCCCCTAAATTCAGGTTTCAGTACAATCTGGTGTACTTGAGGAGCTGCCGGCGTCCAGCGCTCCTTTTCATGTCCCGGTCCTGTGGTCCGAGTGCTAACTCCAGTTAACAGCCGTTCAGATCAGTTAACGGCCATTAAAACCAGTATATCTCCACAATGGTGAATCAAGTGAGATATCTCCAGGTCAGAGGAGGAAACACCGATGAACCAAACTGTCTCTTCTGGGAAGACCGAGCTCCCTCAGTACGGTGAGCGATGGAGCCGACCGTCCCAGAGCCCGGTTCATCATGCGGACCTATCTAATCCAGTGCGGGATATTGCTCAGTGTGGGATATGGCATGATTTTTTGAGACACTAGCTGTTGGGGAGAATTTAGCTCAAGGCTCAACATATTGATAAACAGGTGTTTAAGAATGACTGCATTTCCTCTGCTAATTGTCTTGTGCTGACGGCGGCTGTCTGGGCTGTTGTGAGTGCCTGACCGCTCTCTGCTTGTGTACAAATGGAGATTAAATCCACTTTCATCCTTGTCCGATTTTCAAGTGCTTTGTGAAGTGTTGTACAATTGCCTCACTAGAACTCACTAATTATTGGTAAACTAATATACATTAATAGTAAAATTTTAAACAACAACAGCTAAAATCTTAGAAATATAACATAAAAAAGGCACAAAAAAGAAAAAAGATCAACAATCAACGATATAAACCTACCAAAAGAGTAAACGTCACTGTGACTAATAGAAACATTTCCATTCTGGGCATATTTGTTTGTCTGTTGAGTTAAATTCCATGAAATGGTCAAGGGAAAGGTTGCTGGTTTGTTTCACGTGGTCATCAGCCAAACAAAACAATTGTATGTTATTCATCAGAGAAACTTATGAATAAGATTTGAATTGTTTTGTTGACCAAGCAGCCACTGATGTTAAATTATTAGAAAGATTCTCAGAAAGGGATTTGATTTAATATAGGGGAGAGTGTGGAAATGTGAAATGGTCTTTACTCCCCCCTGCCCTCTAAGCAAGCTAAATTGATGTGTCTATAAAATTAACACATTTTTCTTTAATTTAGGATGTTTCCTAAGGATGGAAACGATCAGAATGTTTGCCGCACTCTAAAGATGGTGAAAATGTGATCGTTTTTATAAAAGAGGTCAAGTGTCTCATTTTACCCCAGCTACAGGGTAAACTGAGACAAAGCCCAGATTTCAAGGGGGTAAAGCGACCCTGCCTGGGGTAAAGTGATCCACTTACTTTTTCCACCACTCTGGAGGTGAATGAACAAACACAAATACAGCAAAGTATCATTCAAAAAATATTTTATTCAATTTAGAGAAAATAACCACTTCCACAGTAGGGGAAACTCAGATTATATCCACTCACGTCCTCGGGATTAGCTCCGATTTTTAGCCCTTCCTTTGCATTTTCTCATCAGTCTCTTACGTGTCTTTTCTAAAGCTCTGGATCGGCTCACCCTTTTCTGCCCTCTTTTGCACTTCCTCTGCAGCCTGCTACATCTTTCTTCTAAAGCCCTTTCGAGTGCCTCCATCTCAGAAGTGTCGGTGAGGATAGCGGTCTTCACGCGCCTCCGTCTGGTTTGTTTTCTGGGGATGAACTTTGGAAGCGCGATGATTTCCTGTGGAGGGACATAACCAGGTGTGGAGGAAATTTTTATTTGGTTTATTTCATCTTGTAATTTTGTTTTGTTATTTGTCTTTAACAATATGTTTAAAAGTGATTTGTCTTTCTTAACAAGACCAATACACATCATAGTCAACAAGACCAAATGTCTGACAAAAGGCAAGAGAAGACAGCTGTGATTCATTGATCAAGGAAACACCAGCAGGTGGTGAGCTGTGACTTTGAATAAACATTCCTAAATTCAATCAAGTAACTAGCCTCTTAATCAAGGAACTGTATAACATTGCTAAACTCAATTATCAGTCTCATTTAAGACAAATGTCCTCTTGCCTTCCCCACCCCCTGCTGTGATCCACTCTGTATGCAAAAACTTGTAAGCAGAATTAACATCTTCTGTCTTGGTATAAAGAACAGCCTCATCTCTGTTGAGACAGAGTACTCATTCAGAATTCTCTGTAATGCTGACTCACTGCTCTCCTTATGCTGCATAAGTTTGTTTCTTTTGTCTAATAAATTCTATTTTGATTTTCTCATCAAGATCGGATCTTATTTTTTTTTTTCCACAACACAGGCCAGTTAGTTATAGGTCCTGGATCCGTGTCAGCTGGCGCGGGAGCGGGCAAATTCATACGGGAGGCTGCGTAATCTGCACTTGAATCAATTACTTCTAGCACCAGAGTTAATTCTGGTGAAAACCAAAAAATTTACTTTTACATCCCAAAAATGTATTTTTGTACAAAACACATGCTTACCACAACACAGCATAGTCAGGCTCTTCCTGGCCACGGTGAAAAGGATGAGCCTTGACAATCAGCCGCTCAAAGGACCACAGCTGCATCCTGTTTCTTAGATACAGGGGGTGTCTCACAATACTCCATTCTCCCCTACATACATGGGGATGTTAATAAGACAGAGATGCATTTCTATTTACAATGAGGCCTGAATGTAATCCAATGCCAATAACAACAACAGTAGTAAAGAGTCGTTTGTGCTTTGTTGTCAGCGAGCAATAACGTAAAGATGTGCACTTTTACCCACAGTCCACATACAACACTAACTGCTTATTAAAGAGCTTTCAGCAGGCGTTCAATTCCATTTTCATCTTCTGGGTTGCTGTCAGTGCAGGATGTGATATCATAGCTCTTTGACTCTCTTGGGAGCTGACAAACCCACACAAAATGTAACAATAGTCATTTAACCACAAGCAATTTGTGTATTCTGGCTTTTGTTGCTATACCTGTCAAAGCTATGAAAGCAGTTGGCTGGCTGGCTGACAAAAACTAGTGTCACTGTCACTGTGTATGACATTTTCATAGCCTTCCTTCCTTTTTCCTTTTTGATCCTGCTGCTGCTCACATTTGCCTGTTATGTTTCCATTGAGACTTGTGTATCCATTCTAGCACTGGAACTCAATGTCTCCTTGGGCCTCCCTGAGCTCCCTTAATTGACTTCTCCAGGATTAGGAAAAATGAGGCATGCCTTCAAATGGTTCATTTAGCAGAACCACCATCACAGAGCCTGTTACTTTATCTTCAACATATTAAAAAGAGCTAGGTGCTCTTGATGAGGAGTGATGGGCTGCAAAAGCCCTAAGCTACTGCCATGTGACAGCTGGCCACTAATTTGGCATTTCATCACTGCTGAATTTGAGGTATCTGGCTGCTTCTGTGCGAAAACACAATGTATATTAAGATATAAACATGCTACAAATATTTATAAATCCATTTCAAAGACTTCTGTGACACATCACTGCAGGCAGGTAGATTTTGCACATACAGGCTGTTTTGGTTGCACATCTGCGAGTTGTGACAGTCAGTTACTCTGAAGATATGCATCCTGACCAACCAATCAAAATCACACAAGCTCAGTAAGCATAGCTTACTGAACAAAAACATCAGCAAAGTTCATGCACATATGACACAAATAGGAAGCTAAGAATTCAGCCACAACAGATAACTGTCTTAATAGTTTTTTGTTCACTCTTTGAGAGAATTCTTCATTTTAATACGAGGGTTTAACAGTATGACTGAGACAAGTCATGACCAATTAATCCAAATTAAAGGAGTTTTTACTCTTTAAAGTAAAAAAAAAAAAAAAAATCCACCTTTTTTTGTTACTAACCCCAAAATGATTTTAGAGACATCTGAGAAATTCTGAATCCTGCTTTCATCACAAAAAAGAATATATTTTAAGGTTTGAAAACAGATTTGTCAAAAAACAGTATATGACTAGACACCAATGCAATTATATTACTGCATATGGATATAGTATAGATATAGTTCAGGTAGATTGCAGACAGTGTCACTCATATACAAAGGTGATTAAGAACGAGCAGGTCAAGATCCTCTGGGACTTCCAGGTCCATACTGACAACTGATGATGGCTAATCAGGCTGACATAGTAGTGGATAAACATCAGAGGATGCCAGCGGTGGTGGATGTGGCCATCCCAAGTGATGGTAACATCAGAAAGAAGGAACATTAGAAGCTCGTGAAATACCAAGGGCTGAAGGAAGAGCTGGAAAAAATGTGGAGTGTGAAGGCAGCAGTGGTGCCAATAGTGATCGGGGGACTGGGAGCTGTAACCCCCAAGCTGGAGTAGTGGCTCCAGCAGATACCAGGAACAACCTCTAAGATCTCTGTCCAGAAGAGCACATTGCTGGGAACAGCTAAGATCCTGCACAGAACCCTTAGACTCCCAGGCCTCTAGTAGAGGATCTGACCTTGAAGGAGACAACACTGCTTAAGTACCTGAGGGAAAGGTAAGGGTTTTAGTAGTACTGCTTTTACTTTTTCTTGTCAAATCTTAATTAATCTGTCTTAATTTTTATTAACACGATTTAAGTTGCTTACAACCTCTTGAAATTTTTCTTCATTTTGCAGGTCTCGGTTTTTCAGCATACAGATGACAGGTTTTGATATTATAAGATTTATTGTCGAAACAAAGAAACTAAAAGCTTTCAAAAGTAAATGAAGAATGTTGAAGATTAGTTTTGATTTGTGTGACAGAAGCTTATAACCTTGATGCTGTCACTGATGACCTCTTTTATTACTCTTAAAATCTGCACTGTCAAACTTCCTAATATGTTTAGAGGAGAGGAAAGAAGTGTCCACCTGCAAATTCATCCAGATTCTGCTCGGCTGAGGCTCCTCTGCCCTAATGCAGGAAGACTTAGCCCTTATGGAAACAGCATGTCCTCCAAGCAAGAGTAATTATGATAGCAATGCAAGCGGAAAGTTTGTAGCCAGAAGAACAGTGATGCTGGCTTTGATCTGGCAGGCTGTCTGTTTAAATCACAGCTCACCTCTGATACAAACGCCAACCTCAGCTCAAGTAGATGAGTCTTTAAAAGGAGGTCCAATAGGAACCTATGGGTTTCTGTGTTATAATTCACAACCTTCGAACATGATTTTCTTCCCTAACTTCTTATCCTCATCAAAAATGATGAAAGATTGTGACAGACTGGGATTGACCCTTTTATTGCCTTTAGACAGGATGTTTGAGTACTTTTGCATGAGGAGACAACTTGAAGCACTGGTAGGCTTCCGAACGGTTGATGTGGCTCATTCAAATTTCAGATGAGATCAAATCTTTGGATTAAGGAAGGACTGAATAAAGATCACAGTGAATTTGACCTTGACATCTAATGATCACATATGTTGGAATAATAAATGTAACACACACCTTGTATGTGAGAGTAAGTATACAAGTATAAAAAAACGTTGAGTGAAAAAGTAATTGCACTGGTTGGACTGGATAGCTTTTTCTATTGAAATCATCATCATAAAAACGTTTTTTCTTTTTACTCACTTATACTATCTTTACTATTTACTCAGGTCTTTTTCTGATATAAAAATTGTTTAATGATCTGAAATATGTAAGTCGGACAAAACAGCAAAAACAGAAGAAGTCTGTCTGTGAGAGAGTAAGCACTCTTCCCCACACTATGTGTATATATACAGTTGAAACCAGATGTTAACACACACTGTACAAAAAGACACATAAGCTTTTTGTTCTCATTGTCTGACATTAGATCAGACTAAACTTTTATAGTTTTAAGTCGGTTAGAATTACCAAAATTATTTCTACTTGCTAAATGCCAAAAACAAGGTGGCCAACAAACCAGTTCCACTAGTTCTATCAGGAGGAATGGACCAAAATTACAGCAAACTAATGTGAGAAGCTTCTGGGAGGAAACCGAGAATGTTTGACTCAAGCAATACAATGTAAAGGCAATGATACCAAATACTAAGGAAATGTAAGTAAACTTCTGACTTTGATGAAAGTCATAAAAAATTCTGTCTCTCATTATTCTAGCATTTAGCAAACTCTTTGACAATTTAAGCCCTATGAATCCTGGAATATATCCATGCCATTGGGTAAGAAAAAAATAATTGATGGAATAACCTGATCATCAAATCAGGCTAAATTTGAAGAATGATGTCAGCTGATATTTAGGTATCAGCTGACCTCAGTCTTTGGGCACATATCGTTGCTAATCCTAGACCAGACCACCCACAGCAGCTCCAGATCATAGCACTGCCCCTACAGGCTTGTATAGTAGGCAGTAGTCATAATGGGTGCATCACTTCTTCTGCCTCTCTTCTTACCCTGGTGTGTCCATCACTCTGGAACAGGGTGAATCTGACTCTTCAGACCACATGACCTTCTTTCACTGCTCCATAGTCCCAAGTTTTTTTCCTGATTAGCCCCACTGATAAGTGGTTTTCTTCAGGCTACACCCTCTGATCATCATTCCTCTCCGAGATACCATCCGTCCACACTTATCAAGTCTGAATGACATCCTGATGTCATTGCTGTAGATCCTGATGAGGTGAATGAGGAAGTTGATATCATGCTCGTTCTTGGCATAGAGCTTGATATCATCCATGTGGAGGAGATGGCTGATGGTCGTTCCATTTTGAAATTTGTATCTGTAGCTGCTCTTGTTGATGATCTGACAGAGGACTTCAGGCTAATGGAGAACAACAGGGGTATTGTGTTCACTTAAATTGCTGTTATACTCAATACCACTAGAGGGTGCTATGTGCAAGAGAATAGGAGTAATTAGACAGGAAGTAGATAGCCGTGTTCAAAGTTTATGTATGTGGATGGAGAATCTGCCATGCTCTTCAGTAAAGATCCATAACCATCCTACTTCTGCTTCAATTCTTGGACATCCACACCCTACAAATTGGCGATGAGGCAACCCAGCAAGCCGTATTAAAGGTGGGGTAGGTGTTCTTTGAAAAAACGGTTCCAGCGAACCAACTCAAGTGAGATTTTGAAAATATACACTCCCTCCCTCCTCCCAAAGGCTCCGCCTCCTCCTCTTCAGCTCACCCCTCGAAACCACGCCTTCACACGATTCACGAAGTCGTGGGGGGTGCGGCGGGTGGGCCATTGGGGAGGGAGGGATGGGTGGGAGTGCATTGATATTTGATGGACGTATTAAGCAGCCAATAAATGTAAAGATGATCAGTACATTGATTGGTCAGAGTTGTTCTCTGATTATAC
Source organism: Hirundichthys speculiger (assembly GCA_018398805.1). Lineage (NCBI taxonomy): Eukaryota > Metazoa > Chordata > Actinopteri > Beloniformes > Exocoetidae > Hirundichthys > Hirundichthys speculiger. The sequence goes on from JAGFBZ010002507.1 coordinate 748,652, forward strand.
CCTCCAGACCGGACCAAAACATTTTGGTTTTTTTTTGCAAACATTTTATTTCAGTGGGTGCAATGGGAATGTGAAAAGGTTTTCAGGCAATATTGTAAAAAGTGCTGCATAAAAAGAACACCCACCCTACCTTTAATCGAAGATGGCACTGAATGCACCATTTTCTGCCATGCCCAAGAGAACCACCAATTTCTTTCAAAATATGGGTGAGGATGTTTCAGAATTATCTTCTGGTGATCAATGCAACTGGAGCTTCCTGGCCAGAGCCTAGGAAAAGAGCATTATTATTACATTGTTTGGGCACAGAAGGGCAAAGAATTTTCAATACACTCCCAGATTCAGGAGACACCTCAGCAACTGCTATTATTGCACTGGAGAAGCATTTCAATCCTGCATTAAATGTAGTTGCAGAGCACCATGCTTTCAGAAAAAGAGTTCAAGGAGCCCAGGAAACATAAGTGCAATATATTGCTGCATTAAGACAACTTGCTGCAACATGTGAATTTGGCGAAAATTGTGATGATATGATAAGAGATCAGCTAGTTGAGCATGTGGCCAATCCTGGCATCAGGGAGAGGCTGTTGTTGGAAGATAAGCTGGATCTAACTACTGCTATTACTAACGCCACTCAAGTTGAAGCAGCAACTCAGCAAGCCTGACCACCCATTACCCAATACCCAAAATCTGCGAGATACCAGTACCGCATGATACCGAGTTTGTGGAAAGCGCAACTGGCATGTCGGCGTGTAAACGAGCGCGTCCAAATCCTGTCATTGCGCATCCACCCAGTCACATGTGGACTGCACAACCGGCTCTACCTCTCGATTATGCATCACTGTATTACTTGCATACGTTATTATTCTCTTAAGGGCAGATGATGTCTGTACAGCTGTGGCATGATCTCATTCAGATGTTTGCTATGGAGGAAACGAGGAGATCACAGAACTCTGTTGTGGAGTTTCTTGTACTGTGCGCCTCCCTCTGATCTTCTCCTTGCGCTCGGAACACCCGAGTTGCGCTCACTGGTAGACGGTAGATGTCATCATACCTGTTCCTCTGGTTCAATGCTCATCCAATGATCCGTTCTGCAGTATTTTAAAAAGCACCGCTCCCAGCGGCTATGCGTCTTGGCGCAGCTGTGCGTCTTTGCGCAGGGGATATGTTCAAGATAACTCAAAAAGTTATGGATGGATTTTGATGACATATTCAGGAGTTGTCAGAAATGTGAAAAAGGAAGAACTGATCTTATTTTGGGTGTGATCTGGAAGAAATCCTGGATTCTGGATCACTTTCAAATTTTCGAAACATTGGGCTATTTAGTTGTTTCTTGAACCCTAAAGCAACCACAATGGAGACAGGAAGGAAGTTCTGGAATTTTAAGAGTATAATTCTCTTAGATGTAAAAAAGGAGGATTCGAGGGTTGGCAGCCAAACCAACAATCCAGGGGACGACGAAGGCAAGGAGGTGGCACTGCGAATGGCTGGATCAGGCGTTTCTATGGGAAGATCTGGAGACGAGTCTGGTTGAATGATGACTGAATAGGTACAGGTGTGCAGTGCCACACCTGGGCTGCTCGTCGGATGGGAAGGTGAAACATATGTGGATCTGAGTGTCCATGTAGCGGATTGAAGGTGGCGCAGTGCGTTGTGCGTAGGAGCCCCATGGTGGAAGGTTGTGGTTCACAACCTGGCTTGAGACTGTAACATGTGCTCAATGGGGCCAGAAATTTTGTTTCTCAACATCTCCATTAATTATTGCCCACAACTCATTAAATTTCACTCAGGTATTGACACTGAAAACCTCTATAAAATTTCAGAGGCTGATCCGGATCTGATCCAGAAGGTGGATTTTATCGCAATCTGTAAATCGCTGTATGGGAGAACTGTTGTGCTTGGCGGAGGTCTGCGCTCTCCGAGTGCTTTTCTAGTTAAGAAATGCTTTCCTGGAAGTTCACTGGCTCTATTTTTTTCTGAGCAGTTTCTTGGAACTTCTTGGAGTACAAAAGAAATGATTAAATCATTTGCTCCACATTAGTTAGAGCTAATTATGTATATATCAGTGCAGAGGAGGAGGAGGAAAAAAGAGGAGGAAGCTCTACAGCAGAGTCCCAGACCAGCTGCCCATGAGAGCTGCTCTGATCTGGGTGAAAAGACGCTCCATAGCAGTTTGCAGGTAGCGCAACCTGCTCTTAAAGGCAATGGCTACTGACGCACTGATTGGTTAAACAGGTGGAACGTCCTAACCACTCCCATGCATAATGTGTGCATAATATAGTGGTTGGTGCAGGTAAGATCGTGGGTTTCGGGAGGTGGAAGATTGTGTTCTTTGTGGGGGAACGCCCCTCCTGCTACCTGCTATCTCTTAATACTGCTATCTCTTAATATCAGGTTTAGGAGGTTTGGCGCAAGATAGGGCCCTCCGTCTGCCTTGAGTCTTTGCTGGTTTCATCTCGGTGGGAATAAATCCAAATGGCTGAATTACAGGTCAATTCTCCCTGAGCAGCGCTTGCAACTTCTCCACATTCGAATCCAGTTTGCCAATGAGTTCAAAAGTCGTCACTAGCCTGGGATTCTCTCCGATACTCTTGAGCTCACTCCATCACACACGGCAGGCAGGTTGACGGTGTCCAGGATGGCAGCTGCCGTGTCAAAAAATTTTCCAATACAGCAGGTATCCGCCAAGTCCAAACAGCAGAAATCCTGTGATCATAAATCCAAATAGGTACATGACTTTGGTGTCCTCAATGAACAGGGGGCCCAGGCTAGGGTTGCCACCTGTCCCGTAAAATACAGAATTGTCCTTTATTTTCATGTCTGGAAGGTGGCAACCCTAGCCCAGGCACCCCAGATTCCATTCTCCATAGGAATCCCTGATGTATCCAGCAGCCAGTCTTCCATTGGGACAAGAGGGCTTTCCTGTGGCCTGTCTTCTCAGCGAGAGAATTTGATCAATTGCATTGGGAGACCAGCTGACTAGATCCATGGTTAGAGATTTGAATATTATGCCGAGTGAGGCTCCAAAAAAGCACAGACAAGACAAAAGAGCAGCAGCAGGGCAGAATTGTCTTTAACTGTGCAAGTGTCAAATTACTTTTGCTTTCCAGAGGGTTGGTGGGCGAGCTGGCTGGCTTGGTTACTCTGTCTCTTAGCCGACTCATTTCTTCCTCGAGCTTCTTAGCTGACTCTTAAAAGCTTGTCTGCATTTCGGCGTATTGTTTCTGCAAAAGCTGTAGCTCGCCTTCGCTCGTGCCATTTTCCTCATCCCCTTTAGGTTCACTTTGTCTCAATCACTTGGTTGTAGTTATCAACTCTTTAACAAACCACTCTGCTGTACTTTCATCTTCATTTTCACAGTCTCATTTATTGCACGGGTCAACGTGTGCCTCTTTGCTGTATCTAGCGACACTTTAGCTTGTCTGCACACCTCTCTTAGCTGCTCCAAAGTTAGCTGACATAGTAGCTCAGTTAGTTGGTCTTGTAGCCGCCCCAGTTCCATCTTGTGTTCAAATCTTTTTTCAAACGACTTTCTTCATCACGTTGATCTGCCCCACGTTGGGCGCCAAATTTTGTTGCACACTTGAAATGATGAACGTCCTCAAAGCGTGCTGAGTTACCAATGGTTCATATTTATTCCATTTTCGCAGTAACATCACAGACTGAAACACACAACTGCTGCCTTCATACACTCTCTGATAAGTTTCGTTTTCACTCTCCGATAAGTTTCGTTTTTACCCTTCCTGTTAAGTCTACCACAGATTCATATATGGTCTTAGACTGCCATCTACTGCAAAGTACAACCATCTACAGCAAAGTACAACCTCACTGTGAGCAAAAATAAGTCTCACGTTCTCAAACAGGGCAACAAAAAGACAGAACATGAGAATAAGGGTGTAACTAAAAAGACAAAAATTGGGGGGTACACTACCAAGTATTAAGTGAAAATTTGAATAAAGTGTTTGCCAGATGGGGAGGATACACACATATACATTAATTTTATTTTTCTTCTGACAGTAGTAACCAGATTACATCTTTTTAAATCACAACTGCATCTTGTGTGTAAATAAATCTATTTGTGGAAACACTGGGATTATTAATAGCCTGGCAACTGTAGGTCCTTTTGAATTACATTCTATTGATGGTAATTCCCCACCATTTTTGTGCCCATGCCACAAATACTGCAGTTGTCTGTAGTTCATAGGACTATTTTAGTAGAATATTCAAGGAGCTTTTAAAAGGATATTATTTTTAGAAGAATATTATTTCCCGGTTACAAAAAGGAGTTTTTATAACAGGGAAATCATTTTTCTCCCACAAATTAGAGGGTACTCATCTGTGATGAAACCACATGGTTATTGGTGATTAATGATTGGTGTCCTTTATGCACCGAGCATCTTCACTCTGTCTCTCATCTCAGTTTAAGATTATAATTTCAAGATTAACATTGACGTTGCCTGTCTTCCATTGTCTCTTTCCCTTCTTCTTCTGCAGGTTCTACCATGGTGTTGATGGTTCCTATTGCAGATGCTGTGCGGTTCCTTCTCCTTTACTTCTCATGATGGGCAGCACAGTAGTGAAGTGGTCAGCACCGACACGTCACAGCAAGAATGTTCAGTTGGATCTCAGTTCAGATGGGCTTTTCTGTGAGGAGTTTGCCTGTTCTCCTTGTTTATGCGTGGGTTTTCCCCAGGTGCCCTGGTTTCTTCCCACTCCAAAAACATGCTGTTTGGGCTAATTGATAACAATAAATCCCACCTGTTTCATATACATTAACCATAGTCTAATTTAATTATGGGAAACAATATAGAAGTAATAGGAGTAATTATAGGGATAATTTGGTCTATTAAATAAATTGATCTTGTTAATGTGTGTGGCAGTGAGAGAAAGCTTCTTGCATTGTAAATGTGCTTTGAGTGGTCCCTGGACTAGAAAGGCGCTATGTAAGCACGTTGTTGTTGGTGCATCGCCTGCCTGGTCTTTATTCAGAGTTGCTCTCTGAGATATTCTTTTTTAAAATCTCACTTATTGCTGAGTACAATTAAAGTTATCATAGTGGGAGACTTTAATCTTAACATAGATGTGAAAATGATTGCCTGGATGTTACCTTTATTTCGGCGTTTAACTTTGTATTGGCATTTCAGAAAATGTTTTTGGACCTACTCATCGTTTCCTTCGTACCCTTGATCTCATTCTGACTTATGGCATAAAAACTGATCAACCAACAGTATTCCCTCATAACCCAGTCCTATCCAATCATTTTAAACAACCTTACGTACATTAATTAACTAGACATCATCTTAGAGGAAATTCCACTGTAGTAGGTGTTTATTATATGATGCTGTAGCTAAATTTAAATTGTTGATTTTGTCCTTATCGTGTCCTGCTAGACAGAATAAAAGACAGCAACCTTAATTTTACACCTGAAATGTTTCAGTGTTTCCCCTACCCCCCACAAGAAATTCATGAACACCATGATTCCTTTTAATTCCAATTCATTTCAACTTTATTTGTATAGCGTCTATTGCAATACACATTGTTTGTAGGTACTTTTCAGAGACGCAGACCATGACGCCAGAGAAAATATTATTAACTATAAGTAACATTATGAAATCTTAATTAAATAAACAATGGCAAGTAAAAAAAATAAACTCCCAAAGCAGAAGAAAAAACTTTCAGCCAAACAGTAGCAAGAAAAAACTCCCCTTTAAAAGGGAAGAAAGCTTGACTTGATATTTGTCACAGATAAAATTGTTTCCATTAGAAAGAAAATTCAAATCACCCCTCAAACTCCTGCCTCTGAGGTGTTGTTAAGTGCAGTATAGTTTAGGGGACATGCTTAAGCCTGATATATCTAGACTGTTTCTGTCCTGTTGAGCTCTTCGAGCTGAGAGTAATAATGGCTTCTTTAAAACCATTAACATGTCTTTTAGAGCCCCTCCCAACCAGATTGTTCAAGGAGGTTTTTTTTTCCCTTAATGAATACTTCCACTTAGATGTTATCAATCTATCCTTATTGACAAGCTAAGTGTCTCAGGCTTTTAAAGTCACTTTAATTAGACTTCTTCTAATTAGATCAGAACCAGGAAGCTGGTTCTGATCTAATTAGAAGAAGATGCTTGATAATTTTGGACCTATATTCAGTTTCCCTTTTATTTCTAAAGTTCTTGGAAAAACTGTTGCAAATCAACAAATCAACCATCTACATAAAAATAAATTGAAAAGTTCCAGTCAGGATTCGGATCACATCATACAGAGCAAAATGAACACTGATGGAAGTTACCAATGATATTCTCTTGGGCCCAAACAGCAGACTGGTGTCTATGCTTGTCCTGTAAGATATCAGCACTGTATTTGATACAGCTGATCACAGAATCCTTTAAAAGAGGCTTGAAAATATTACTGGTGTTAAAGGAACTGCATTAGCATGGTTCAAGTTACAGATCATGGTGAGTGACCCTGAAATGGGATATCATAATGAATTTAAATCATAAGCAGAAATATTACTAAAGGTTCTAGAAAGATCCTGAAAGACAACAATATTTCTTGACCCATGACAAGCCCTTAAAAGTGTGAGAGAGACATCTAGGATCCCCCTCTATAGCCTGTAACCATGGTTATGCATATTTCTCTGTCTAGTTATGAAAAACCAGAGTATTTAGATTATTAGAATGCCATATCTATATATATATTTTTTCCATCACATGCATCTGTCTATGAAAACAAATTACACAGAAGAAACATCATCAACGACCTGTCCAGGGTGTACCCCTGCCTTTAGGGCTGTGTATACTCTCGCGGCAATGTGTTGCAGTCATCTTGTCTAAGGTAACTCCGGTATGCCGCAGTTACTTTTGATTTATGCTCAATTTTGAAGTGCGGTCTGCGCTATGTTATTCCACGCTACAACGCAAGAGGGACAATCACAAACTAGCTAAACTTACTAAATTTATCTCTTGGGTTTTTCCACCTCCTCACCGACTCGGCTGTATCTAGACTCACATTCATCGCTATCTCCCTCCATGAATTACTAGAATATGTGCTGTCTTAGTAGTGTAGAGAACGAGAATCATACAGATGTGGGTACTTCCTCATTTCTTCGATGACGTGCTCTTTTCTACACGGAGGTAGAATTGACCAATTAGAGGCCTCCTTTCTCTCCTCTCTGCGGCACTGACTCTGCGGTCGCCTACAATTTTGAGGAGGTGCAGCGGAGTGTCTGCGTAGGGTGGGGGGGCATATCTGCATCTTCTGTGTCACACATGCAGACGACCTGATTTCTGAGTATAAACCAGGCTTTTCACCCAAAGTGACCTGGGATAGGCTCCAGCAGACCAACGTGACCCTGCAGAGGATTAAGCGGGTATAGATAATGGATGGATGGATGAAACATCATCAAAATCAGAAATAAAATCAAAGTAATGAGGTTGGTCAATCCAAGTCTTCTTGGAGAAAGGTTCAACTGTGTACGGAGAGAGACTGCATAAGACTTATTGTATAGGCAAAGGGGAACATCAAATACTCTCACAATCATGATACAGTCACAGAAAAATCACTCAACCAAACAGTCAAATTGGAATTCACTTGCTTTAGTAACACTAGGAACCAAACATCAGCCCGAACTGTGATCAGGTGGACACACATTGATCCCATTTGGATGCGCTCTTGTACGCACCGGCATGCGGGATGCGAGATGCACAACCCGCGATCGCAAGATACCGAGTTTGCAGAAAGGGCAAAAGACGCGCCCATTGCCACACCTACAAAGTGAGTAAGGGAGTTTTCATTGTTTTCATTTCATTTCATTTCATAATGGGTAGCGGCTTTAGCGAGCGGAAGACTGCATTAGTGGTTAGCGGAGGTTCCTATACCCGCAATTTGTGGGTAGCGGATAGTGTTAACGTGTAAGGGGAAGTGTACGATCGGGGCCTAAAGCCTGATTTATACTCGGACGTCAGGTCATCTGCGTCACATACGCAGACGACGCAGAGATGCCCCCACCCCCCCACCCTACGCAGACACTCCGGTGCACCTCAGCAAAATTGTAGGCGACCGCAGACAGTGCTGCAGAGAGTGTCGCAGAGAGGAGAGAAAGGAGGCCTCTGATTGGTCAATTCTACATCCGCATAAAAAAGAGCGCGTCATCGAAGAAATGAGGTAGTACCCACATCTGTACGATTCTCGTTATTCTAGTAATTCATGGAGGGAGATAGCGATGAATGTGGGTCTAGATACGGCCGAGACGGTGACAAAAGTCAAAAGTGACTGCGGCATCTCTGCTAGAAGCTGACGGCGACACATTGCCGCGAGAGTATACATAGCCCTTTAGCTTTTACATGCAGAACAAGTTGTGGTAGCGTGAAGTCAGATAGATAGGTAGATACCTGTACTCAACCTGTATACCTGTACTTAAACAGGCAACAAACCCCACTTAAAAATCTTAAATCTCCCAACCATGAAGAGTGTTGCTGTGTGCAGATGTGTTTTTACCTGAGATCTACATTTAATGATGCAGCAGCTAAAGCTATTGAATTCTGAGGAATATAAGGCTTCATTATCTACAGAAGTAACAGTTGTTTCATTTCTAAAAATAAATAAAAGAGAGAAAATAAAACTAAAAGACAGTGCTCTCACATCAGAGTACAGAACCGTACTCTCAGTCTCTCAATATAGAAACCACATTTCATCAAAAATAAAACTCCACTGTGAAAAAAAGATCCCAATCAGGATAGTTTCAACTACAGATGTGAATAAGTTAGGTAAATACATGTTTTCACTCTGATATTCAAGTAAAATTACTCAGCGAACTGAAACTAACGAAACAGATGACTTATGAGTTTTTTTTATGACTTATAAAAAAATAACAGATTTAAAACCCGGAAATATTATGTTATATGTTTTAAATCTAACTTTCTCATCAAGTTTAAGGTATGCTCTGAAATTGATCTTGAATATGTCTTTTATGCCTAATTAGCCAGGAAATCTTAAATTCAGTAATTTACTGACAGAACAAGCATCGGTGCACTAACTTCTCACTTTGTTCTATCTTGTTTTAAGTAACCTCATAAACATACTTTGCTAACATAACATGCACTTTAATTCATGAGTTCACCTCCTTGTTCCATTGTTGCCAGGGAACCACAACCAGGAATTATTTGCTCATTTCCAGTGTCTCTTACTTGATACCATGCTTTAGCAAGTCTGTTTTAAAAATTATTTGATCTAAAATTCAGCATTTTTTAGTTGTTTCAAACCCTTGAACACCTAATTGATCAAACTGGAAACGCGATTTTCTTTCCAGGTAAAAAATAGATAATTTCACTGGAATTAAGTTTATTGGAAAGCCATATCTATATTCATTTTTCCCATCAGATCACACATACAAACAGAATTATTATTATTATTATTATTATTATAATAATAATAATAATAATAATAATAATAATAAATCATTTAAAAATCCCTGTCCTACATAAATGCAGCTTTCAATCCCTTTCAAAAATAAATGCTCACCCTAGATCAGAGCTTTGAACCTTTACAGTCCGTTGAAAATTCTAGTTTGCACCATCTGAAGTATAATATATCTGTGTTTGAAAAGGGCACACAGAATGTTACATTAGCATTGGGTACTTTGTGGTTGACTAGAAATTTCTGGGGCCATCTTGTGTGACCCCCACTGGGCAGAAAATTAGAGGAGCAAAATGTCAGTGACATTTCTGGCCGGATCAATGATTTTAGTAGCCCATCCCTGATCCCCCGCTGCTGTGAAAGTGCATCTTATTTTACAGCTACAGTTAAACATCAGAAGCCTGATGTTGGCTTCAAAGAACTGCTGCAATATGCCAGACAGATAACTAAGAAATTTGTGTTGTATTGGTGAGAAACAGTCTGTATGGATGCATATGTGTTGGATGAATAATGAAGGGAAACAAGAAAATGTGGCTTCAATTTAAAGCCCAGGTGACCAACCCATTAACAAAAACAACTTGTTTGTTGGTGAGAAGAATGGCTACAGTTAATTACCTTTTGTTTCCTCTGGTGCCAAGTCTGAATGAAACATTATTCCATATTGCTAATTGTTTCCAGCACAATGTTTCAATGGGACAGACATGCAGGAAAGGGTCGCAGGCTGGTAGTTGAACCTGCAACCAGCTGGAGGACAACTGGAGCCTCTGTAGAGAGACTGGCTGCTTAAATCACTGAGCTACCCAGCAGCCCAAAGATGTGATTTTAATTTGAACAGCCAGAAGCATAGATTTGGTTCTCACAGAGAGTTTAGTTGCAAAAACTAGTTAAGAACTTGTTGACTGACTTAAGACAAAGAGAGGTGAGTACTTGATTTGAGGACATGCATTCATTGTCAGATCAATTCTGTTCAGTTCAATTTAATCCAGTAATGCTTTATCAATTCTCTGTACAGGGACATTATATGTTTCAGTTACTGTCATGAAAGTTCTCCACAATATTTTATTTTATTTTAATTTTTTACTTATATATTCTTTCCCATACTGAATGGACTTTAAAGAAGCAATATTTTATATAGTTTTGCCTTTTAAAGGTCTGCATTACAGCTTCTGATTAATAACTCCACCATTTATGCAGTGTAAAGTTACTGCATAAATTAATGCACATATTTCCTTGCAGCTGTTGGCATCAGAAAATGGGGCAAACTCTAAATTTAGATGAAAGATATTAGCCTTACATAATTTAATTATTTCGTCAATATGCAGTTAGCACAATTGTTTCTCCACCTCTCCAGTACCTGTAACACTTAATAAAATTTTGGTGCATGGATGACTTAAGTGCTCCTCCCTGCACTATTTGTGTATTTGGAGTGTTTGACTCCATTGTGTTCTTGGTAAAATGTTAACAATATTTATTCACAATGTGGAAAATATGCAAAAATAAGCATGTTTTTTCATGATTTAGCCTACTTCCTAGTAATTACCTCAGATTCAGTAGAATTAGATAAAGTCATCCCATTTGCTTCCTATTTTCATTAGGAGGAGCAGTATAAGGTATGACTCATAGGATTTTTTTTCTTTTTATAGTGTGATCCCTATGTTGATGGTACATATTAAAATTAGACTGATAAACATTTTAGTAACCAGAATTATTTCCTGGCATTTGTCAGGTAAAACCGGAAAACTGACCACATCTCTGTGAAGTGTTGAATCACTATTGTGGAGTGAACGCTTTGTTTTCCTCCATTATTCCTAATTTATACTTCATTCACAAAACAATTAAATGATAAATTATAAAATAGTGTATAAACACATACAATATTCTATAAATAGATATGAATTTGTTATGAAATAGTTATATAATAATAATAATTCCCCAAATATTGTTCCAAAAACATGATGCAATAAAAGTATATCTTACTCCTCAAAAAGTAAATATTGCAGCAGATATGGTCTTTAATGCATAAATGTATTGCAGCCAAGTGTTAATTTTATTTAAGTTGCTCTTAATTTTTTTAAATGCTTCGCAGAGAGACGTCTGCAGCATCCAGTCAATTCAACAACAACAACAACAACAACAGAGCAGAAACATATTGAGGAAGATTGTATGATTGAACCTGGTTTTCATGGTTTGAATAATGCAGCAGAGCTCTGGATTGTCTCTGCTGTTGTCACCTCTGGCTCATAGGAGGGCTTTACCTGAGATACGATCAGCGAAGTACAGATGAAAGTAGTAGCCAAATTTTCCAGTTATATGTTGGAGCAGAACTGTGCACAGCCAGGCAGTAATTCCACACATTCCTGGCTTTAACACCCACACAGCGCTGTCTCACTGGAGACCCTATGAGAAAAATGAAAAGGAAATATAGTTTTTATGTACTTTCCCCAAGAAAATCGGCTCACTATCTGCTGCAGAAGTTACAAGATGCTCATTTCAGCTGATTACTGTACAGAACATTTTAGTGATTGAGTTTGAGAGGCAATGGAAGAGTGAAGCTAATTTAGCACTGGAGGTAGTAATTCCCCGAGGCCAAAAAGAAAGATGGCAGTGAAAAATTACCTCATAGTCAATTTCCTTGTCTATCTGTGGTGCTGTGCAGCTTTAAAACAAGCCATCAGGGGTCAATACACGTTTTCCTTTCTGTAAAAACACTGATATGAGTGGAATGTTTCATTTTTCGGAGTCCTTGCAGACACAGCATGATTAAACCGTACATTTAATCTGCTGTTCCGGTGTTGAAATTTGGAGGGCAAAGAAGAGACAAAACTTTCTTTGACATCTTATAGCAGCTTTGCTTTGAAATACATTGCCAGTTAATGGAACACAAAAGCTTTGATGCACATGTATGCATGCTTGCACTTCAATGGAATTGCAGAAAAAAGGGCATCAAACAAACACAAAGCTCGGGGAGAAATGGCTTAAAAGCCTGTCAGAGCAAGTGGCAAATGCTTGGTCTGAAAGCAATTTGCAATTACTTTGTCAATGTCTCGTTTTTTGTTTTTTTTTATTTTAATCCCCATGTATTTTCTTTTCTGTTGTTTAAGCACTTTTAAATTCCCATGCCTCAATCACCATCCTGCATATGTCCTACCTTAAACTGTGTTGTAAAAAGCAAGCCCTGCAGTGCATGCACGATTGATATTGTCGTGACAAGAGTGATTTCTGGTTGTCACTTGATCTCAAAAATATTCTAAGTTCTTTAACGTCTTAAAAAGTACAAAGTCAAACAAACTGGTTAAAGATTAAATGAAGGTTTTATTGACAATACAATATCCCCCTCATGAGACAGCCCGGGCAAAATCTGATTTCACAGTGAAATACATTACTTTTTAAACAATTAGGGAGGGTCATTTCGCCTCTTGTCCCTCTTTTGAACTCCTTCTGATAGGATGAAATTTAAATATCTAACTGTGGTTGGTCAGCTGAGGTTGGCATTTTTGATAATTTAGCACCTCTAAAAAGTACCTCCTGTGCCCCATTAGTTTTCTTTAATTTTCTTTATCATTTTCCTTGGTAAAGATGAGGACTCTCTTAATCTGCTCATCTCCCCATACACACTTGCTTAATCAGAGGCGCGGTGCCCCTCTCGTATCTCTCCTCACACACACATTCTACTCCAAGGGGCCCAACTCTCCCTCTCACACACATACCGACTTTGGAGTTCACTAAGTTCAGGGCTTCTTCACTCTACAATGTTGAATAACTTGTGACACTCAAGATCTGAAAGGCAGAAGTGAACAAAAATGGCGGTGCAGTGGATTTGATGATCAACCATAACAAAAGGGGGTTGATGTCCTTGTTGCAACTAAAAGCTCTCTTTGCAGTCGACCTAATTTTGGTCATTAATTCTTGTTAGATAAACTATTTCATTTTGTTTTGGATGGAAATGCTATATGACATCTAATGATCCCTCAACCTCAGCATCCAGTCAGGCCCAGATGTACCTTGATTGGATTGTGATACAATTTTGTAGCTTTTGTGGCTCACCACAGATGATTTAAAATGATTCAGCTGAGATATTATTGGGGTATAGACTTTGTCCTTTCATTCAAAACTTTATAACAAAGATATTGCAGACATTATTTTGGAAATACAGGCAATTTTAACACGGTACATCCACTCAGTATTGGGTGAGCAGTATGAATTGCCTTTCTCTCTTTACTCCCTAAAAAAACTGCAAGAAGAGCTGTTAGGTTCTGTTGCCTTGCTTTTCGAGAATAATGTTTCAGTGCACACAAATGTTTCAACAGAAGTGATAGCAAAGCAGTGTAAAACTGAAAACACCAGTGAGTTGTTTAACCAGGTCTTCTCTCTAACACCTGGGGCTTCAGTCAATGAGCTGGTCACTAGCTTTAATGATAACATGTTGTATGTTATGGATTCTATTGCTCCCACTAAAATGAAGGTTATCTCTGGAAGGAAAACGTCTCCATGGAGAAATTCCACACTAGTAAAAAATGAAAAGAGGGAGTGTCGGAAAACTGAACGCAGATGGAGAAAAACAAAACTACAGGTTTATTAAGACATCTATAAGGAGAAACTTCACTTTTATAATTTACAGCTGAGGAAAGCCAGAAATTCATATTTTTCCGACATCATTACTAAGGACAGTCATAGCGCACGGGCCTTATTTGCTACAGTCAACAGGTTAACAAACCCTCCTGCGTCAGTAGCTCCTGAACTTTATTCCACCAAGGCCTGCAATGACTTTGCTAAATTCTTCATAGACAAAATCCAAAATATTAGACAAGCAGTCAGTCCATCAACAGCAGGTCCAGGCCATGTGCCGTGTCCACCAAGTCTAAACAACATGACACAGTTTGATCCCATTAACAGCAAAGCTCTAGAAGACATCCTGCGTAAACTGAACTCCTCCTCTTGCTGTCTGGACATCCTGCCCACTGATTTTCTCAAAAAGGTCTTAAAGATCTTGGAGCCAGATCTGCTGCAGATTGTAAACTCGTCTTTAATGTCGGGTGTTTTCCCAGAACCACTGAAAACAGCTGTAATTAAACCCCTGCTAAAAAGGAGACAATCTGGACAAAACACAGATGAACAACTACAATCTCCAATCTTACATTTTTAGGTAAAATAATTGAAAAGGCTGTTTTTTTATCAGCTAAATTACTTTTTAAGAAAAAACAACTGCTATGATGTCTTCCAGTCAGGTTTCAGACAGCACCTTAGCACTGAGACTGCTCTGAGCAAAGTCATGAATATCAAAAATATCAGTGTTGGTTTTACTGCATCTCAGCGCTGCATTCGATACAGTTGACCAAATTATATTACTCCAACGACTGGAGAACTGGGTGGGTCTCTCTGGTGCTGCACTGAACTGGTTCAAAACTTACCTGGAGAACAGGCAGTACTTTGTGTCAGTATGCAGCTTTACATGACCAGACAAAAATTACATGTGGCGTTCCCCAGGGTTCCATCCTAGGGCCTCCAAAATTCAAAACACGCTTCAGGTCGTGGGCCGAACAGGATAAACATTTACTGAACACACTTAAACAAAATGTTTTTGGAACATAAATATGAATAAAAACAGACAGAAATATTATTCTGTAATAAACTTAAACCCTGAATAACTCATATTTAATATTTTGCTCTCCATAAAAATATCTCCTGTCAAAATTATACAAGTTAGAAATATTAACTTGCTAGAAAACCTGGAAATATACATAAAATGTGTGCTTTTCAGCAACCACTAGACCTTGATGTTACGAGGCGTGCCGAGGCTTCGAAACGTTTATCGAGTAGTGGAGGGGGAGTTTCCGGGAAGCGCATATCGAGACTTGATTCGTTTAGGGGAGGAGCCGAAATCGATGATGTCCGAAGCTTCGCTGCCCGGCTGTACCACGTGACTGCTTCAGGAAATTGTTTCAGATCTTGGCGCGGGGTTTGACAGCTTTATAAATGCCACAGGCTCCTTTTAAAATGTGGGTTTTTGTAGGCGAGTTGCAGTCAGTTCAGAGTGTGGATAGAGTTTGGATAGCTTGGATACTAGAATTTGGATATCTCTGCCAGAGTTCTCACTAAGACCAGAAGAGTGGACCACATCAGTCCAGTTCTGAGGTCCTTACACTGGCTGCGTGTCCGTCAAAGGATAGACTTTAAAGTTCTGTTGCTGGTCTATAAAGCCCTGAATGGTTTGGGACTAGAATACATCAGTGACCTCCTGACCCAGAATGAACCCACCAGACCCCTCAGGTCATCTGGATCCGGTTTATTATCAGTCCCGAGAGTCAGAACCAGACATGGAGGAGCTGCGTTCAGTTTCTATGCTCCACATGTCTGAAACAAACTCCCAGAAAGCCTCAGATCAGCTGAAACACTAATTAATTTAAATCCAGGTTGAAGACTCACCTGTTCTCAGCTGCCTTTAAATAAGATTTTATTGTTTTTATGCTTTTATTCTTTTACTTTTTAAAGCTTTCTTTTTCTTTTTCTGCAGTGCTTTTAATGTATTATGTAAAGCACTTTGAATTGTTTTGCACATGAAATGTGCTATACAAATAAACTTGCCTTGCCTTGCCTTGCTTTAGATTCATTCATGAGGTGTCCCCATCAATATTTCCTTGTCATCAGCAGTTTTATTTCCAACACTGTCATCAATATTGCCTCCACTCAGTGTGCCTGCCTGCCAGTTTTTACAACCAATGTCAGCTGGCAAAGTAGATTGAATTAAAACACAAATGTCTTGCTCAAGCGCTGTACCCCCCTCAACTACCATGAAACCCAATGTTTGTCAAATGAGCTTCTTGGAAACAGGCCCTCTGCTCTGTGGAGGCCACTTTAACAGCCGGCACTGGAGGTGATTTAACATTGTTTGGTCTCCCTCTCTGCTTTATTAGGAGAAGGAGAGGATCCTCCATCACCACCTGCTCATTCTCTCTCTTTCATCCCTCTTTGTGAGGTGGGGTACCAAGCGGTACCCCTAACTCATCATCTTCTGATCTTACAATGAAATGAAAGGTGGGCATGCCAACTTCTTTTTAAGCTACATGACCTCATGACCTGCTGGCCTAAAAAAAAGAACTGCTGCACTTGTGTACAGAATTGGGCAAGTCTTTTATTTGTTCTTAGATAACTTGAGTCTTTATTTTTAGTCTTGTTTTATTATGGCAGATTTAAATGCTGCAATGTGTTTTCTTTCTTTGTTATTTGCCAAAAACTACAACCTACTGCACACTGCACTACTACATCATTTCCTCCATTATAGTATTTATAACATTTCAGTGAAATCTGCACATAGAAAGATGCATGGAAAAGAAACTACTATGAATTGTAAGTAATGAACATGGACATCTATCACAACACATTAATCATACTTAAAAGAAAGCGTTTGCCCTGTGGGTACAATAACAAATTTTACTGCGCAATGTACAAAGTATAATTGTGTATGTAACAAATAAAGATCTTGAATCTTGAATCTTGAATCTTGAATACTGTAATACTGGAATTCACTTACATACACCTGTTCTTATAAATTCTTAAAAAATACAGTGTTATTCAGCATTCATGAATGTGGAACAGATTTTTAGTGAGGAGGTAATTTACATGTAAATCTTACTCACAGATTTACACAGATTTCATGAATGAGACCCAGTGAGAGTACCTCTACCACTGTGTGTAAACAATTTAGAGGGTTTTAGAAGAGATTTGAACCATATATGAGGAAAGGGTCAGTTTATAAAATTGAAAAGCATGTTTGATTTGAAAGCACAGATCCTTTTTAAATCTATTTCTAGAGAGAACAAGACATAGAGAGATATATGTCTTTAAAAAGCAAAATCCCATGCAACTCTCGAGTGATCACAATAACTTTGGGTAAAATTGTAATCTGTCACAAATCCAGTTGAGCAGGAGGCATTTGCCAACACTCAGCTCTGAATCACTGCCTGTAGGGCTTGATGTTACACTGGTGATGAACCAAAGCCACTGCAAAACCAGATCATGGGGCTCTCTGTGTTCTGTGGGATTTAGGTTTTAGAGTCCTACAGCTTTGTGGGGCAGGGGTGGGGTGGGGGCTATAAGGTGCAGTGAGGTATTTAAGAAAGTAAATACTGTGATCGAAGGGAGAGAAGGAGGGCTAGAAGACACTTATGACCTCTGCTGGTCAGAGCTCGTGTGAGTGGGAAAACTTGATTTTGGATTTCATGCATGAGGTTTAAAGTTTTCCCTTGGGAAACTAAAAGTAAAATAAATTTGAGAGAACATTTAAAGCATTCACAAGCTTTATTGAGTGAAAGCGTATGGCAATCTGACCAAGGAAAGTTGAGTTTCCTGCTTCACGCCATTACTGACCTGTTGCCCATCCAGAGTAACCTGAAAGTTTGGGGCAGTGAGGGAGATCCATCCTGCACTCAATGTGGTGCTGCCACCAACTGCCAATTGGGTGGAGCAATGAGTAAAAGCTAACAACAACCAGGCCCAACCTGTCAAAGGCTTGACCTTTGTGAGAGCGGGAGAGAGAGAAGATTCAGAAGGCCGTCATGAAGGCCAAAACCCTGTCTTCCATTCTACATCGAGCCTCAGACTGGGAGCTTGACGTAGACCTGAAGAGGAAACTTGTCTTCCTGCAGGACGTGGCAACGACTCCACTTCGAACCCACATGGTTCTGCTATCTCGGATCAGAACTCCCCAGAAAGCCTTTTTTTTTTGCTTGCCTTTAATCCAAGTTAACACGCTATTATCGCATTAATTTATTAACGCAACATTTATTTTACCGCGCATTAATGCATGTTGCTCACATGCTTTTGTTTTGAAAAATTTGTTACTGGCTGCTGCGGAACCGGAAGACACTTGGCTGGTAAACATGAGGAAAAGCTAAAACAGACATGGAGTGCGGTAAAAATCAGTGTACTTTACAGTTCAGGTAGCAACTCAGGTAGCAATATTAACAATTCTGTCTAAAAAAAAAAAATTCTGGACTGTAACAAAACTTTTGCGTCATTCCTCCATGTTATATCAGATCTGCTCCATGTGTTCACTGTCGCGCTGTTCTCTAGCTGGTTACTTCAGTGTGGCTCCATCTAGTGGCACAGATGTGTAACGACAACAGAAAGTCCAGTCCTCGATTATAAAACAAATTTGGTTCTGTGACCCGTTTTTTTAATTTCGTAGTTTTGATCTAAGTGTAAAATTGAAATATAAAAGAAACATGCATTTTTTTTCTGGTTTTTTGTGTTAGATTAAAAAAATGAAAAACGTAATAAAATTTCACTTAGTATTTTTTTTTTTAATTTTTTAATTGAAAATTGAAAATAGAAAGAATGAATAATACACAGATTGGTAAAGTTACTGGTGTTCCTGGTGCTATGTTATTGAAACAAGTGGATTTCAACATTGACTGGTTGTGTGAATTATGTGAGCTTATGTAGCATGAGCGTACCTGCCCATACAATGATGTGTTTTATGCAGTCCCTGTTAGTCCAAAATTAGACCTTTCTCCAAAATTCTCCACCAGAAATATAAGAGATTGACCAACCTCATAACTTTGATTTGAGCTTTGATTCTGATGATGACCCTTTACTGTGACTTGTTTTTGAAATGTAGTTGATTTGGGTTTATTCCCATAGGGGTTTGTGTAGTTAGTCCCAGAAAGTCTTGTACTTGTTCCTTGTCCACTGTGGAGGGAGATGTTTGTCTTTCTAGTAGGGTCATGGGGACACACTATGCGTTTTTGTTGTTGTTTTTCCTTCCTTGGCTTGCATTTGTGGGCATTTGGTTGTCCAACATACTCATATACTCTTTCACTATGGTCTAACAAGCTGTGGATTTTGAATAAATCCCTCACACACGATTTTCTCTCATTATTCCTCGTTATTCAGTACCTGTTATGTACTGATACAAGTTGTTAGCTGCCACTAGTTGGCGCTTATCAGACTTCCTGTGGCTCTGGTTATGTTCAAGAAGAAGCATGTAAGCGTTAAATAAAAATATAGGCTCCGAGCAATTCAGCCTATGAAGAAAAGCAGCCATGAGTGTCCGAGTGGCTCCTTGTCTGTATGTCGCAGTATGGACATATTGCCTTTAGGACAGACATAATATAAACTGGCGACGAGGTGTGGAGTTTCGACCTTTTTTTTTCCCTCTGCTTCACGTTCTGTGTTGGTGGAGTTTGGTGGTCATCTCCAATGAACGTCCACGCTGCCGGGGCTACTGAGCTAACCAGCTAATCAGCTACTGAGCTGACCGTGTGACGTTTTTGAAAGTCATCATTGAAGATTGACCTTATTGCTGGAACAATCGGACATATGGATCCCTTTGAGGAGTCGTGTGAGCAACTCATTAAATTTTGAGCGTTTTGAACATTTTATCCTGGCTAATGAGATCAGAGATGCAAAGAAAGTGCCAATATTGTTCAGTGTGGGCCCAAAGATATATGCCTTGCTGCACACGTTAGTTGCCCCTGCGAAACCTGGGGATATGGATTATAAACGCATTGTGGAGGCCTTGCAAGCCCATTTTGCACCGAAACCGCTCGTGATTTCGGAGAGGTTCCACTTCCACAAACGCAATCAGGAAGAGGGAGAGTCAGTGGCAAAATATGGTGGCGGTACTGAGGAGACTTTCTGAACATTGTGAGTTTGGTGCGCATTTGGAGGATGCACTGCGTGACAGGTTTGTTTGTGGATTGAAGTGTGAGACAGTGCAGAAGCGGTTGTTGATAGAGAAAAGCCTTGTCGAGTGACCCAGAGAAATATTGGGATCTTGGCTGTAATTAAGAAATTCTCTCTAAGGCTGAGCCATGAAGGAGAGAAAATATCGCATCTGAGTGATTGCAGAATGCAAAGTATAATCTGATTATGCTGATAGTGTAGTATGTGTAGTGTAGGATTAATTCTTCAAGATGAGAACAGAGAAAGAAGATGCCAAAAACAGATTAACCAATATTTCCCAATTCTTGAAGGATATATTTGGAGCTTTTCGGATTTTTCCTAGCTCACTGCTAGAGAGGAGGAGGAGCCAAATACCAGAGTTCCAGGAGCACCCACCCTTTCCTTGGAAGGACTGCGCCTCAGCAGCTCGCCTCAGCAGCTCGCCTCAGCAGCCCCGGACAGAGCAATCTGGCCACTTACTCGTCTCAAACCAGCCTGAATCCATTCAAATGAATAAAATTGGAATTATAAACCACAGCTCACCCCAAACCAACCTGATTTTATTCAGATGAATGGAACTGGGATTACAAGCCACAGTACTTACAACCAGCCTGGATTCCATGGAAATAATTGGATCAACACAGAAGAACGGCGTTGCAAGCCCTAGCAGCATTGTAGACTAGAATTAAAGTAGAGTTTTTTTACAATGCTTAATCAATGTTTAATCAATGAAATGCTGTCGCTTAACCCTGCTAACCTGCTTAATCAATATAAAATTAACATAAGACGTTGTGGTTGATATTGAATCTGTCCTCACAGATGTACAGATTTGGGTGTGCCTCTGCACTAACAACATGGGTTCTTGTAGGTTACTCTAGTTCAACATTGTTAAAGACCCTTGGGGCTTATTTTCCAAGCCACTAAATCTAACCTAGTCGGTAACAAGAGCCCAGATCATGAGGGGAGATGTCAAGACCTAGGTATATCACTGCACTGTAACAAAGTAATTTTCAAATCAAATAAGGATCACAACAAGAATTAACGGATCAACCAATAGAGACTAAATAATAAATCCACAAAACACACACATGCAACACGACTGTAGAGCAGGTCTCAAAGAAATGTCTATGGCGACTCCAAACCCCTTCAACCCCCTCCTCACATCAGATTTCTTATTTGCCAGATAACAATAATTACCCAGAAGACAGTCAGTGACTCCTAAAAATGAAGATATCAATTAAAATGCTCGGCAAAGGCAAAATAATAAAAAAAAAAAAGACAGTTGATAAAAGTCAGCAATCAAAGTCAGTGACTATATGATAAGACAATAAAGTCATGGAAAAAATTATTAGACCACCCTTGTTTTCTTCAGTTTCCATGGTTTTCTTGATTATAACCTAAATCACTTAAGTTTTACTCTCATCTTATGAACCATCGTGGCCTCTCAGGTCCTCAGGCACTGGCCTTTTAAAAATACCTTTTGTTAATACTAGAACCTACAGTGAGGCTGCTTTCGAACATTATGCCCCACGTTTATGGAACAGTCTTCCGGAGAACCTGAGAGCTGCAGAGAATGTTCATATTTTTAAAACCAGGTTCAAGACCTTCCTTTTTAATAAGGCATTTAACTAATTATAATATTTTTATATTATATTTTAAACATGTTCTTAGTTTTTTATGCCAGTACTTTTTTATGTTATATTATATGTCAGTTTTAGTTTCAGTTCCTTAATTCCAGTGTTTTCTCTCTGCATGGGGGGCAGCTGGTCTCCAGCACTTGGGGGGCAGCTGGTCTCCTGGATCTACTTGTGATACTGCGATAGTGTTCTCTTTCCGGTTCTTCTGTGCCGAGCCATGTTATCCATGTGTTTATTTATCTTGTCTCATCATTTTTTATATGTATGTGTATGTCTAAGTGTTTGTGTGTATGAGCATGTGCAGTGGTGGGAGGAGTGTGTGGGCCCACCGCTGGTTGCAGTGTGCCGGGGCTGGTGTCGTTGATTATTTTTTTTTTTACATTGTTAAGCACTTTGTGCTGCATTTATTTGTATGAAAAGTGCTATATAAATAAAGTTTGATTGAAGTTTTTACATCAATAGCTATGGCGTTGTACTGCCAAAAACACTGCTTTTATGCATTCAGTGTTTTCTTTTCTGTCTGTTTTAGTCACATGATGACGTTTAGTGGTACCAGGTATTAAAATGAACAAGAAAGTGAAGAAAAAATGGTGCTCTAATAATTTTTTCCATGACTGTAGTCTTTACTGTCCCGCTCAGGGCCTGTCTGTGCATATGCCTCAAGGCCTGTGTGCGCTGGGGAAGCCCTGGCGCGCCGCACCAGGAGAGTAGGCGTAGGATCGGCCCAGCAAGTGGTGAGAGTGGGGGTCCGACCGAGTTTCGCCGTCAAGAGAGGACCAGCAAATTTGGATTTAAACAGATTTGGTGAATCACTTCGACTTGACAGAGACGTATAAGAGACATTTATATGTCTCTTATATGTCTCATATATAACGAAGACCACCCGGTGATGGTCTCTTGAACTTTTATCGGTATCGCTGCATCCTTTTTTTATCTACTGAGGGAGTTTCCCCACCTGTTCATCACTTGTATATATTCATACAAAGGCGAATGTGGAGAATGCAACTCAAATCATTGTTTATACTATTAACAAGCTACAGGGGATGATGAGCATGGCCTGATTTTTTGGTTTATTGATTTTTTTAACTGGTAGACCCCAGAAATTCAGAATTACTGGTGTTTTGTCAGATGTCCTTTTATCCCCCACAGGCTCACCTCGGGGATGTGTCCTTCCATTCTCCTTATATACAAATAACTGCCAGTGCCATTATGAGGGCAAACACATTCTGAAGTATGCCAATGACTCTGTGACACTTTCCCTGCTCGATGATGAGGCCTGTCAGCATGGCCCAGTATTGGACAATTTTACTGCCAGGTATAAATACTCCTTCCTGAACATTAATGTCCCAAAGGCCAAGGAGATGATCATGGATTTCAGAAGGAAGTCTTCCCTTGTCCCCCCATCTTTGATTTATGTCCAGGCTGTTGAGGTGGTGCATCGGTACAAGTACTTGGGGACAATAATTGATGACATACTCAAATTCGACACCAATATTGATGCTATATGTACCAAGAGCCACCATCACATGCATTTTCATCATAAAACTGTTGAGTTTTAATATTGACAAGTTTTTTTATGGAAATTTTGTATTCTTGCTTTTTTGAGTCTGTTTTAAAATTTTCTTTTATTTGCTGGTTTGGATCTCTCTTTCTCTCTCTCTTTGAAAAACAAGAAGGTGATGGACTACATTCTGAAGAGCTGGCATTATTACAGTTAGACCATCTCTCACCTTTGGAGTACTTAAAAACATTGTGTGACAGGTCACTGTGTGATTCTGCATGTGTGTATGAATTTTAACTGGCAACACTGCTGACTGTATTACAAATTGCCCCTCAGGAACAATAAAGTTACCAATACCAAAACATTTTTGAGAATTTTAGACATAAATAGGAGGTAGGATATTGGTCTATAATTTGCTAAAAGGTCTGAGTTGAGAGAGGATTTTTTTGAGTAAAGATTTAATTTCCACAACTTTAAAAACCTGCAGCTCATATCCTGATTTTAGGGATAGGTTTATTTGATCTAATATTTATGTACCAACATTGCTGAGTAGTCAAGTTGGGGTGGGGTCTAATAGGCATGTGGATGGTTTTGCTTCGCTGGTGGTTGATGTCAGATTAGAGAGGTCTACTGGAGAGAAAGAGTCTAGAGGTAGATCAGAACCAGGGGACTTTAATACAGCTGCGAAAACACAACTATTGTTGATTGGGCTTGACTGATTTTTTTTCCCCTCTAAGTTTAGTGAATTTTTTTTGTGGTTATGATTAGGGATGGGGAACGATTAAAATTTTTTAATCGTGATTAATTGCATGATTTCCCTGATTAATCACAGTTAATCACATTGTATACACAAAATCAAATAATGAAATCAAAAGTAGTGTAAAGGGCATTTTTATTTAAATAACCTTGTTTCTGTCAAATCTGCTGTCTGGGGGAACTTTAAAATGAAAATGTGTATGTGAAAGTTCTGCAACTTTACTGCTCTCCATGTATGTTTTAGCTTTCCTGCATGTTTTCCGCCAATTCTCTTCCAGCTCTGTAGCAGCCAAAAACAGACTTTTCAAAACAAAAGCATGTGAGCACAATGTGTTAATGCGGGATGAAATAAATGTTGCCCCACCCTAGTTATGATGTGATGATACCTTTTAATATCTTTTGTTTTCAATTAATGTATCTAATGATAGTTTGAGAGTTTTTTGTGGTTTCTGGAAAAAAAAATTAGGGAGATGCTTTAGAAAAATGAATATAGAGATGGGGTTTAAATAATCACTCATAATGTTCATCTTTACACAGGAGGCATATGCATAATTTATATTTCCAGACACCTGTTCTGTGGTTTTTTTTCTTAACAGCTCCTTGTCATATCTTCTTTTTCCTGTCTTCATTTCCCTTCAGGGATCGCCACAGCAAATCATCTGCCTCCAAATAATCCTGTCCTCTGCATCCTCTTCTCTCACACACCATCTAACTTCATGTCCTCTTTCACTACATCCCTAAATCTCCTCTTTGGTTTCCTCTCTGGACCTCCTGCCTGACAGTTCCAACCTCATCATCCTTCTACTAATATATTCATTATTCCTTCTCTGTACATGTTCAAAACATCTCAGTCTGGCCTCTCTGACTTTCTCTCCAAAACATCAAACATCTACTTCTTTCTTCCCCTCTGTCCATTTAGCCTGCTGAATGGACTTTTGTACTTTTTTGCTTTTTTAATTATTGTTTGCACCTGACACACTATGACAAATTTCTAGTGGTGTAAAATGTTCTTCACTGTACCTGGCAATAAAACCTTTCTGATTCTGTCTCTGTTGAACTCATCTCTGGTCCTATCCATCCTCATCACTCCCAAATGGAACCTCAACATTTTAACCTCTGTTTGTCATGGTTTGGGCAGCCATGGCAGGCACTTTTGGTTTTTTTGTTTTTTTATTTCAAATTTGCATCACTTCCTGTCCTTCGTCTACCCTTTTTTGTGTTTTACTTTCAAAGGTCTGTCTTGTCTTTGTTGTTTTCTGCTTTGCTTCCTTCCCTGTGTAATCCTGATTGTTTCCAGGGCATACCTCCACCTCTCTAGCTTTTCCTCCACCTGCTCCCTGCTTTCACTACAGATCACAATGTCATCTGCAAACATCATAGTCCATGGAGATTCCTGTCTAACCTCATCTGTCAGTCTGTCCATCACGATAGCAAACAGGAAGCTCAGAGCTGATCCTTGATGCAGTCCCACCTCCACCTTGAACCCCTCTGTTACACCTACAGCACACCTCACCACTGTCCTACAGCTCTCATACATGTCCTGCAGCACTCCTACATACTTCTCTGCTACTCCAGACTTCCTCAGACAATATCACAGCTCCTCTCTTGGCACCCTGTCATCTGCTTTCTGAAGGTCTACAGAGACACAATGCAGCTCCCTCTGACCTTCTCTGTAGTTCTCTATCATCATCCTCAAAAGCAAATAATGCATCTGTATACTCTTCTTTGTTCTTTGGCATGAAATCATACTGCTGTTCATAGATGCTCATTTCTATTCTTGGTCTGGCCTCCACTATTCTTTCCTTTAACTTCATTGTTTGGCTCATCAACTTTATTCCTCTGTAGTTGCCACAACTCTGCAATCTACACCAGCAAACCTCTCCTCCATTCTTCAGCCATCCTCTCACTCTCTAAGATCTTGTTAAATGCCCCAGTCTAAAACTCTACTGCCACCTCTCCTAGACACTTCCAAACCTTCACAGGTATATCATTAGGACCAACTGCCTTTCCACTCTTTATCCTCTTCAATGCTCTCTTCACTTCAGCCTTACTAATCTTTGCTACATCCTAGTTTGCAACAGTCACTACTAGTTTTCCTTCTTTTTAATTTTCCTCATTCATCAATTCTTCAACGTATTCTTTCCAGCTTCATGTCACACCTCTGCCACCTGTCACCCTCATCTGCTGCATGTGTAACAGAGTAAATAGTATTATTCCACTTGCCATTATTATTGTTGGTATATTGAGCTGCGCTGTGTGTGCGCTGTCTCTGAGCGTCTCCTCCTTTACGCCGATGTGCTTACGTCACCCGCGGCGGCTGATACTCGCCAGTATTGGGACGGAGATGTTCGAGGTAAGTCGGGTCTTTTAGCGCTCTGTATGTGGGAATAATTCTGAATTCATAGAAGTTATTTGGTAATCATATTGTGGATATAATATTTTAAGGAGTTGCTGAAGCAGTTTAGGAGTGGATTTGTCATCCTGAAGCGCCCGGTTGCTGTTAAAAAAAAGCATGATGGCTAAGTGAGCTAATTTGCTCCTGTATTGAGTCTCTCCTATTCCCCGCGAGTGTTTTGTGACCTGACTGTGAACCTGTTGAGCCTGACCGGCATTCTTATGTTTCATGCAGAATAAACGGCCGATGTTGGCGAGACCGTACTTTTGTCTCAATACTCAATTAAACACAACGCAGTTTTATTGATCGTGAGGAAGAGGATTGAACCTGTCAGTACTGGCATGGTTACACATGTCCTTCCCATCTCGATCTCTTTACCTCATCAACCTGTATAAGTCAGTCTCTCCCTTTTTGTTGTCCAACCTGGCTTACAAATCATCATACTCCCTTTGTACGGTCTTACTATACTATACAAGTCTCCTTGTCTGTTTTCCTACCAGATGACACACCAAGTACTCTCTTACCTGTCTCCCTGATCACATTAGCTGTAGTCATCCAGTCATCTGGGAGCATGTCCTGACAACCCAGAACCTGTCTCTCTCCTTGTGTCCTCCCTGAAAACCACACACTTTATTTTCCAGCTTCCACCACTTTGTCCTCTGCTCTGCCTCTGTCGTCTTCATCTTCCTCACTACCAGAGTCATCCTACACACCACCATCCTAAGCTATTTGGCTACACACTGACCTACACCTGATTCATTTGATTCAGGGTAGACAGATTCATTTAAATCAGGTGTGCTGAAGCAGGGAAACCTCTAAGATATGCAGGATAGTAGCCCTTGAGGACTGGAGTTTCACACCCCTGCTCTACACAAAATGTTGTTCACCTGTGAGTTTCTGCTGCCACTTTTATAAGTCACCCTGTGTTCTTGCCTCTTTTGGAAGAAAGTTTTCACTACAGCCATTTCCATCCTTTTTGCAAAGTCTATCAACATCTGTCCTTCTTTGTTCCTGTCCTGGGTACCAAACCTGCCCGTCATTTCCTCATGACCTCTATTGCCTCTACACAACCCTCTGCATTTATCTGGACTTGGAACCTGCTCAAAAAAACACTGGCTTGTGACCCTCAGAGATTGCATTAGCTCCTTGTGATGTGCTGATCAGATAATATTGTCCTTTGGTTTTTTTTCCCTACTTCTATTACTTTCTGCTCATGCTTAAAATCCATTGTGCTCTCCTATTTCTATGGTCATTTACCTACACGACAAATAGACGGGGCACCAGTGAAGGATCACGAATGCAGAAAGGCCAGCAGGAGACGTCCTGACTGAAAATGGGTAACAGATCTGTTAACCTTTCTGTCGTGTTCGGGTCAAATCTGACCGATTTCCTACTTCCATCAATCATAAATATTGTGTTTTACATTTGATTGTCTCAGGGCCTTATTATATCCTCCACACTAGCCATTTGAACATATATAATTGTTTGATCACCATTTTCTCTGAATTTTGAGTAGTTTATTCAACTTTGTAACACCTGTGGTGTTCCCGGTCATAAATGACCACCATAGGAAATTAATGGGTGACCCTAGATTGTGTTCACCATCAGATTGTACACAACCACAAATACACCACCACACACACACACACCACCCCACCCCACGTGAACCCCTTTCAGACTGAACAAATAGGTGTCTCCTATTCCCTCCTCATTCCTGTGCTTATGTGCCCATCCCCCCACGTGAACCGCACTTTCCAAACTAAATGTATAACACTAACACTTGTTCCACATTTCAAAGTCAACAATTAGGTGTTTGTTATGAGAACCGTCTCTTTCCCAGGCTTATGTGCCCATCCCCCCCCGACGTGAACCGTACTTTCCAATACAAAATGTATCATATCTTCTCAGAGACCCCTTATATATAGTTTTTTTGTGTGCATTGCCCTCATTTTGCTATGAACATGTAGACTAGGCGCCCGATCAGATGATTTTCTTGTCAGAGAAGCTCTGGACCTTTTATTTCAACCTGATGAACAGGGGATTGAAGTTCAACCAGAAATAGAGGACGATGTCTCAGAAATAGAAGACAACATTGATCTGAATATGATCCCTTTGAATTATTTGACAACATTCCCGTTCTGCACCGGACAGCTCCCACAGCCCGGAGTAGTGGTGGGAGCTGTCCGGTGCTGAACATTCACATTCAGCACCGGACAGCTCCCACAGCCCAGAATAGTGGTGGGAGCTGTCCAGTGCTGAACCGGACAGCTCCCACAGCCTGGAGAAGTGGTGGGAGCTGTCCAGTGCTGAACGTGGATGTTATGCACTGGACAGCTCCCACAGCCCAGAGAAGTGGTGGGAGCTGTCCAGTGCTGAACCGGACAGCTCCCACAGCCTGGAGAAGTGGTGGGAGCTGTCCAGTGCTGAACGTGGATGTTCAGCACTGGACAGCTCCCACAGCCCAGAGAAGTGGTGGGAGCTGTCCAGTGCTGAACCGGACAGCTCCCACAGCCTGGAGAAGTGGTGGGAGCTGTCCAGTGCTGAACGTGGATGTTCAGCACTGGACAGCTCCCACAGCCCAGAGAAGTGGTGGGAGCTGTCCAGTGCTGAACCGGACAGCTCCCACAGCCTGGAGAAGTGGTGGGAGCTGTCCAGTGCTGTTCTAAGCTATTTGGCTACACACTGACCTACACCTGATTCATTTGATTCAGGGTAGACAGATTCATTTAAATCAGGTGTGCTGAAGCAGGACAGATGATTTCTTGTCAGAGAAGCTCTGGACCTTTTATTTCAACCTGATGAACAGGGGATTAAAGTTCAACCAGAAATAGAGGACGATGTCTCAGAAATAGAAGACAACATTGATCTGAATATGATCCCTTTGAATTATTTGACAACATTCCCGTTCTGCACCGGACAGCTCTCACAGCCTGGAGAAGTGGTGGGAGCTGTCCAGTGCTGAACGTGGATGTTCAGCACTGGACAGCTCCCACAGCCCAGAGAAGTGGTGGGAGCTGTCCAGTGCTGAACCGGACAGCTCCCACAGCCTGGAGAAGTGGTGGGAGCTGTCCAGTGCTGAACGTGGATGTTCAGTACTGGACAGCTCCCACAGCCCAGAAAAGTGGTGGGAGCTGTCCAGTGCTGAACTGGACAGCTCCCACAGCCCAGAGAAGTGGTGGGAGCTGTCCAGTGCTGAACCGGACAGCTCCCACAGCCTGGAGAAGTGGTGGGAGCTGTCCAGTGCTGTCCTAAGCTATTTGGCTACACACTGACCTACACCTGATTCATTTGATTCAGGGTAGACAGATTCATTTAAATCAGGTGTGCTGAAGCAGGGAAACCTCTAAGATATGCAGGATAGTAGCCCTTGAGGACTGGAGTTTCACACCCCTGGTCTACACAAAATGTTGTTCACCTGTGAGTTTCTGCTGCCACTTTTATAAGTCACCCTGTGTTCTTGCCTCTTTTGGAAGAAAGTTTTCACTACAGCCATTTCCATCCTTTTTGCAAAGTCTATCAACATCTGTCCTTCTTTGTTCCTGTCCTGGGTACCAAACCTGCCCGTCATTTCCTCATGACCTCTATTGCCTCTACACAACCCTCTGCATTTATCTGGACTTGGAACCTGCTCAAAAAAACACTGGCTTGTGACCCTCAGAGATTGCATTAGCTCCTTGTGATGTGCTGATCAGATAATATTGTCCTTTGGTTTTTTTCCCTACTTCTATTACTTTCTGCTCATGCTTAAAATCCATTGTGCTCTCCTATTTCTATGGTCATTTACCTACACGACAAGTAGACGGGGCACCAGTGAAGGATCACGAATGCAGAAAGGCCAGCAGGAGACGTCCTGACTGAAAATGGGTAACAGATCTGTTAACCTTTCTGTCGTGTTCGGGTCAAATCTGACCGATTTCCTACTTCCATCAATCATAAATATTGTGTTTTACATTTGATTGTCTCAGGGCCTTATTATATCCTCCACACTAGCCATTTGAACATATATAATTGTTGATCACCATTTTCTCTGAATTTTGAGTAGTTTATTCAACTTTGTAACACCTGTGGTGTTCCCGGTCAAAAATGACCAC
>JAGFBZ010002508.1:0-214855 GCA_018398805.1 Hirundichthys speculiger
GAGCCAGTCAAGCGTTTCGTTTCATCCCTGTCTTATTCAGCCGAGCCTTCATCAGTGTTCCTCCTGAGGACCACATTCCCTCCGTTGCTTTTGGAGGGATCTATGTTAGAGGCTTTTTGTGTCTGGTCAGAGCTTCATTTAGTGTTGTTCTGTAAGTTCAGACTAAAGTTTTTTTTTTTCTCTTGTGTCACACATTTAGAACCAGACCAGCAGTCCCACTGTAATGTTTGATTGCACTGGAGTGTTTTCTTGTCACAGAAAGCAATTCGCATCACCATTTCCTGGTTCAGTGAGCAACACGCGCGTTGCGAAGTTGCCTTCCCATTGGTGCTTGTTACTAGTGGGGAGAAGCCATCCTAACTTTGATTTCTCTCTCTGCTCTCTGTTTTACCTTCTGTCTTATTAACCCCACACTGGACTCCATCTTGGCCCCAAGGCCTCAAGATTTCTTTTGTTCCTTTTGGTGCTCAGCTGCTCTAGGTGTGACACACACACACATGAACACATACATCTGTAATACCCTCTGAGACATATGTATACATGGAGATATTTTATTTCATGCTTTGTTTGCTTATGCGTAGTTTAGTTGGCATCTAGTTATCAGAATCTCAATCCAAGTGTTTGTTCATTTTGATACTAATATTAATCTATTCTGATATATTCAATTCAATTTTATTTGTATAGCGTCTGTTACATTGCCAATTGTCTCTAGGCATTTTACAAAGACCCAGAGCATGACCCCCGAGCAAATATCATTAAATATGGCAAGTTAAATAAAAAAGAAAAAACCTTTAAGCCAAACAATGGGAAGAAAAAAAAGAAAAAAAAAAGAAACCTTGAGCAGGGCATGGCTCATATGGGGGGACCTTCCTGCTAAAGGCTAGCCGGGTAAAGAAAGAAAAAAGAGTGGAGACAGGACAGAGAGAGGATAAAGGACAGAGAGCTGAGAGCACACAAATGACTGAATGAAATGACTACATAAATATAAACAGATGCAGGTAGCAGAGCTGAGGTGAGATGGTCAGAGGACCAGGTCACCGGTCACCACGCCAACCGGCACCCCGAACACAGGTGGAGGTAAATGCTGGGATGGCCAGAGGATGGAACTGCAAGTCATCATGCAACTCAGGAAACTCTGGCCTGCAAACATACAGAAAGAAAAGAAAAAAAAAAAAAAGGGAGGGGGCGGGGGGGCAGCACAACAAACTCAAAAAAATGGAGCACAGTTACAGTAACAAGGTGCTTCTAATTAACTATGGAATGAGCTGGAGGAGGAAGGAAGGAGGAGGAAAGGGAAGAAAAGGGAGAAGAGCGGTGGAGACAGCTTCCTCCAAATCTACTTTTAGATATTCTAGGAACGATGAGTTATCCTGCACTCTGAGAGCTCTAATTAGGAGCATAACGTGCTATCAGGTCTTGTAGACAACGAGGAGCTAGGCCAATTAAGGGCCTTATATGTGAGAAGCAGAATTTTAAACTCAATCCGAAATTTCATGGGAAGCCAATGGAGGGAGGCTAAGACGGAAGAGACGTGATCTTCCTGTCAGCACCCTCGCTGCTGCTTTCTGGATCAGTTGGAGGCTATTCAGCGAGCTTTCGGACATCCTGCTAACAACGTATTACAATAATCCAGTCTAGAACTGACAAACGCGTGGATTAATTTTTCAGCATCACCCTGGGAGAGGATGCTCCTAATCTTGGCAATATATCTTGGAGATATATTCAAATGAAAGAAGTTGTTTTTGATTATTTTGCATGTGTTTATAACATTTTCTGGTTAAAGTGCTCTGTGCTCAGACTCATTTCTTCTCTGTTGCTCTATGGCGCCACACCTGGTCACAGGCTGGAATGCAAAGAACAACAGCCAATTTAAAAGTGGGAATTGATCTGACGGTATACAATATAAGAATTTACTTTGACTTATGTAAGGTTTTGTCTTGTGGTGATGAATATGAATTCTGGCTATATTGCTTCTCTTTTCTATGAGCGTAGGTTGTGGTGGAAACCTGAAAAAAAACTCCTACCTTTCAAGATGCAGCTTAGTCACCAGCCTGACTGTTTTATCTGATGGCAGATTGCTGATACAATCCCAAACGTCAGACATGCCCACCATTAATGCATCATGTTCCTCTGAATCATGACTTAGAGGGAGAATTTGATTGTCCTGTCTAAAACAGATTCACATTTCAAATATCTGTAGGACTATATCACAAGGGAGATTCAGGGGGATAAAAGGGCCCAGGTTGAAAGTCAAAGAATTTCCCCATTATACTCCTGGTTTTACTACTCTTTATAATCTCTTGTTAGTAATTAGAAAATAATAAACATTCATTTTAGACCAAACACCTTGTAAAACTGCAAAAACAAATAAAGATTCTATTGAATATGGAAATGTCTTTTTCATTATTACTCTGCATAGCTGTACCTTACCAGCTTGTTGTCTTTAGTGCAGTTTATATCTTGTTTTCTCTCAAAGAGTGAATGATTACGCTGGCCATTACCATTGGGTCTGTCGGCATGAAAGAGCTTGAAAATGAATGGCAGAAATTTTAGGTAGAACAGCAGAAAGAGCTTTATATTTTGAAGTTTGAGCTGCTCATAATTTAATAATGTTATTTTTGTTGTTTGTTTTTTTTTTTTTCTGTTGTATTCTGTTGGAAGTCAGTATGAGATTTGCTGACATACTACAAGATATAATTGACAGAAGTCAGAAACAGTTGGAGGGCAATGCATCACTGGGCACTAGGCATAAATATATTGATCAACAGGCTAGATGAAGGTCCTTTACACCTTGGAATTTATTGCTTATGTTTGATGGTTTTAAAGACTTGAAATCTTCTCTATGGGTAAACAGTATCAAAAAAAGGACTGAAAAGATTTGAGTTCTAAGACATCGACATCTCCTAAAATTGACAGCTTCTGCTTTCTCTCAATCCATTTGTATGAGTTAAAATGTAATTTTGTGTCTAAAAGGACTATCAAACATGCAGTATAGGTGGATTTCTATTCCCCTTGTGTTTTCATACATTTATATTCTTTTTTTTCGTCATGCATGTTTGTCTGCTTTCTCTCTCTGTCTCTGCTGTGGGTGTAGTTTTCAGCTCCCTGGCTGATATCTCCCTCTTCAGAATACCATCATCTCATCCTGTGGTATAACAACCACCAATCTGGAGACAGTCACAGCAAACCTTGAAACCCGTCAACATTTGGATTTTTCATCCTTTTGTCTCTGCCAAATCCTCCTTATCCTTGTTGTTCCTATAATTCCTGCCATAGGCATTCTGTCCTCCCTGCCTGTTCACTCTCCATAGACTGCCATTATGCAAGCCTGTTTTATCTGCTTGTCCATGTTCTGGTTAACCTACCACCTGTTTGGAAGCTTAGAAAGGACTGGAGTGGATTCTGGATCATTTTGGATTGCAGCGATGCACCCACATCAGTAAACCTGTTTAACCCGTGTTCTCTTTTTAAGCCTTTTATCTACTCTCATACCTTTTACAGCAGGAATACATGTGCATCATTATGTAAAGGTATGGCTGGGACTTTTTATTTCAAACACTTAAAAAAATTTGGTTTTGGCAATTCATTCATCTATTGGATAAGTATTCTCTACAACTCACCTATGGCAACAGTTACCACAAATGGCATAATGTCACAGCGTTTCACTTTACACCGGGGTACAAGGTAGGGATGCCCACTTTCTCCATCCCTATTTGCTATTTTTATAGAACCTCTCGCAGCAGCCGTACGTAAACATAGTAAAATCTCAGGAATACAGACAGGAAATGCATACATAAGATAACACATAAGATTAGTTTATATGCAGATGACATTCTTTTATACCTACAAAACCTGTCAACATCCCTCCCCCAAACTATCACTCTAATAAATTCCTATTCCAGGATCTCAGATTATACTATTAACTGGTCTAAATCTACAATCCTACCACTAAACCTCAGTAGTTGGGATGTGGCTGCTACTTTTTTTTGTTTTAAAGATTTTTTTGGCACTAGTGGCCTTTATTCATAGTGGAGAGAGACAGGAAGGGGCACAGAGAGAATGGGGAAGACAAGCCGGGAGTCGAACTAGCGACCAGCCGCATGAGGACTGTAGCCTCTGTATATGGGCCGCCTGCCCTAACCACTGCGCTACCGGGGCGGCCCAAAAACAGTACTTTTATCATTTAAAACAAACAATATTAAATATCTTAGGATTAAATATTTCCCCTAAATTGTCAGAATTAGTTGGCCTCGGTGGTGGTGGGCCCTTTGGGGTGCGCCCCATGGCGGGGCCCCGATGGCTCCCCGGTTCCCCATGGGTGGGGGGGGGGGACCCCTTTGCCCAAGGCCGTGTCCCCCCCCCCCCTCCCACACACACACACATACAAATACATGCCCCTGTTTTGGGGGGCCAAAAACTGGGCACACTGGGCACCCAGCCCACCAGCACCCATGCTGGTGGGGGTGCTGTGCGGCCTTCCTGGTGCGGCCTTTTGATGCGGCGGGTGGGGGGTAGTGGCTTCTCGGCTGGCCTAGGGGAGGTTGCGTCCCTCTGGTTTCCCTCTCCTTGCTTCTCTCTGTCGCGCCCGTCTCTCCCTTCCGCTCCCTGTCGGCGGTTGGTGGGGGCGGGGGAACTCGGCTGCTCCTGGGCCGCATGGGGTGATGGCTACCGGGTCTGCATTTTCTGCGGTGCTGCTGCTGTGGGCTTGGGGCCTGGTGAGTGTGGGGGCTGGGAGTGCCTCGTCATTCTTTTGGCCTTCGTGGGCCCTGCTTGGCCCTCCTGTCAGTAGATGTATGCCTCTGGGATGTTTGACCCCTGACCTCTTAGGTCGGGGGGGAAAGGGCCCTTTCAGGCTAGTCTGGTCCGGGGGTGATGGGAGTTAGCTGGCGTTTTCTCACTCGCAGGAGGACTTGAGATGGACTAAGATAAGGAGAGTGGTGATGATAATAGTGCTAACAGTTTCCTATGTATTTGGGTAACTTACATGTGAGTCTATATGGGCACGGACACATTTACTCTTTACACCCCTCCCCCAACACCCCCCCTCTACTGTCAACACAATCAATCAATAATGTTTACATCATTTCTTCCATATACATGTCTATAGCTTGGTAGAAGGTGTTCATCCAGTTTTCTTGTTAGCAGTTTCTGCTTCTTACATATTATCCTCTGAGTTTGTTCGCTGTCACAACACAATCCACTACACAACACCCCTCACACTTCACAACCCAGCACATACCACACCCTCACTGTCCTGTCTCTTTAACTGTCTTGTCTTTAAATGTTTCACTGCTGGTGTTTTTTGGTCCTCTCTGACAAATCAGGATTTAAAATATTAATAAAGACATTAGAATTTACTGCCAGAGAGAACTGAAGGACACATTCACCTTTCACAAAAAAAAAGTCTGCTATAAGATTAAATTGCATATACATACTAGATGGTTTTGCTAGACAATGGCACTAACCTGAATGTAAATGCAGACACAAAAAAAATAAAATAAAATATGTAAAGGTTGTAAAAGATTCTAGCATTTGCAAAATCATTGATTTGTGGATTTTTTTTCCATTTGAACAATAACTTATGACTACATTCTGTAGTAAAAGGCAGTCGAACCTTTTTAAGTATTTGGTCAGAACAAGGAGATCAAAATAAGATTTTTTTCTTGTTTTTCCATTTTGCATGGGGATTTTTATCTTCTTTATTCAGCTGTGATTTTAGTGTTCTGACAGAAAAATATGACTTTATTTTTTTTAATAACCAAATTAGATATATAAAAAGTGGTTTGTTATAATATTTCAATCCAAATATTAGCTGTTGTTTTGTCCCAATTTGGATTTATTTGAGTAAGCCACAAGGTGCTCCTTGCAGCGTTCTGTCATAATTTGAATTATGAGGTGCAATAAAAATGGTGTGAGGTCATAGCTTCACGTGAAGAGTCAGGGCTCTCCTGCTTCCACTCTCAAAGTGGAATACAACTCAGTTACATGATGGATCGGAATGATTAAGGGCAACAAAAAGCTTAAATAAGTGACAGCTGATATGGGGATTATATTTAGTAATAGATGAATATGTTCCGTAAGGCAGCACTCAAAATGATTAGTCTTACAATGTAGTTAAAATGTCAATACTTACTTTTTATCCTGTTCAAGGTCGTGGATTGGATCCTATTGCACCTGTCAGTGGGTGGGTGGTTGGTTGGGGGCACACCCTTGAAATGTTGCCAGTCCATCTGTTAGGACTGGTGTAGAATCAAACCCAAAATTCAGGAGATAAGGAGACAAAGCTAGCAAAACTGTCATGATTTGAGTGTAGTTGTAGGAAGGACCCAAAAATGCAGGAGTTCAAAATAATGGATTTATTAACAAAAAGAGCAAAAATCCAAAAGTCCAGGACGGTGATGGTGGCAGGACAACAAGGCAGGAGTAGGGAAAAGAGCCGGCTAGGGAATCATCACACGGGACGAAAGCAGGACAATAAGATGGAAGAAACCAGGAAGACAAGCAGAACAATATGCAGGAAAACAAGCAGACGGACCAGCGAACAGAAAGGGAAAGACGAGAAGTAAAGGTAAAGGAGTAGTAACGCAACAAAAACAAGACAGACCTTCAAAGTAAAACAGGAAACAAGATAGACTAAGGACAGTGGAGATGAGTCAAGACATTAACCAAATTTAGAAACCGAAACACCACAAAGGAGGAGTGTGCTAACCCAGAACATGACAAAAACAGCCACTTCATAAATGAAAATGGCCAACAGCAGGGTAATCCAAAAGAAAAGAAACACTGGGTAGAGAAAATGAAAAGCAACACTGGGAAAACACAAAAGGGGATCACAACAGACAAAGTAAAAGGGGAAGAATGAGAGACAGGGCAATCTATGCACATGCACATTCAGGGCCCATGGGAAATACGCTGGCACAATTATCACAGAAATACACTTTCAAAATAAAAGAGGAAATACCACAAGAGATGGATGATGCTTCCTAAAAGTAATCCAATATTCCTTTAAGTGAAATTGAAGCTGATATTTTAACATTAAACTAATTTCTGCTACTTTCAAATAATTACAAAGTAAAATAAAACTAACGATAATACTTAACAAAACAAATAACCTAAACAAGACTCAAATGATACCCAAGATCAGCACCCTGGACCATTATATATGAACAGCCTAAGCAACCACATTCACACTTACTCCCAAACATGCATGGTTTTGGACTGTGCAAGGAATTCAGAGTAGCTGGAAAAAACACACAGTAAAACAGATGGAATGTAATTTCAATAGCACATTATCTGGGATTTTTTTTATTTTTAAATCAAGCTTGTTAGTAAACGCAATCAGTGCAACAATTTAGCTGTTTAATATTTCTTTGGGTTGGCAAGGTTGCTGCTTGTTGTAATGTGTTCAGTCCAATAATGGCTTTGAATTCAAATGAAAGAATTATGCTTTTTATTCCCAAACTTAATATATTTTTTGGGCCACAGAATTATTCTGCCATTCCATCTTTTTGTGGGGGTCCTGACCGCCCAGCGATCAAACCACTCAAGCATCGTAGACTCTTTAAGTGAACACATGGCAACAAACATCTCACCCAGATGCAGAGAACAATTATGTCTTAGTCACATTTGGTTGCTGGAACCAGTAAATCTGTTACTCTGGTGAAGTCTTGCTTAATAATATAAAAAGAAAAGCTGAAAATATCGTTTTTGGGTAAAAATCCAGTATGATAAAAAAGACACAGAGCTTTAGGAAGTGCAGATGCTCTTTCTTTTGGTGGACAAAGAATGAAAAGCCATGTGCAGCAGTGAGAGAGCAAAATGCTTCATAGCCTCGGGGGTGTGTTAGAGTGAAAGAGAAAGCCTAATGGACGGTCCCTGTGAGGAGTGTTGACAGTTTATTTGCTTCAACCCAGTCAGCGGCTCCCCTTACAACCACTGAAAGCAGGTGCATTGTAAAATCAGAGCACGGGGGAATGTTCTACTTGCAAGCGAATATACCTTCTAATTAGAGGCAAATATACATATTTAATGTGTGTCTGAAGTGATCTCATCTTCACCTCTAGTAGGAGCATTTGCATAATGTTTGTGGTGTAGTAATTATTGTCCATAACACAGCAAGAAAGACAGAGAGAACACTGAAATGGTGAGAAAATATCTGATATCAGTAAGATATAATTTGGGCTGTGTTTTGCCATGTCACATGAAGTAATAGAAATGTTTCATGAACAGCAATAGTTAGTTTATTTCCCGGTGGACCACCCTTAAAATGCGTTCGACTTTTTAAGCCATTTGTGTAAAGTGTTTAGAATGTGCCAAATGCATTTCTCTCCAAATGCCAAATGCATTTGGAGAGGAAAATAAAGGCCCCTTTGATGGTGAAAATCACAACTTGACCACTGTATATAAGGAGGAATAATCTTTTAGACACATGGGGCCTGATCTTCCGCCAAACCTCCTAAAGAGAGATTAGATTAGAATAGATTAGATAAAGTTCAATCTAATCTAATCTAATCTAATCTAAAACCGCTATTAAGGGATAGCGAGTAGCAGGAGGGGCGTTACCCCGCAAAGAACTCAATCTTCCACCTCCCTAAACCCGCGATCTTACCTGCGCTAACCGCAATATTATGCATATATTATGCATATATTATGCATGGGAGTGGTTAGGGCGTTCCACCTGTTTAACCAATCAGTGCGTCAGTAGCCATTGCCTTTAAGAGCAGGTTGCGCTACCCGCAAACTGCTATGGAGCATCTTTTCATCCAGATCGGAGCAGCTCTCATGGGCAGCTCGTCTGGGACTCTGCTGTAGAGCTTCCTCCTCTTTCTTTCTCCTCCACCTCTGCACTGATATATACATAACTAGCTCTTACTAATGTGGTGCAAATGATTTAATCTTTTTTTTTTTTGTACTCCAAGAAGTTTCAACAAACTGCTCAGAAAAAATAGAGCCAGTGAGCTTCCAGGAAAGCATTTTTAACTAGAAAAGCACTCAGAGAGCGCAGACAGTACTTACAACAGTTCTCCCATATAGTGATTTATAGATTGCTTGAAGGGCTATGTCATCAAAATCCATCCACAACTTTTTGAGTTATCTTGTACACAGACAGACAAACAGACATACAGATAAACGCCGGCAAAAACATAACCTTCTTAGCGAAGGTAAAAATATTCTTACACAGACAATTCCTATCGGCTACCTGAGTAGCCCAGATAGTTGGTGCACTCCCGGTAAACACACTCAGGCAGAGCCGCGAGAACTGCCGTGAGAGCCGCTGGGAGTGGCTATGCGTCTGCTGAGAATATGTTCTCGCGGCCAATACATAGCATTTTAGCAAAGGAAATTATTCAAACAAAATAAACACCTTACCACAATGTCGCTTTCTTGTGCTCTAGATTGACTCTCGTCATTAGTGCATCTTCAATGCACCTTTTAACTAAATACCATACAGTATTTCTTGGACTTGTTTCAGAGCAGCATGTAGATAGACTTGAACTTTTAACATATACATCTGTACATATTAAGTGTTAAACTAAAACATCATAAATTAAATTAAATGAATGTAGCTTTCTACAGTTAGCTGTTTGCTAACAACAACAGAGCACGTGCCCAGTGCTACTGCCTCAATGGGTGTTAGGTCTTACAAACAGAAGATAAGCCACTTCACAGCTTTTTAACACAACTACTTCTAGGTTAGAATTTCCCATAAACGATTACAGCAGCTTTTATGAGTTTACACATACCTTGTAGGGGAGAGTGGAGTATTGTGAGACATTGGGTAATGTGAGACACTCCCTGTATCGAAGAAATAGAACACACCTGTGGTCATTTGAGCAATTTAACCAGCTAGTTATTGAAAGGATGCTGAAACTGCTATTTGTAATGTTGCTCCCTGCATTGTGGAGGAAGTGGATGGAGTGAAAACAGAGACTAACGTGCCATTGATTCCGAACTTTCTGTTTGATTCAGATTGTGACACAAAGGGTGAAAAAGCAAGTTGGTTTTGTCACATCAGGCTGAGAGAGGGGAACTGGAAACTCTGGTGTGTGCAGTTAATGCTGCTGGGGATAATGCACCTCCCATGTTTGTCTTTCCCTGAGTACAGAGTACTGCTTCATGATCAATGCACCTCCAGGAGCAAAGGATACCTCCACCAGAATAGGATGGATGAATGAAGTTACCTGGGCTGAGTTCCTTGATCACCTGATAAACCACACTTACTGCACCCCTGACCATCCCCCTGCTGCTAATCATGGACAATCTTAAAGCTCACATCTCACTCAAGGCAGTAGAAATAGCCAAGAAAATGATATTGTTCTGCTCACTCTTTCATCTCACACATCCCATCGCATGCAGCCTCTTGATGTGGCCGTGTACGGTCCATTCAAAGCCCAATACAGCCAAGCTGTTGATGGGTGGATGAGATTGAATCCTGGCAAAAGGATTGCAGGAGTTGTGAATCAAGCTTTCGTGACAGTAGTGACACCACGCAACATATTCTGGGTTTAGGTCCACTAGGATTTTCCCATACAATCATGGCATTTTCCCCCGATAAAGTGTCTGCACCATCCATTCCGTCAGACCGGCCATGCCCTGAGCTACAGCCTGCTACCGGGGATGGTCCACCTCCAGCAGAAGGTACAGATGAACCTCTTGCTGCAGATAAGTCACCCCCCCATACTAATTCACCCAGTCCCTCACCAGCTGACATGGATGTGCGACGAATGAGTAGCTGACCTGGATTTGTCCTTCCGCAGGAAATCACTACACTTTGCAAATACACCCCTAGAAAACGAACCACACGGAAGCGCGTGAAGACAAACATCCTCACCAATACTCCTGAGATGCAGGCACTTGAAAAAGCTTTTGAAGAAAGACCAAAGAAACTGGAAGAGAAAATGCAAAACAGCAAACAAAAAAGAAATCCAAATAAGAAACCAATTGAGAAAAAAAACCACAGACAGCACCTCTAAAGAAAGTGATGTTCCTGTGCCACTCCATGAAGCATCCAGTGATGAAAGATCCAAGCCTGAGAGAGGTCAACCGGGAAGCATGAATCTGTCACCCAGTGACTTTGTCATTGTCAATTTTGCAACCAAGGTCAGGAATCTCCGTTACATTGGTAAGGTTAAGAGTGTTGACGGTGATTAAATACTCATACAATTCATTAGAAGAATCCAGGGAAACAGGAAAGTCTGACAGAGACCCGTTTTTGCCATAAAGCAAAACGATGTGGCACATGTTCCTGAAAGCAATGTTGTGAGGAAGCTGCCACAACCTACGAGGCCTGGAGGGACCACACGAAGAGAGCAACCCTTTATCTGTGTGGCACAGTGAGGATCCTTTTTCTGGATTTCTCAAGTGCCTTTAACCCTTTAGGCGCCGGAGTTTTTTCAAAATATATTCAATTTTGATATCAAGATTTCAAAATGCTATAACTTGAAAGCAGTTTGAGATAGAGGTATGCTGTCAATGAGAAAATTGTTCAGTATGACTCAAAGTTTGTGATAGGAGTGAAACTATTCAAATAATTTGCATATTATGATGTCACAAGGTGGCGGCCATATTGGGAAATGTTCAATTTTGATATCAAGGTTTCAAAAGGCTATAACTTTAAAGTGGTTTGAGATAAAGACATATTGTAAATGAGAAATATCTTCAGTATGAACCAAAATTTGGGATGGAAGTAGATTTGTCATCTAATTTGATTATTGTGACATCACCAGGTGGCAGGCATAGAAAACATCCATTTTTGTTTTCAAGATTTCAAAAGGCTGCAATTTGTAAGTGGTTTGAGATAAGGGCATACTATAATTGAGGAATATTGTTGAAGCAAAATTTGGGCTGTAAGTAAATTGTCAACTAATTTGCATATTGTGACATCAACAGGTGGCGGCCATATTGGAAAATGTCAATTTTCTTATAAAGATTTCAAAAGGGTATAATTTGAGCGGTTTGAGATAAGGGAATATTTTCAACAGTCAATGTGAAATATATTCAGTATGAAATAAAATTTTTGATAGAAATAAATTCACTGATCCAATTTGTATAATCTTTAGGCACTGTTTGGGGGCCATATGGAATTGTATTATTTTCAAAGACCTTCAATGATCAAGATGGCACTGCTTGTCGTTTTTCAGTGTGTGGTATCTTTCATTGCAAGGCACAGCACAAAGACCTACTCCACACTGACAGATGTTTCACGGGTGATGAGGCTCCAGAATTCATCATTCAGAAAAAGAGAGATGAAATCAAGTGGCTCAAAATTTGTCAGATCGTCTCCACAATAACCAACAGGCTCATCAAAATTTGGGATCCACTTTAGATATTCTTCCTCTCCTCTCAAGAATTTCCAGCCATCATCATTATAATCATTGCCTCCGTGATTTGTGGTGCGGCGGTGAACGCCATCACCGCCATTACCGATGTGTTTTCTCCCGCGGCTTCTCCCGCGTCCCCCACAACCGCTGTTTCATCCCCGCTACATTCACGCATAATCGCGGTGTTATGAGACCCTCTGACATCCTGACCACGTCCTCTGCTTGGTTTTTGCAAGCACACTGAGGTGAAACACCTGCTATACTGTGTGATGGTTGTGGACTATGACGCGCGGACCCACCGTCACTACTAATGTCAGTTTCATCGTCATTGAACAACTCTACGTTTTCCTCCTCGGAATCGGAGTCAGCCAGTAACTGACTAAGTACTTTGTTGATGGTAAACCGACCTCCCGGCATCGTAAGTAAATGAAAAAAATACTTTTTCGCTCTATTCTGCACTCGCTCCGTTCAGCTCTACTACTGCTGCTGAGCCGCCGCCTCTCTGCGACGGATGGTACTGTGCAAACTATTTTTCTCTGAAACTTTGAATGGCACCACCCCCAAAAAATCTACTCAGATTACAGGTACACATGTCTCCTATCTCCTGGTGTAAAGTAGTGACACGATTCGGCACCACATTTATAGATACAGCCTGTTTTATTCAGCAATGTTGCTTGTCGCAATATTGCGACTTTGGCGCTTAAAGGGTTAATACCATCCAGCCCCTTATGCTTCAGGACAAACTGCTGAGGATGCAAGTGGACCCCTGCATGGTGTCCTGGATCTCTGACTACCTCACCGATAGACCGCAGTATGTCAGGCTGATGAACATCACGTCTGACACTGTGGTCAGCAGTACAGGAGCACCGCAGGGGACAGTGCTGGCCCCCCTTCTCTTCACCCTATACACCTCAGACTTCTGCTACAGCTCGGAGCTGTGTCACATCCAAAGGTTTGCAGATGGCACAGTTATCATGGGGTGTATTAGGGATGATAGAGAGGAAGAGTACAGGAGTCTGGTAAATGACTTTGTTGTCTGGAGTCAAAGGAACCACCTGCACCTCAACACCTCAAAGACTAAAGAGCTGGTCATAGACTTTGTGAAGTCCAGACCATGTCCACGTCCAGTGCTGGTCGGGGGTGATGAGGTAGAGGTTGTAGGTAACTACAAATACCTTGGGGTGTGGCTGGATAATAAGCTGGACTGGTCATGCAACACAGAACATCTGTACAAGAGGGGCCAGTGTAGACTGTACTTCCTGAGGAGGCTGCGATCTTTTAACATCTACAGGAAACTACAGGTTTCCAGTGCCATTTTCTATGCTGTGGTGTGTTGGGCTGGCAGTACATCCATAAAGAATTCGAACAGGTTGGACAAGCTGATCAGTCCACCTCCAGAGCAGGAATCACGGGTCCCCGAGCAAGCCAATCTGATTTCAGAGCACCATTCTCGGCTTGGCTCGCTCTGAGGTCCCGCCGGCCACCAGAGGACCATGCTGGGGGCTGCTGCAGCTACTACTGCACTAAAGGTTTAGTAGTAGCAGCAGCCTACAGTTGCTCTCAATAACTAGCTGGTTATTATATTATTACAAGCTACACATGTCAGTCTTCAGTGTGTATCGTGTATCTTACCTTCTGAGGCCTTTGTACTGTATAGACACCTGTTTCATCCACATTGAAAATCGGGTGGGGGGAATTTATGTCTGTTAAAGATAAGGAGAAAGGGAACCCAAACTACTTAATCTTAGAGATAAAGCTCGAATAAAACATTTGCAGTTGAAGAATTAATTCTCTCACCTGTCCATGACCATGACTACTGCCAGATTATCAAAGAACTCCTCAACAGTTGTTTTATTGAAGGCAGTGGTCCTTTCCAAGGGAAGGGCATTCAGACCGATTAGATCCCAGGAATTCCACACCAACTGCCATAAATGTGTCCTTCTTCAAAGAGCTAAATGACTTTTATGCTCTTTTGGACAAGGCCGCAAAGACCAAGCCCCCTGACTACTGGACC
Source organism: Hirundichthys speculiger (assembly GCA_018398805.1). Classification (NCBI taxonomy): domain Eukaryota; kingdom Metazoa; phylum Chordata; class Actinopteri; order Beloniformes; family Exocoetidae; genus Hirundichthys; species Hirundichthys speculiger. The sequence goes on from JAGFBZ010002508.1 coordinate 14,335, forward strand.
CCCCCCACCCCACCCCCCTCACTCCACTCCACTCCAACTATAATATATCACTCAGTGCCCTGTGAATGAATGAATCAGTCAATTGAGGACCTTGTTATATTTTATGACTCACACAGATATCATCTGGAAACGCTCTTCTATGCCTCCCAAGATGTATCTTCTGTTTGTATGGCCACAGGAATTACATTTGGCAGCAAAGAATGGCCATGGTATTGGCATTTTCATTTCATCATGGTTGTTTGTTACTTGCAGATTTGGTAAAACATACATTTTTTGACTTTCACATAGACAAGGTGCTATTTGGTTACTTAAATCTTTAAACTTTTGTTTTTAGTTTTGCTTTACTTTTGTTGTGCACTTTTAAAGTAAAACAACCATCAGATTAGTTGAGTGAAGCCTCATGGCTGATTAGTAAATTTCTGCCTTGAGGTAGGCCCACTGGGACCTGAGGCCCAGCTGGAGTGCGGACCCAGTGGGAGCACATCTCCTCTTTCCACATCACCAACCAACACACACAGAGATGGCAAGTTATCAAGGGAGATGACTCATCTTCCAATGAAGTGAAGATCTTTTTTTTTTTTTTTTTTGCTTCTGCATTTTTCATCCCAACTGCAATGAGCAATTAAGTTTATTTAATTGCTCAGTCCCTCAGCTAAATAAATAAGTTTATTTAAACTAGAGCTAATAAAAACATGTAAACAAAGAAACATGTGAGTAGGATTACTTTGTGTGTGGTCATAATTTAGTCATAATTTGCAGATAAATGTTTCTCAGTCCTGGTCCTCAAGTACCACTGTCTTTGGTGTTTCCCTGTGCCAATATATCTGATTCAAATGAATTTATCATGTGTGCATCAAAGTCTGTCAAAGTCCTCTTAATTGAGCCAGGCTTACTGGAGTACACCTGAATATACTGGACCTTTCAGGTCAAGTAGTCAACTGATTTCACAGCTGAGAGACTGAACTAAGACAAAAGTAGCTGCAGCTAGATCTCAGATGTTCAGATGTTGTCTGTGCTCAGACTTGCCGTACAAAAAACAGCTAAAAGAATCTTAAGCTGGAGTCCAACAGAAAGCGGAAAGCGATGTGGTCTTATTTAGAAACAGCTTTGGCACATCTTCCAGTCCCAGAGACAGGGATTTGGAGCGATGTGCCAGTGAGTGCCGCCCGGTCGGCTGGAATCAGGAGAGATTACGAGTGTACCCAGAGATTTTGAGATCATATGTCATGGGGTCGCCCATGCCTTCTGTTAAGTAGGTGGCACCCAGTTTGCAGACATTTCATCTTTCCATCCTGCCAGCTTGCTGAATTGTGTAATTCCCGTTATGATGTGCTCATTGTACTGCAGTATTCCAAAAATTATTATCAATACTAATCGTGGAAAGAGTCTGCTTGTTTAAAGACATTGTTACGGCTTTAAACCTACCACCCTCTTATCTGGATCTATCTCTGTCTTGTCCTATGTGATTTTATGTGGTAGTATATAAATTGTGCTTTGTGGTCCTGTGCTGGGGATTGTTTATTGTCCTCAGGTTATCATTCCGCCTCCCTGCTGCCATGTGAAGTTGCTATTGGTGCTCCAGTCCTCCACCCTGTCAGTCTGCAAATGGAGAGAAGATTTAAGATTTGTTAAACTATTTTGGCTGAGCCAGCCTCAGATGCAGACACCTGCTCGATTTTCCTCCGGAGCGTCTTTAATAACTCCAGTCTGAGAGGGCAGAACCACCAGCAGAGCTGCCTTGTTTTCTCTTGGCAACTGGGCAAACTGGTTGCAGGCAGACCAGACTCCTCCCATTGATGTAGTTGCTCCTGAGTAAGCTTTCCAGCAGTGGCCTCCCCCTTGACTCTTTGGACTTATAGAGAATATTATGTAATTTTCTTTTCTTGGAGGCCTGCGTCCTATTGTAGTTATTATTAAAAGGTAGTAAGCTTTATCTGACTTTGTGATTGATTTGCCTCTGCATTTTTGAGAGTTTTTTTTTGTGCCTACAGTAATCCCTCACACTTCGCGGTCTCAGCAATTGCGGTCTAAATACATCGCAGAGGTTTCAAAAATATTCATAAAAAAAAATATTCCAAAAAGAAAAAAATCAAACGAAGCGCACAAGGCTGAAACGAAACACATTACATCAAGAACAAGTCTCGGGAAGCAACAAGAGCCTACACGGGATACCCCATGAATGACAATCGAGGCCTGTGATTGGATTAAATAACTTTGATTATACTGATAACAGCTGGTTTATGTTGCATCTCTATCTCTCATGATCTATCTGACTTACGGCGTGAGTTAGACTAGCTATGACCAAGTGACCAAGTTAAGCAAGAACCTTGTGTTCCTTTCCCTCCATTCAGCGTGTTCGTGAACTTCATTCACCACCAAGCTAAAGCCAGAAATTATCCCAGTTATCATCACAATCTCGACCCTTGGCTCCAACTGCAAAAAAAGACAAGCCATAAAAACAACACTTAGGTAATACCAATCAGCTGGTTTTAGCCCACAAAGCTCAAGTCCAATCCAGCAACTGCAACAACTCTAAGCCAAGAGTCAACATCTGAAATCTAAGTTAACACTGCCTAATTCACAAAAAGCCTTACCCATGAGGAAAATGCAGGATTTTTAGAGACAAGGTGCAAACCAGACTGCGAACAGTACTTCAAAGAGAACTCCGATTGCTTTCAAAGTTGTGCATCAACATCCCACATTGGTAAAAATTGCAACACAGTCATAAAATGTGCAAAGTGCAAAAGCAACAGGATGAGAAGATGCAAATCCCTCTTCCTGTGCTCACTGAATGCAACGAGCTTCCAAATAACTGCTCAGAAATTCCAACTCCCAATGCAGCTTCTCATCACCCCTACTTAAAAAGCATAGCTAGTGAGATCCTGCCTTTAGATCCCAAAGCAGAAATATTGCAGTTACTAGGTAGAGACATTTTGAGAATACACAGAGCACAGAGACTACCTAAGGTTTCTGTGGTTCTGCAATAATGCTTGGAACTGTGAGATTGTGGACAACAGAATGCATGTCCACATGTTTGGGAATACATCATCACTTCCCGTGGAATTATACTCCCTCAGAAGGGCAGCAAGAGAAGGAGAAGCTGAATTTGGCTCAGATGTGAGGCATTCATAGAAAGAGACTTCTATGTTGATGATGCACTGAAGTCCTTTACAACAGAGTCTGAGCCAATCAGTGTCATCAAGAGAGTTCAGGAAATGCTGTCTTGTTTCCATTTTAGACTGCACAAATTCCCATCAGTGCCGGGGTCATGAAGGAATTCCCTGCTGAAGACTGAGCAAACAGCATCAACAATCTGCATTTCCTCCTATGGGATGCTGCCATGCAGCGCAGCTTAAGCATGAATTGGAACATACTCACCAACACATTATTTTTCAAGTCCAAATTGACGACAAGCCTTTTACACACAGAGGCGAACTCTCCACCATAAACAGTAAATTCAATCCTCTTGGCTTTCTCTCACCTGTAATGATATAAGGTATCTACTCAGAGAACCGACTACGGATGAGAAAGATTGGGATGAACCATCACCTGAATATCAAAGGGCAGAGTGGATGAAATGGAAATGTTCTCTCCAATGCCTTTGAGACCTTCAAATTTCCCGCTGCTACACTTCTCTCTCTCCATCTGCTGCAGACACTAGAGAGCTGTGTGTGTTTGCAGACACATCTACCAACGCCATCTCTGTGGTAGCCTACCTAAAAGTGATTTACAAAGACGGCCACGTTATTGAAGTTGGATATGTCCTCGGCAAGGCAAAGCTGGCTCTGGTTAAAAAGATCACAATCCCAAGGGTTGAACTATGTCCAGAAGCCATTGCTATAGCAATAGCTGAGTCTGTCAAACGTAGTACAGGGCAACACATGAACTCGTTTCCTTCTTTTTAAACAGCAGAGTCGTGCTTGGCTACAACAACAACGAGCAGAGATGATTCTATGTTTATGTCAGCAATAAAGTCCAATGCATCAGAGAAGCAGCTGCACCTCATCAGCGGAAATATGTCCTATCGAGTGAGGCATGGATTTTGGGATCATCTTGGCTATTATGTTAGAGAAATATTTAAGAACTATTCTCTAACTGTGAAATAAGGCAGTGTGTCTGAATGCAGAGTGAGCATTATCTGTTCCGTTGTGGAATGTTAAACAATAGCAGCCAGAACTGTGTGCAGCTTCTGAATGTAAACAAAGTGTGTGCCACATTGGAAATGTAAACAACTCCTTTAAATGAAGAAGACGAAAGGAAAGTTGGAAACTTGGGTTATTAATTAAGTAACAATTCTTTTGAGGGAAAAGTTAAGGTACTAAAACCAATGGATTAAAGTGTAAACTTTGGTTGATAATTGAGTTACATTTCTTTTGAGGAGAAAAGTTAAACTGGATTGTTCAAAACAACTTTATGTGCCTCTAAAGACCTTCTCATGATAAGGAGGAAATCTCTCCGCCACACACACAGCTGAATAGCCGCTGTTAGCACGCGATAGCAAGAGACAGCTGGGGGCGAATAGCCTTGAGGCTTCAGTGCGTTTGGTTATGTAAAGACTTGCAACGTGGACCAATCATGTAAGAATATGTAAATATGATGTCATTGTAAGACCAATCAGAAAGTGTTATGTAAATATGATTATGCACGCTCTACTGGGTGAAACCAATCAGGACGTGTGAATCCTGAATAAGCAAGGACTTTGGGGGCTGGAGCAAGTCAGGCATGGCCAGCCAAGAGGCATAAAAGTGGAGGTTTTGCGTTCATTTTGTGGAGTGTTCTTTCAAGGATGATCGGCTGGGGCCAGGAGCTAACCACCACCAAGGGATTACTGAAAAATGTATTCTTCAAGACAAGAACAGAGAAAGAAGACGTTCAGAACGGAATAATCATTTTCCCCAATTTTTGAGGAATATATTTGGAACTTTTCAGATTTTCCCTGGCTCACTGCAGGAGAGGAGAAGGAGCCAGACACCAGAGTTCCAAGAACACCTACTCTGTTATTGGAAGGACCTGCCTCGACACCTCGCTTCGCAGCCTTGGATAAGAGCAATATGGCCACTTGCTCATAACGAACCAGCCTGAATCCATTCAAATAAATAAATGAAATTGGAATTATAACCCACAGCTCACACCAAATCAACCTGAATTGATTCAAATGAATGAATTGCATTATGTTTACATTATGCCGTATGTTTTGGACACTCAGGGTAAAGAGAGGAGCTGAGCTGTCAACTGATCCACTACCTGGTGGTGAGTTGGATCAGATGGCAGGGGAAAATGCCAGTCAGAACTGGTAGGTCCAAACGTGTAGTGAGGGTTTGCTGGGAATGTGTGGCAGAGGAACCTGTCAGAAAGATCTTCAACTAACACCTCCGACAGAGCTTCGATCACATCCAGGGGGAGGAGGGGGACATTGAGTCTGAATGGGCCATGTTTCGCACCTCCTTTGCTGTAGCGGCTGACCGGAGCTGTGGCCGTAAGGTCGTCGGTGCCTGTTGTGGCGGCAATCCTCGAATTCGGTGGTGGACACCTCGGTTAAGAGAGGCCATCAAACTGAAGAAGGAGTCCTATCGGCCTTGGTTGGACGGCTTGTGGGACTCCGGAATCAGCAGACAGGTGTGGGCGGGCCAGCTTTGGTAGTCTCTGAGGCGAAAACTCGGGTGTGGGAGGAGTTCGGTGGGGCCATGGAAAAAGACTTTTGATTGGCTCCACAGAGATTCTGGCAAACCGTCAGATGGCTAAGGTGGGGAAAACAGTGCTTCACCAACACTGTGTATAGTGGGGGTAGGGTGCTGCTGACCTCGACTGGAGATGTCGTTCGGCAGTGGAAGGAATACTTCGCGGACCTTCTCAATCCCACCAACATGTCTTCTGTCGAGGATGCTGAGCCTGTGGACTTAGAGGTGGTCTCGTTCATACCAGAGCTGAGGTCGCTGAGGTAGTTAAGAAGCTCCATAGTGGCCAGGCTCTGGTGGTGGAAGAGATCCGCCCTAATTTCCTGAAGGCTCTGGATGTTGTAGGACTGTCTTGGTTGACACGTCTCTGCAACATCGCAATGAAATCGGGGGCAGTACCTCTGGATTGGCAGATCGGGCTGGTGGTTCCCGTTTTTAAGAAGGGGGACCAGAAGGTGTGTTCCAATTACAGGAGAATCACACTCCTCAGCCTCCATGGTAAGGTCTATGCAGGGGTGCTGGAGAAGAGAGATTGATCGATTGTCGAATCCTGGATTCAGGAGGAACAATGTGGGTTCCATCCTGGTCATGGAACACTGGACCAGCTCTATACCCTCACTAGGGTCCTGGAGGGAACATGGGAATTTGCCCAACCAGTCCACATGCCTCGGGGTTCTCCCATAGGAGCTGGTAGAAGCGGCCGATGGGAGGGAGGTCTGGGCCTCTCTGCTGAGGCTGCTGCCCCCGCGACCCGACTTCAGATGAAGCGGAAGTTAATGGATGGATGGATGGATGGATGGCTAAAAATGTAATGGGATTCTGGAAAAGGTTTAATGGCTGTCATTCCAAGTAATGCTAATAAACAAATGTTAATCAAGCATATGTGTTATATAGATTTTTTTTCTGTTTAAAATGCAAGCATATAAGTAACTGTAAAAATGCAGTATAAAATACAATGTTTATGTTCATTTCTGTTTTGGAGATGCAAGTAAGTTTAGTCGTTTTTTAATATGAGTGTTCATGAGTTCTTGAATAAACAATCCTTTTAAACGAATAAGGGAAACAAGAAAGAAAGAAATATAGATAAACTTCTAACAAATAATAACTTTATTAACATTGTTTTTTTACTCTGTAAAAATTTAAAGTGCATCAATCCCACCGTAGTCACAGTGAATTCAAGCACTACATCATCATCCTCAATTTTCCTATTCTTGACTTTCTGGAGACTTTCAGTTGTCTCTTTATCTGCCGTCTCTCTCCACCTTTCCTTTCATCCTTGTTAAATATTTTTCCGCTCTGTCTCCTGAGGGTTTGTTCACTTAATATTTTCTGCTCTGTGCTCCTTGAGAGAGAAGAGAGGGAGAGAGAGAGAGAGAGAGAGGGAGCGCTCATGTTTCCCCCACCAAGATGGACAACTGCCCAACTCCCCACCTGTACCAGTATCCACTACTGGAAAAAGTAATATATATTTTGGCCATGTATTGGTCTTGATTTCCTTTGTTCTCTTTCTCTTCTTGTATTTCCTTGTGACCTCCTTTGTTTACTTCCTGTTTCACTGTGAAAGTCTTTATGGGTTCAGTTCTGTTTAACTCCCATAATTGCTCACATCTGCAGCTCGTCACTCTTGTGGGTGAAAATTACGTTTAGTCTTTGTCCTTTTCCCTGCCAGTCCATGTGTATCCCCACCCTCCAGTGACTGTGCTTCTCTGTTATTGTTGTTTGTTTCCCATCGTGTCCTTGTGCTTGACCTCACCCTTGTGGTTCTTTTACCACTTTGCTTTGTTTATTCTGGGTTTCTTGTGCATGCACCGCCTTTTGTTCATTAAACTTTTGTTTGATCAATCCCGTAGCCTTCATCTCCAGCATTTGGGTTCTCGTCATTTCCCTACAGGCCAGCCTTTAGAAATATACCCCATTAAAGAATATGAAATGCCTTTTTCAATTATAATTGGATAACTAATTATACTATATTAAGCACCAGTTCAGATCATTAACTTCACAACTCACGTTGATCCTTTCTTTTTTTTCTTTTCCCTCTTCTTTTTGTTTGTTCATAGATGTGGCTATTTTTCTAGCACTAAAAAAAAACATCCCACAAAGGTTTGCACACACACATTTTTTTAACTATATATAGATATATAATTATCGTTGGCTGCATTATTTCGAAAATGTTTTCTGCCTAAAATACGGTTGATGCAGTTTGACATTAATGGTACTTTGGGAACCCCAACCCAATCAATTTCTCCAAATCAGTAAGAGAGAAGCCAAGCCTTTAAATGCTCAGATAGTGCAATTGCACTCCCTGGTGACTGTTGCAATCAGTAATGAGCTATAATATATGCAACTTCTATTCAGATAATATCTAGGGAGACAAGATTTGCAATGACATTTGAAGTATAATTGGAAAAGTGTTTTTTTTTTTGTTTGTTTTTTTTTTTCTAATAAAGGCATTTTGGCTGTATGTGACATAATGAGGTGGAACAAAACAATTTAAAAGGAAGTCAAACTTTTTTTGTTTCAGATACATATCATGACTGAACTAATGTAAAGCTGCTTTAAAACAAGCAGGTTTGTTTTTGACAAGCAGCATTTTGTGTAGTTTGAATCATAATGTTCAGCTTTATGTTTCATGTAACAGAAGTTTTTAAAGTCAATTTTGGAGAGTGAATGTTTGATATATCCAACTAAGAAAAAAAAAAAGTAGAAACAAATAATAAAACATATTGTAGTACATGAACACCTTTGAAACTAACAGTCCAGGCCCTCCAAAGGGAAGGCTACTCTGGAAAAGAGAGCCTTGCCCCTCACCTTCAGTTCAAGAATTAGCAAGTCAATGCAAAGGCAGAACTAGGCCACGATTGTACACTTCCCACTAGCTGCTACCCAGTAGCCGCTACTCGCAATTTGCGGGTTTAGGAACCTCCGCTAACCGCTAATGCAATCTTCTGCTCACTAAAGCCGATACCCATTATGCCGAACTCCCTTACTTACATTGTACCTTTGTGTCTTTTGCCCTTTCTGCAAACTTGGTATCTTGCGAATCGCAGGGTAGCGGGTGGTCAGATCACCCGTTACCTGCTACCTGCTACCCGCAAAATACCAAATTTTGTTTAAATTTTTGTGAGGACACCACCATCCCAGCCAGGATCATGCATTCTTTCCTGATTAATAGACCCTAAATCATCTGTGAAATGACACCACACCACAGGAGAGCTGATGGTTTGCGGATTGTTTTGCAACCACCAGCAAAATTGCATCAGACCTCAACCCAATTGAGATGCTGTGGTGGAAGAGAGTTGTGCATAAGTTAATGTCCAGAACCTGAATGAAGTGAAGCAATGATGTAAAGAAGAATAGACTATAATTCCTTAACAATAATGTGAGACTGATAGAGTCATCCACCATATTGAATCGTAATGTGTGTGCGTATTTAGCCACTATCCACTATCCTAACAACAAGGATCCAGAAACAGGTCAGCGCTGATTGGCTGACACGTGTCCCTGCATCTCCCATCTCTTGCTCTCATCAGCTACGAACAGAGGAGAGATCGTCAAAGTGAGTGTACCTTCTGTAGATTTTGCGTATGCACGTACATGTATACTGTATGTACTTATACATGTACATGTACATCGCGGTTTTCATCATTCGCGGGGGGGTCACAGCCCCCATTAACCGCGAAGTGTGGGGGATTACTGTATTTCAAATGGGGTTTGCTGGAAACCTGGCATGGTTTTGACTGTGCGTGAACTTTGAAAGAGCGTTGTTCGCAACTGCCCAAATGAACGCGTTCACGCCCCACACTGGTGAAGGAGAAAGTAAATGCACTTAGTTCACGTTCGTGAAAAATATGAACTAGTTCGTGAACTTTCATTCAATGATCGCGTTCAGGTACAACACTGGGTAGGAGTACATCCTGGAGAGGTCCCCAGTTGTAACTCCCGTTCAGTCACTGATGACACAAGGTGTTCTTTATCCACAGGCATTTATTAACATGTCTTGTCACAACACCGTCATGCCGTAATGCCATAAGAACTAGATTAAAAAACACACAAATAGACATTAGACTCATTCTACACAAAGTGAGTTACAAAGCACCATAAAACAATAAAACATAAACATACCTCATTGGCCTTCTTGACTAAACAGAGTTAAGGAACCTTTCATCTTCTTTCTGCTACTTCTTATTTTATTCTTTTTATCTTATACACTTTCCCGACTTCTGTTTACATCTAGTCGCTCTAACTGAAGCATGGTGAAGAGAGCGTGCGTCGGAATAAAAAGACCCCACCGCTACTTCTGGCGAACATTGGTTCCGCAATGTAAAATAACAATACAGTTTATCTTTTTAACATTTTGTGCTTTTAACTATATTCACATGAAATAACAAAATATATACTTTTTTAAACATAAACTATTCACGTTTTTAATTCAAAATAAATTACTAATTAATTAAATGAACTTAAACAGTATAACTGACTCTGATGGCAGCTACACCAGTCCACGAGTTTTAATGTTGAACTTCTAGATAACCACATCATTTTCACAACATGTCATACTCTAGTTTCTCCCCCTGTTAGAGTCAATTCATAGTCAATATTCTGCTGGCATATTACATGTATTTACCAAATTTAGCATCTTAAATGACCTGAAAATGGGATATAAGTTTGCATGAGAACATATAAATGATAATAAATAAAATTATGAGTACACTAAGCAGTCAGGAGTGCTCAGCTCACATTAAAAATGGATGATCTAGTTAAACTTTAGTATTAAGTGGACTGAAGTCATAGCTTTGTTTTTCAACCTTGAGTTAGAAAAACCACTCTTGACAAAGATTTGTTTTTCTGAGAAATGCACTTTGCATGAGAGCAAATGATATAATCATACCAGTGGTGAATGTAAATGTTCGGAGGAGACACACAGATCTTAAAAGTGCAGTCTTTCATATCTCAAAGGCATCTTGCAGTAGAAATGGCATCAAGAAGTCTTCACTGATCACACTTTGTGACATCTACAAAATGAGATGCTTTATCTGAGAGCACTGTGAAAGCTATTATTTCCAACAAATACATATTTTCAGATCTGTTTTTTTTTTTTCTTTCTTTTTTTCCGGTCAATGCCACAGAACAGATAAAACTGTCTTTGTTTATCACATCATATTTTTCCCTCCACACATCAGAAATGGTGAAATGTCACATCACATAATCTCAACAGCCCTCTCAAGCATTTATAAACCTATTCATACCATCTGCTAGCAGCATACAGTATCCTGTAGAAGCCTCGTATTGCTCTGGTCTGTTGGCCTCATAGACATGCCCCATGCTCCAATTCAGCCATTGTTGCGTGCCCTCTATGGCTTACAGAATATCCTTTTGAACAGTCAGCTGCCTCAACATCAATGGCTGAAAATAACAATAATGCCACTGTTGACTGGACAAGATGAACCACAGTTCTGGTAAGCATTCTTCTCTGATATGATTTGACAGGGCTGGTCAAAGACTCAATAGAAATAAAATGCCTGTACTTAGCTGAACAAAATCTGAACATTACATTTTCAGGACAAAAGGAGTGGTCTCTTACATGCTGACCTTCACAGCAGCGTATTGTAAAAACAATATGCCATTGTATTAACTTTGCGAGGCTGTGCTGTCTGTGACATTGTGGTTCTTTCTTTTAATATCTACATTTTTAGTTTTGTATTTGGTTCATTTATAACATTATAGTACTGGATAAAAAGTTATGGAATCACAAAAAAATAGTTCAGGTCATCCTGAAGGAAGGAATTGTAATCTGTTCTAGTCGGTCTTTACTATTAATAAGTGAAAATTGTGACACATGGGAGGATATAAATTGCACAAGAATTAGTCATTACCTTCACTGAGATCACCTGAATATACGGTAATCCTCCTGAGACTTAAACTGCTGTTCAGCTATTGCAGGTGCAAAACAAACATCACGTGGCCCCCAAAGTGTTGGGATTCATCCTCTGTGGATCAATCATACAAAAAACCTAAAGACAATTTATCTCATTGTCACTGAAAAATTTCCATCCAGGACGAAGTGATCTTATGGTATAAAATGGTATATATTCTTGATTTAGGTACATAGGCGAAATTTGTTTGGGTGTCACAGTTTGATTTTTTTATATAGTTAAAAACTTAAGAGGATGCCTCCCTGTTTTTATTTCTACAGCATGAAACACAGTGTTATGTGAAAATCTTTGACATATCACACCACTCGCACACCTTTTCTGAAAAAGAAAACATATTTAAAGGAAAAATGAGTGATAGGAATGTGAGCACTTCACACATTCTTCACAGTACTGGCAAACATTCATAAAGCAATTAATCCTGATATGCCAAAGATGAAATGAGGAAAAATCTATGTTAAAACAAAACTATAGTTGTATGATGATTTTCTTGGTACATTTTTTATTTACTCCAGACTAATTTATTTTAAAATTACTCAAAGTTTCATTGAGTTAATCTTTCTTGAGAGCATATGTACTGTAGATATCATCCTTGATTAGATTAAAGTATATTTTATTTCATATATATACACGAAACAAAATAGAACATCATTCCAATTAAACACTAAAAGTACTTACAGATGTTTCATGCATAATTAGAATGTATAGAATTTCAGATATAAGATGAATTAGCAATAATAAAAAAAAACATCGAAAAAAAAATGTTATCAAAATGACCTGGTAAATGGAAAAAAAGGGTTTTTACAAAGGCATTTATCATCAGAAAGGCAGGTGAGGCAGATGAGGCTGATCAGCAAATTGCAGAGACCAGAGAAGATAATAAAATAATAACAATAATAATTATATAATAATAATACTGCTGCCTCAGGTGGGCCAAAATGAGTCTCTATAGCACCTTCTTAGCATCGGGATGTGGGGCCAACTGGGTTCAGTGGGCACACCAAGGGGAAAGAGGATAGAGATGGGGCTGCACTTTCAGCAAAGTGGAGGTGTGGGGGTGCAGGTGGTGAGCTAGAAGTGGTGATGGATGGCTGTGAGCCAAACCTGTTTAAGTAACAGGTCAGCTCATTTGCCCTCTCCAGGCTGCCTGGTGTCTACCTGCAGTTTTCAGTTTCCTTCTGTAGGGGGGTCTCCTCCTTTAGTTATATGACGTAGTTTACTAGAAATTTCTTACTGCAGTTGAAATGATTACTTTATTTTCTGTCAAATGTTAAGTGTGACCATGGGTCCACTCATTCATATGAATATAGCTTTTGAAGCAGGGTATCTGTAAAAGGCAGGGCTCCCAGGGGTGTTCTCACACAAACTCTTCTCCATGTTGAGCCACCATGTGTCGGGTAGATTCTGCATCCAGGCTGTTAAAGGTCTCAGGTGAGCGGCCCAGAAATAGTGTTTCAGATTCAAGAGTTGGAGTCCTTCTCGTGCTTTTAATAACTAATGCTTGGAGCGTGATTCTTGGGCGCTTCCTTGCCAAATGAATTTGGAAAAACACTGACCTAATTTGTCAAGTAGATAATATTTATGGGTTTTTCCATTAATTTATAGTTCAGATAAAACTGAACTGTAAAAACTTGTGGCTGTAGTTCAGTTGGTAGAGCGGGTCATCCAGTCACTGAAAGGTTGGCAGTTTGATCCCGGCTCCAACTGTCCACATGCCACCCTGATGGTGTGGATAAAGCGGTATATAAGTGCAGTCCATTTACCATAAAACAAGTTTGTAAGAGATTTCAATACCAATATATTTAATACCACCTTTATGACCATTTGAACCCACTGTGGTCTTTTAAAGTTTGTGGTAATTTGCCCCGTTGTCCATGGCCAATGCTTTGCCTTGATGAACTTAACTTTACAGATCAGCCTTTTTAAGGAAGGAATTGTTATTTCAGGGTCAGATTAAATACGACAACACATTGTCAGCATATATGGACAATTTATGCTGCTCCCCATTTATTGAAAACCCTTTAATATTATTGTCATCTCTGATTAACTGTGCCAAGGGTTCAATGCTGATATCGAACAGCAAAGGTGACAGGGAGCAACCTTGCCTGCAGCGACATTCTTGTGCAAATCTGTCAGACCAAGTGCCATTCATCTTCACAGCAGTTTGTGGGCTGGAGTACAATGTCTTTATCCACTTGATTAAATTTTGAGCAAATTGAAATCTTTGTATTGTATGAATTAATTATTGCCAGGACACATGGTCAGATGTCTTTTATACAAGTCTGTATTAAGCAGTGACATGGGTCTGTAGGATTTGCGCTTAGAGGGGTCCTTGTCTTCCTTATGTATGACAGCAACTGTAGCATCTGTCTATAAATGTGCCATAGTTGCAGATTTCAATGTGTGATGGTTAACATTTATCAATAGCATTGTTATTTTCTCTTTTAACATTTTATAAAATTCAACAGTAAACCCATCAGGGCGTGTGTTTTTTTTTTTGTTTTTTTTCAGAGCAGATACTGCCTATTGGATTTCATGTTTATTGATTGAAATGTTTCACCATGGAATCAGAGAGTATTTTTAATTGAATGTCTTTCAGAAATGTTTCCAGTGTTGTATCATCCATACACGTGTCAGTATTTTTGTACAAAGACTCACAATAATTAACAAAGCATTCCGCAGTATTGTCTGGCCCAGTAATTGCAGCCTGATCAGACTTCAGTTTCTGGACTATATTTAATGATTGCTGCTTTTTGAGGCTCATTGCGAGTGATCTGCTTACCCTGTTGTCATTTTCGTAGTATTTTGCATGGGAAATCCTAGATTTCAATCCTTTGAAACGGATAAACATATTGTAGTTCAGGGCACACAGCAGTTACAAATTGCATCTCACTGCACAGCTGCATATAACATCGGATAACTATTATTTCTTTTAGTACAGGCTTCTGCATACAGGCTTTCATATCAAATTATAGTACAACACTCAATATTCCATATTTCATTTGCTTGCTTTATGTTCCAAATGTCTTTTAGCGTCTCATTAGGCATGGCAGCTCTCAAATGAGAAGGATACATACAGTCGGTTTTGTGTTTCAGCCATGGGGATGATGTGTTCCTTCACATAGGCCATGGCTCTGGTCTCTTTTCAACTTGGTTGTGGGGCAGGCAGAATCTGGCAAGGGAATATGATGCCAAAGTAGACCACTGGTTTATTGTGGAGCATCTTCCTGACATCAGTGAGGGCAGCTCTGGCCTTGATGACGCTGACTGTGTAGTCTGGGGATATGACAATGAGATTTCCTTTGCAACTGAGTTTACCTCCGCTGCTCCTCAAAATGTTCATGGCGTCTCCCTCATTGAGTAAGTGATTTTTGATAATTGATGGTGGCTCATCGCTTGGTCTTGGCTGGATTAGGGTGCAATGAGAGCAATCAACCCACACACCTCTGTCCAGTTGGAAAACTTTCTTGAGAAGTTGGGGAAAGTGGCTCTGGAGAGCTGGATCCCTGGAATTGAGCAATGCCAGTAATCTTTACATTACTCCTCCTTCATATGTCCTTCCAGGTATTCACATTTAACTTTAAGGGCCTCAACTTGTTTTTGGAGCTTAGTCACTGTGTCCTGTATCGTTATCACCTTGGCTAACCAGGTGAGCATGCCCTTCCTCAACAGCTTTTTTATTGGCTTTCACGTGTCCAATTTCAGTACAACAGCACAAGTGTTGTTGCTAATTTCTATTTTCACATCCTTTTTTCTCCCTTTCAATGTTTTTTAAAATCTCCCCCAGTGCATTCAGTACACTTTAGTTCTCTTTGATTACTGTGGAAATAAACTTTTTTAGGATCCTTGTTTTAATTTGATTCATGATTCATGCTAGCCCATTGCAAGAGCTGTTTGGTGGTTGGTCAGAGATTTCTGAACTCTTGACCGCAGCAGACCTAGGCCTAGTGTAGGTATTTGTACGTGGACCTCGTATTTGTATTTCTGCAGATTTGATGCCACATAAATAGCTGTAATTTCACTTTTTGAAAGGCTTCCAGTAATTCCAGGAATAATGAAATCCTTTTGTGACAATTAGAGAAGCATGTGTCCTACAGTTATGAAATTTTAGCAAACATGCAGGAGCTCTGACAAACACTCCTTCAAGGCTTCAAGCTCTCCAGCGCCCCATCACAGTCCATTTTAATCGAGTTTTAGTGTTTCTAGCCTCATATTCATAAAAATGTGTCTTCTTGGTATGGCTCTTGGCCTTTTTCCATGTACACAAAGATTTCTACAGATTCTCTGAATCTTCAATGATATTACCATAGATGATAAGTTATTAAAATCCTTGGTAATTTTACTATTTAGAATAATATTCTGAAATTTGTTTCAGAATTTGTAGACACAGTGTTTCATAGATTTGTCCAGCTGCTCTTATTACAGTCTGCCTTTGTAAGATGTTTCTCCAGGTGTTTTTTTTTTTTTTTTTTTACTTTTCCATCGCTTTGTTACCCATGTCCCAACTTTAAGATGTATTGCTGTCATCAAATTTAAAAAGAGCTCATATTCTCCATGAAACAGTAGCATTTCCCACTTTCAACATTAGACACATTTTTTTTTTTAATTTTCCATTATCAATAAAATATGGCAGGGCAATGAGATATGCAACTTATACATTGTGTTTTATTTACATTTTACTCTGTGTCCCAATGGTATTGTCCCCCTATAGAACCATTGCATTTACATCATTCCATGCATTATGTATTATTATGCATGGAATGACAATTCTGTCTCACACTTATTACAAAAAATTACCTAAACAATTCCCAAAGATAATTTCAAATCACAAATCAAGCATTTCATTTAAACTTTTATGTCCAAATGAAAAAGATACAACATTTCATGAGTTCTATACATAAAGTCACAAGATCAAATGTAGGGAGCTATTTTTGAACTGGTGCTATTCAGAATCCATGCCCTGGCACATTTACATTTTTTAGTTTATAGTTCTATGTTTAAACTGCCAGCTACCCTGACCAAGCATATTCAACTATTGATATTTATTAACATTATTAATCCTTGAATGGAAAATATTTGTTGCAGAAACTGTCATCATATAAGGGCACGAAGGATCTCCTGTAGTGTTCTATGATGCAGCTCATCTGAGGAAGCCTCTGAATGAAGATTCTCTGTTCCTGAATCACAGAGTGGTGAAGAGGATGCTCAGAATGATCCATTATGTTTTTCCTACAAAGGGGTCCACCAGTTCTCTGTAGTCAATCTCTTGTCCATCACTGATACAGCCGACAGCTGCAGAGTTGTCTTTGTATCTCTGGAAATGGCAGGACTTGCATGATATTTGGAGACTTCTACCGATGTTTTATTCATGTGGAAGGTCATTTGTCACATTCCTGCAGACTCTTGGTGCTCTCTGGCCAAAGTGTTTTCTAATTAAAAAACAAATAGGAATTCTTTTGCTTCAAAGGGCTCTTAATTTCAGATTTCCACCATGAACAACAAGATTGCTATGGTACGCTTATTCTTGAGATATTCAGAAAGCAACATTTGTGTGTCTCAAGAAAATGCTACATGGAAGATTGTAGAATATATGTTTAACATTATGGAAAAGTTCAAACAGCACCGAAGGTCATTGCAACTAGTCTGTGTGCCAGTTGGACGACTTCTGACAGTATGCTAATTATAATTTTTCTGCCTCTGAGACTAGAACATCTCTCCAGTGCTCTGTACATGAATTTTTAAGGCTATGAAAAAGGGTTTTTCAAAATCATATAAGGGAATTAGTTAAAATGAAGTAAATTAGTTTTTTTTAAGATTAATAGGTACAAAACACCCCATGACCTTTACACATAAAGATTTTGTTTATACTGAAGTAACTGCTAAATTGTGTGATCTGTTAATATTTGTGTCAAGTCTGAATTAATAATGACCCTAACACAGATATTACACGGGATCTACTTTTCTAAATAATTGACTGCTTGTGTATAAATGGTTAGTGCCAATTTTAGGCATAATCTTTTCTTTTAATCAGATATATATGCAATTTGACATCCCTCCAGGGCCATCAGGACCCACTCAGTCCAGCCAGCCTCTCCACAGCAAGGGGCGAGACCTGGGCGAAGGGCCCACGATACTGTAGAGCCAACAGAAACTGGATCGGTCCAGAATCCATGGAGGGAACTGGCTAGTGCAGCCAGAGCCCACTGGTAGAGGGAGCTTGACCAGTCAATCATAACACAAGGCCTAGATGCACAATTGAGTGATATTTAAAAATATTATGGGTTACCTTTTGCCAATGTATGATCTGGATTCAAGTATAAAAAGTATAAAACACCCACAGAATGTAGAAGCAAAGATAGCGAAGGTGAAGTCAAACGCAAAGAGGGCCTAATTTTAGTTGGATGTACTTGTCAGTGTCAAAAGCACTATGACGTGCTTTATTGTCACTGTCAGTGAATGCGTGTGGGAAAAATGCCATATCGCACAAAGTTGTCCAGGGTGTTACTATAGTAGGGAGATGCCTGCGCACCCCATCCGAGCTAAAGCACAAGTGGTGAGACATGCAGACTTCTGTTAATAGAACTGGCGTACCCTGCAGACATGTGTAGGAAACCGGAAGGGGTGAGCTGTGTCTCCTCTACAACTGCCTGCACTCAAGTAGGAGGTTGCCTCCACACCTACTACGGTGAACTTGCAGGGAGAAGAGCCAAGGGTTGACATTTATGAAGGGAAGTAAAATACCTTGTCATGTGGTTACCAATATGTCGTATTCAAAATGTATAAAAATTACATTTTAAATGTTAATATGTTGCATGATAGACCCTCAGTGAAGACTTGAGACAAATGACTCGCAGAACTATTTACTGTAGTATTGATTATGAACAGTGGGGCCATGTGGCACTCTCTACTTTGCAGCAAGACAGAGGTGAATGGGACACGTGTTCATTTGAGTATACCATCTGTGGAGGGGGAAAAAAAATGCAATGGTCCTTGTCATCACAGATTAAGAACAGTTAGACTTGCCTCAGAACTCAGAGATTGTCGAGGGGTCCTCAGAGCCCAAACCAAATCCTTGCCAGAACCACCATGCAACCGTGGTTTAGATGACCCTGGTGAAGAATACCGACGGCTGGCCTGAATTAGGAGGGTAGAATGGCAGAGGAGACGGCAGCAGGAGCAGTTCTGGTGGTTCGTGACTGAGACCTTGACCAATGTCGACAAGTCCCTGAGGTTGATCAGTGCCACACTGGCCAAGTTGTTTGAGCTGATGTGCCCCCCAAAGGAAGCGCACCCTCGCTCCACTCAACAAGGTGGCACATGCCAAGCTCCCAGAACAAGGGGGACATCACAGATGAAATTCCATCCATCCATCCATCATCTATGCCCGCTTAATCCTCTGAAGGGTCACAGGTATCTGCTGGAGCCTATCCCAGCTCTCTTTGGGCGAAAGGCAGGGGTACACCCTGGACAGGTCACCAGTCCATCACAGTGCCACATATAGACAAAAAATCATGCACACTCACAATCACTCCTTTTAATTTAGAACCACCAATTAACCTGACATGCATGTCTTTGGATTGCGGGAGGAAGCTGGAGTACCCGGAGGAAACCTACACAAGGACAGGGAGAACATTGCAAACTCCACACAGAAAAGCCCCTGCTGATGTTTGAACCAGGAACCTTTTTGCTGTGAAGCAACGAGGCTAATTACCAAGCCACCGTGCTGCCCACTTTAGTTTACTAAATATTCTGAAATGATTAAAATGATTTACAATTGATGATGTGCTAATTAAAAGAAATAAAGATCACCTACTCTGTGTATCTCGAGTGAAGTGTAGAGGGGAGACTTAGTCAACTGCAGAATGCAGCTCAAAATGCGTGTAACTGGCCGCACATAACTCTTACGTGGATGGGAGAATCGGACCCTAAATGAGCTAATTTCAATTTTGATGCCTGCTGCAGGTCTCAAAAAAGTTGGCACGGTTAAAACAAATAGATGACAAAGCAAGAAATTTTAAAGAGATGCAGCTGAGAGAACATCATGCAGCTAATGAAGTTAATTTGACTGGCCCCCTTCTCCTCCTTCATATCTCTTTTAACTCCTTCACTCGCGTATACACACACATACACATACCAACTGCCACATCTGCTTCACCCCAGAAAGTTCCAGTTGTGTAGGAGTTAACTGTGTTTGGATGGCTACACAGGCGCTGCACGGAGTTGCGCAGGGAGCGTCAGCCTCCTGCACGCTCCCCAGAGACTGCTTGCAGCTGCGCCTGTGTTGAATATTGTTTGTGATGTTTAAAACATATGGTTTAAGATTAGAATTATAAGGTAATGGGTGAATATTGGGCACTTAAAAAAAGGAAACCAGACACAAGATGCAAATGTGTTTGTACTGTTTATTGTTAAAAGGCTACACGCTGCTTTGAAGGTATTTTGCCTGTTTGTTCCAAATAAATGTTTGTTGCAATTTATATGCCAGACTGCTAGAGGGCACTGTTGTGCCATTTTTGGCAATGTTCTTAAGGGAAGGCCGAAAAAGGATATACAGACAGCTAGTACTCGTTTGCACACCTGCTGAATCACAAAATCTGTTGTAAAGTTATGACCACAGAGGTTCTTCAGTAAAGAAAGTGAAACTTTATGAGTGCCTAGACATTTGTTCCTTTGAAACTGATGGTTGAGGGCAGAATCCACAACAGCCTCAGTGCGCTCACTTTTGAAGCACCTGAAGCAGGCGAGGAAATACGGTGAACTGCATCAATTAGCCCTATGTCTGCACAAAGCTGTGCATCACTCTGTCTCTCAGCCCAACAGCGGAAGTGGTGAATCAAGTTCTAGACTGGATTATTGCAATGCAGGATGTCCAAAAAGCTCGCTGAATAGCCTCCAATTGATCCAGAATGCAGCAGCGAGGGTGCTGACAGGATTCTGTAAGCGAGATCACGTCTCTCCCGTGTTAGCCTCCCTCCATTGTCTCACCATGAAATTTCGAATTGAGTTTAAAATTCTGCTTCTCGCATATAAGGCCCTTAATGGCCTAGCTCCACGCTATTTACAAGACTTGATAGCACGCTTTGCGCCTAATAGAGCTCTCCGCTCTCAGAGTGCAGGATTACTCGTCGTTCCTAGAATATCTAAAAGTAGGTTTGGAGGATGGGCCTTCTGCTACCAGGCACCTTTTTTATGGAACCAGCTACCAGTTTGGATTAAGGAGGCTGACACCATCTCCATCTTTAAAACTAAACTGAAAACATTTCTGTTAAGTAAAGCCTACAGTTAGTCTAAACTATAGTGTGTAGGGGATAATAGTCATAGCCATAGTTGTAGGAGCTCAGACTAGAGTAGGCTTGTCTTAATCACAGCTTCGTCATAGTTATGCTGTTATAGGCCTACGCTGCAGGTGGGATGAATGCCGTCTCTTCTAATCAGACCAGGCTTTCTCCAAAAAGTTGGCCAATTGTCAATACAGGCCACGTTGCTTGCTCGACACCACCACGACAACCAGCGACGGAGCAATGACATGCAGCTAAAGATATTATCACTGGTCAAATTAGGAAGGGGACCAGAGGAAACTACGGAGTCCGACATGCTCTTTGCAACATCACACACCGACTCAATATTAACTTTAGTGACCTCCAACTGTCATTAGTGCCGACATGTATGATAACTTTACTGTACTTACGGTTACTCTTTGCCAGCAGCTCCAAATTTGCCTCGATGTCGCCCACTCTGGCTCCTGGGATACACCTGACTATGGTTGTAGCTGCTGGCCTCATGTACTGGACTATAGAGTCGCCAATCAGCAGGGTGGGTTTCTCAGCAGGTGTGTCGCTGAGTGGGGAATAATGGTTTGATACATGAAGCGAGTGATGGTGATCTACGCGTCTTTGTTTTGGGCTACACTTCCTTGGAACCGTGACCCAGCCACCCTGACTGGCCGGCTGCTCAGGTGCTGCAGGGGAACTACTAACTGCAGCTACTCTAGGCCACTACGTTAGCCTGACTACCAATCGCATCTGACGGACTATGGTCTAGTTGATGGAACCGAGCCTCTAGCTCACTGAGCCTTGCCTCCAAAGCTATGAATAAACTACACTTTATGCATTTACCTCTCTCGCTAAAGGAGGCAGAGGAATAGCTAAACATTTCACACAAGAAGCTAATAAGCCAAAGAACCGGCGATTTACGGCAGTGAAAATCCCAGGGAAAAAGTGCGAAGCGGAAACTATGTCCGAGTGCTCAGATTATGATTCACATCAACAGTGTTAAATTATTACCAAATCGAGTTTAATCTTAAATTATAAAAAGTTTAAAAGAATCAGAGACCGATAGGAAGTGACGCAATACGTTACCCTAATCACCCAATTAGAGTTTCATTCATTTTTCCACCATGATGGAATATCATTTTCTTCTCAATTATCAGATCTAACCCTGTTTATATGTGCATAATGACCACAGCTACAACAACGACAAGCACACATGCAGCTGTAGACCCTTTTGTAATAGTTTGATGATGGCATTTACATATGGTGCTCAGTACATCCTCTGAAGTTAAAGATGTTGGATCAATCACATCTAATTTATCCCATACTTCAAACTACAAACCGATAAAATCATTCATTTAAGGTAATCCAAAGTAGCTTTTGTAATTTATTAACTCAGAAGATCTCAGAGGAATTTAGTTTGGTTGCTCATTCATGCTCCCGCTTTTTCATAATGTCGACTTTAGCACTCTGAGGTAACTTCATCCTGTAGTCATTATTTATCATCATCATTGACGTGTGGCATAGGGATCATGCTTCCAAGAAACATTCAAATATTCCTTCAGAATAAATATGAGGCAGATATTTTCACATGAAAATACTACTTAGCATCACTTTAATAGTTCAAAAGGTCAGTTTGCTATCTTTAAAAGAATAGCTTAATGAAACTAGCATTTTCTGAAAATTTTGAAAAAAAATGGATGCCTTATTCATCGGACATGTTTGTTCACAATTCAGAGTGCTGTCTATGTGATGACAAGATAAACAGTGTTTTAACTTTCTCTTTTCTGTTGCATCTATCTGCTAATGCAACCAGAAAAAAAGACCAAATTTTATTGATGTTGGTTAAAGGAAGGTTACAATTTGTTGTTGACCACATATCCTGGTAATGTGTAGTTATCCTGGTTTCAGAGGAGAGGAGCATAAGTAAGATCATGAGATGTAATAAGTGATGATAACAGTGTGCATTATTTGAATTGTTTATATGTAATAATGTAGTTGTATTATTCAAAGCAGATGAGATGACATCACAGAATGTCCATGGTAACACTGAGAGTCTTAAATTGACTTTAATTTGCAAAAAATAGATAGATTTTGATTAAACCAGTGGTTGTATAATGAGGGGTCAGTGGCACTGGGATCCATGTGGGATCCATTAGGGGACAACTCGAGCTTCACAGGCAAGGTTCAGACAACAGCGTCGGGCACAACGTAGGCTAGACAAGCTCACAAACAACGTCCAGGCAAAGAGGTCGGGGTAGACAGAGAGAACTGGTCCAAGATCCAAGGCAGAAGAGTCGAGAAGCCGGGCAGTAAATAATCTGAAACGAAGTAAAGGTCCAGGACAGCAATAGGGTAAACAAACACAGAAAGAATACTCAGTGATGCATGCAGAGCAAAAAAAGACTTTGCAAGGAGGGTAGGGAGAACACTGCTACACCCCCTCCCCCCGGCCGACCATCCAACTCCCCGCCAACATCAAAATACAAACATTGTATTACATTTTTTATTGTTATTTGTCTTCTTGAAATACTGGTGATGGCAACTCCTGCCATTCGCCTCATTCCTTGGGAAAACAAAGTCCGTTGGTCAGGTTGGTTCTCATTTCAGGTTCAAAAGGAGATTTACCTTTCAAGGCGGTTGTCCTCAACCTTTGAAACACTCTCCCTCTGAACTTTTATGTAGACAGTGACAGCCCCATAAACAAGCAAGTCAGAACCTACTTGATCATTGTCAACTAAAAATCAGGCACAGCCTCTTAAAGTATGCATGTTGATGTTGATGACATTTTGTACTGAGGGTTAGTTGGGTCCTTAACAGTTTTAATTAAAAAAAAAACATGACTTAAAATGTGATTATTTTCTTTATTTATGCTAACAAAGATTATGGTTATTGTGTTTTGTTCACCCACACTTGTTAACTAGATTTACCTTACTATTGAACAAAGTTGTCACATCGAGCTGCAACATAACTTTGGGTAGAAGGTAAATTATCTTTTTTGAAAGATATAACCTTTTGGCTGAGAAGAACGAGGCAGGATCATTGTGGCACTCTTCTCCCCTCCAGGTGCACACTAGAAAACATAAAATGCCTTGTAATTTTCTTGCATACTGTCACCCTGGGGATAGAACATTTGTGAAGCCTACCCTGAAAAGAGTGACCTTGGGCTGTGGCCTAGTCTGAGACAGGAAAATCTAAACGCGTTTTGCATACTAAAAGAGATGTCTTCTTGTTTTCAGATCAGCAGGGAGCCTCATAATGGCAGGCTGGAGCAGGTCGAAGGATAGCTTCCTTCGACTTCCCCTCTGTTTACTTTGTCTTGAGCACTTGCTGTTTCTCAGCCTGTAAATTAGAGGGTGCAACGCAGGAGTAGTGTACTGTGTATGCGGGAGGGCAGCACATAAGGATTAATTGCCAGCAGAAGTGAGAAGAGCCTTCCTTTGTAACTGTCTTTTTCAACCATCTTTCATCAGAGACTCCAGGGCTACCTGCTCACAAAGCACTGATAGCACCATAACACCACGGCAAAACCAGAACATGGTGAGTTAATGAGGATACATCTGTGTTGACTGACCTTCATAGTTGTCGTTTATATATTCATGTATTAGCTGCATGGGTTAGTTAAAAAAAAAGAAAAATAAATAAATAAATAGAGAGAGAGAGAGAGAGAGAGAGAGAGAGAGAGAGAGAGAGAGAGAGAGCGAGAGAGAGAGAGAGAGAGAGAGAGAGAGAAGAGAGATGTCCAGCAGTTCAATGTTTCAGTACGTACTGTATAACATGCTTTTTTCTGATAAGGTAATTAACCACAAAAATCACAACAAATGTCTGATCCAAGAATCAACCTCAAAATGTTCTGGTTCAATGACAATTTTTATTGTATTTTATTGTCCATGACATCATGAGACCAAGATGGCACCTAACAATCAATCAAAGGTTCCTGTCCATTGCAAGGCTTCAAACAAGATGTTTTCAGAGGGAAGTTCCCACAGCGAGAGTCACAGGGTGTCATCAGCAGGTTGCACACAGACACAGAGAGGCCCCTGCCGAGGTTCAAACCAGGCAGCGGCGGAGCGTCAGGGGGGTCTGGGGGGGCGGTACTCTCCCGGCCAGGGCCCGGTGAAAGACGAAGAAACAGGCCTTTCCCTAAGTGTCGGTTATACTTTGCACATCCGTGGACTCAACAATTTCTGTGCGAAATGTGTCGTGCTTCGTCTGAGGTCATATATAGGTTGCCCCAGCCAGAATAAAATCATGGTTGGTCAAAAAATGTATGACTGACTTTGGTCATGTAGGTTTATTCAACACAGTGAATTAAATGTTGTGCTGCATGGCTGGCTTCATGTTCACTCTCACAGTTAACTTTACAATGTGCAAAGTTACAAGATCTCCAAATGTATTTTGGGTAAAATCGTCATCAATAGCTGTCCACCAGCATCATCATCAATCACTTGTCAACAGAGTCAACGCGGTGGATCAAAGACTAATGTAATTATGAGTGGCAGTTCATATAAACATAAAAGTGGAGCGACAAAATGCAAAGAAAAGGAAAAAAGAGCACAGGAGAAAACTAAACTTAAAAAGCTGGACACGTATTTTGTTCGTCCCAATCCTGGAGATGAACCTGACATTGTTGGCAGCGAATCAAGCCAGCAAAATGTGGCAGCGCGGTCAGGGAGACAGATTTACAGGTACAATTACTCACAATCACTGACACTGAAAACAATATGTGAGTTAGTTGTAAACTGTTGATGTGGTTGTTATCAGAGTAGCTCGGCCACCTAACGTTATTATTAGGGACCAGGTAGCCTAATGTTTTTGCTCTCATGGTTTGTTAGACTTCATGACGGTTTTGTCAGGTTACGTCAGCAAGCACAAGATGATGAGCTCGTTGTGTACCCTTTCAATAGTGGTGAGTACTTCTGCTATTTTATATTGAATCAATGTTTGTACGTGAACGTGTGGGCCGCTGTGCCAATTTTACAAAACGTTCCCACTATTGATACAGTAACTGTGCTCTTATTACTTGAAGTTGCTCGTTAAAGTGGGTGTCGGAATGATGTGGTAGCTATCCATGGTGCTGAACTACTTTGACTTTGTGTTATATTATTAGGGGCCAGGTAGCCTAATGTTTTTGTTGTTCTCATACATACACACACACACACACACACACACAACACACACATATATGTGTATACATGGTCCATATATATATATATATATATATATATATATATATATATATATATATATATATATATATATATATATATATATATACATACATACACATACATACATACATACATACATACATACATGGTCCATATATATATATATATATATATATATATATATATATATATATATATATGTATGGGGTAAGGACCACAGGTCTCTGAATCCTGTAAGCTGTTAAAGCCATAGCTCTCTCATGCTGTCAATCTGTACTACAATGCATGACCTACAGTGACCAAGCCTTTCATGGGGGTAGAGCAATTCTGAGATCATTTTTTTCGACCCTGTGAGCTGTGGAGGTCTCCGTTGTCCCAGCTCCTACTGTAGAGTGACAAGCTACCAGCAAAGGGCCAGTGTTCTCCAGGACCACGTCAAAAGAAGCCCTCTGGTTGCATAGAACTCCCAGATCTCCCATTGCAGAGTGGAGTGCAGTGGAGTGACCCGTTGATGTTGTGACACAGCCACAGTACAGAAAGAGGCACCCCTGCACACCCCGTAGACGTGAATGCCTTCAGACTTCAGACTGTGAGGGAAGACAGCTCAGCTGCTGTTGCTGCATCAAGGCTGCATCTCCTTGTCAACCAAATAGAGAGAAAGAGAGAGAGCCGGCAATGGGCAATGACCGTTTCATCCCAGCCCTATCCATCCAAGCCTGCATTCATCACAATCCTGCCAAGAGCCACGTAAAACTTCAGTGTCTGTGCAGAGATTAGTTTAGCGTTATTTTATAGGTTTCCTTTCCTTTCGTGCTCCACACATATACAATCCACATTCCAAAAAAGTTGGGAGGCTGTATAAAATGTAAATAAAAACAGTATTTAATGATCTGCAAATTTCATAAATTCATATTCTATTCCCAGATGAACATAAAGAACATCAGATGTTTAAACTGAGACAATTTACCAGGTCATGAAAAATATTTACTCAATTTTGATTTTGATGGCAGTAACATGTCTCAAAAAAGTCAGAACAGGATAATGTTTACCATTATGTAGCATCCCGTCTTCTTTTAACATCTGTAAACCTCTGGGAAGTGAGGCAACCATTTGCTGGTGTTTTAGGAGAGGAATGTTGTTGTCCCATCCTTTTCTGATGCAGTATTCTGGCTGCTCAGCAGTCCTGGGCATTTGTGGCTAGATTTTTTGGTATTTTTTTTTTTGATGCACCAAATGTTTTCTATTAGTGAAAAGTCTGGACTTCAAGCAGGCCAGTTCAGCACCCAGACTGGGTGCTGAAGTGACAGATATTGAACTGGAAGACCTTTTCTCAATGCTGCTGCAATGGATGCAGTATGTGGTTTAGCCCTGTCTTGCTGAAATATGCAAAGCCTTCCCCAAAAGAGATATTGTCCAGAAGGGAGCATATATTGCTCTCAAACCTCAGTGCATATTTCAGTGTTGATAGCGCCTTTCCAGATGTGTAAACTGCCTACACCATAGGCACTAATGCAACTCCTGACCATCAGAGATGCAGGCTTTTGAACTGCCTCTTAACAACAAGCTGGATGGTGCCTCTCCTCTTTTGTCTACAGGACAAATTCACCCTTAGTTTCACATCCGACATACGCTTGTTTTTTTTTCTCTTTAAACCTTAATAGCCTAATGAAAACGGCACTGATTTCATCCAGGTTCGTTTTTGTAGATATAAGTATGCCAGACATTTCACAAGTGTCATCAACCCTTCAAGCTCAGTGAATGTGGGTAAAACTCTAAGAAACAGCGCTGAATGTCCTTCTGAGTACCTCGCCGCTGCCGTGGAGTTTAGGGACCGTCAGCAAATTATTGCGGTCAAGCAGTGACCCCGACAGAATACACTAAGAAGCTGATGAATTACGCCCCCCAAAAAGTACAGCAGCATTGGTGGACTTCCGGTTTTCAAACTAAAGGCTTAAAAGAAAAATAAAGCAGTTCCCTGTGACCCTGTATGGGACAAAATGGGTATAGATGATGGATGGATGGATTGATGGATAAATAAACAGAACATTGAAAGATTGCGATTCATGTGCGATTCATCGTACATCGTGGCAATTAGAAAATGTAATTGACTGACAGCTCTAGTTAAAACATCAGTTTAAATATTTTTTAAAGGAATATTTGATTACTTTAGGAAGCATCCTGTCCTCTCTTGTAACAATCACATACTGATTTACTGTACCGTCACAAATCTAGAACAATGAAACTACTTATGGAAATAGATATGCTTCAAAATGCACAAAATTGTAAAACTGATTTAAGAACTTGTTAAAAAAGTTTGAACTTGTGTACTGCTACTACACAAATGACAAATCTACGCTTTGCTTTTTGTTGAGCTGAAGGTGATAAAACTTGCATGTGTAAGTGGAGAGCTGAACCAGAAGCTGAGGTGGGGGGGCTTTGGTTCAGTTGGCATCTTCAGCCAATAATAGTGGACAATAGTAGGATTTTCTTGACAACTGAAGCTTGCAATTTGGTGTCTAAAGGAGAGAGTGTAATATGTCTCATCCAGTATGTTTGAAGACATCACAGTCTGCACTGGGTCTGTACAAAAATTCTGAGCAAAATTTGCAGGAATAGATAAACTGGTCAGTACAATAATGGAACCAAAGGATTGGATCATAAGTGTTCAACAACTAGCTCATACTCCCTAAATTAAAAAAAATGAAAAAAGGCCGCCTGGTGGCGCAGTGGTTAGGGCAGTCGTCAACACAGTCCTCAACAGCGGTCACAGGTTCGACTCCTGACCTGTATGACCGTTTGCTGTGTGACCTTCCCGTTCTCTCTCTGCCGCCTTCACTGTCAATAAAGGCCACAAGTGCCAAAAAATAAAAAAATCTGAAACCATTTCCCTAAGACTAGAAACTCACTCAGGAAATGAGGAGCTTTCCACTTCAGTGAGCTGTGAGTGGAATGTTAAACAGAATATTCTCATTTTAGGTTTGTATATAAACTTAGAGCATTATGTATGTTTTCTTTGTCTTTCTTTTGGACATATGCATTAGTGGTAACAGTATAATATAATGGTTCAACTGTGTAATTTGAAAAAAAAAAAATTGAATATCTATCCAATTATGCAAAGTGCAAATGCACCAATTTCCCACCTGGAGGAAGAAAAGTTGTGACATTGATTCTCGTCGTAACCCAGGTTTGAACGCTGAGCTCACTATTGTCTATCACTGTGAAACAGCATGATTTAGTGACTGTGGCATGCTTTTGTTTACACTGACTCTAAAATGAGGCCCATCTCACATATATTAAGTAGACAATATACAATACAAATATGTGTTGTCCAGCAACTAAAATTAGTACATATTAAATTATGTCATTTTCACACGTCGGTGCACACCAGATTACTTAGTATCATTTTTCAGTTAATTCAGCTCGTGTTCACATAATGTTATTTTTAACCTAGCCCAAAAGGTGCACTATAAATCATGTGACAATGGCTAGTGCTGCCATTGTTCATTTGCAGTCTTGGCAGTGTCATGTTTCCATGACAACCAGCCTAAAGCGAAGACCTAAAAGCCACGATGACACAACAGATATAAGTTGTTGAACCAGATTTGGTCGTTTTTTAAAATATATATTATTTGTTTGAACCACTCTCTACAATTTAAAATGCTTGGAAGTTGTTTGTCCGTGACTTCTTTTGCCATGTTTAATAACTAACAGTGCACTGTCCAGCAGACAGTGCGTTGTTATAAAGCTTCTTTTGCTCAAACGTGTTGTGCGCTCCGTAGTTGGGTCAGTCCAAATTATGGAGCTTTCACACCACAAATGAACCGCAGAATTTGCCGACAGCTGTACTGAGACCACCTCTTCAGACCACTCTCAATACAGCCGTTTTAGCGCACACCAGAGAGAACTGCACTCATGACCAAAGCTCCTTTGACCTGACCTCAACAGGGGCAGCATGAAAATGACTTTAAATAGGCTACATTGTTCCACTGTTCCAGTTTAAGACAGTCCAGCTAAACAGTACCAGAATCACAGCAACTGGACACAACTATTGGGTCTGTTCAGCAGACTGCCTTAGTATGGAAACTGAACCATGATTCAGTGAGCATTGAAAAATAAATCTTGTTGATCAAATTGAGGCTTGCGTTGCTTCTTGTCTTCGGACCATTAGTGGAGTAATCAATCAGCAAACTCCACCAGTTAGATGTGCTATTCCTTTCTAGTCCAGGAAAAGCTCAAGGCGCTTTCAGAACGTACAATACCATGCAATCATGCTATTATTTAACCACAGTCTTTCAATTTCAGAAACTCCAGGCACCAAATAAACACGTATTTCTTTGTTAACTCACCTTATGCTCTTACATTGATGACATGGTTTCTTCCCTCGACGCAGAAGGCCTTTAAAGCTGATATATTCAGCAAACTAGCTCCCTTTGCACTGCTCAGCAAAACAGTTTGTTGCTTCCAGACACCTGTAGTTCTGAGAAAAAAATCTGACTTTATCCTGAAAATTTTAAGAAATAAGATGTTTTTTTTTTGTTGTTGTTGTTGTTTTTTGTGGCACTAGTGGCTTTTATTCACAGTGGTGGAAAAATCAGGGCAGAGACAGAATGGAAAAGACATGCAGGAAAGGGTCACAGGCCAGGAGTTGAACCTGCAACTGCAGCCTGTCATGCATGGGCCACCTCCCCTGGCCACTGCGCTACCGGGGTGCCCTAAAAATAAGACAGAATTTTGGAAATTTAAATATCTTTCAGCTTTTTTCTTTGACTGTGTTTCAAATCGTTCCCCAACCCCCCTGTTAGAGATTCCAGACTCCAGTTACACTTCCCATGTAGCAAAAATCAGAGCGCAGATTCACCATTTGTGATACGCATTTGCAGTTTTGTGTAATGCAGCAGCAGATTTGATTGGTTATCAGTAAATTGTAGTTTTACAAGTTTTTTTTTTCCACTGTTTTTTTTTTATTTTTTTTATTAAATGTTCTAAATCAATTCCACAATATTGTGTATTTTGAATCATATTTATAATTCAAGCATTCTATCTCATAGAGCTACAGGAAACATCATAGCGCCCATGTCTAAGAGATTCAAAAAGTTATGAGAAGAGAAAAGTGAGAAGGACCAAGAAAACAAAGCTTATTGTTGTAAAAGTGACTTAACCTTCATGCCTGTTAGGGAACCTGCTGAGATAAAAATTGGAAATGTTCCTCTGTGTTTTAATAGACTCTTAGGGGCTTGGCGATAGATTATTTCAGTCAACTCTTGACCCCATCATTTCTCCTAAGTCCTCTGAGGTTTGATTGTTTAGGTCTTGTAGCTTTTGTAGTTTAAAGTAAAAGGCTGATGGACTGCTGGTTGTACTTTTTAGTGTTCATTGTGCCAGCACTGTCTCAGTTGTCAAACTGGGTAAAAGGAAATATTTTTTATAGATCTGTCTTCACTGTTTTTTCCTTGCGTTATAGTGGTGGGTGACTTTAATAAACCCATCTGATACTGATATAATTAGTCTGTTGTTTTCACTTCTTTATTCTACATGTGTTCCAACAGCTTTTTCATTTCACTTAGTTTTATGTGCTTCTTGCTTAACAAGTAAATACTGTAATTACTGTGATTAGTAGCAACTCTACTTTTCATCGCTGTAAAATTATAAGGCCTTAACATTGCAACAGTCAGGAGCAATGTTCATGCACCGACAGATCCAGTGCACCAGTGCATCTGCTGCATGACACTGACCCAACCCACCAGCACCAACAGTGATCCAGCCTATAGTTGTGGTTGTGGTCACTGGTTTATGCTTAGGAAACATTGAAGGTCAACCTCACTGCTTTATGTCTGACTGCTGGACTGGTTTAGCTCTGGTGTGGACATAGACATTACATGCAACATCACAACACAAACCTCCACACATATATCTATACACACTGCAGTGCACAAACACCACATGTACTAGCGTACCATACACACGACATCCATCGCTGTGTGCCTTTTGCCTTTTCCTGTCGTGTCCTTTTGTCCATAATTTTAGTCATCTTTGATTAACCCCTGTGCGATGTTAGGGTCTTTTGAACCCATTTTCAATCTTTACTAAAATAAAAATCATACAAGTAATACTTTTTTCAACTTGAAACTCATTGTCCTTTGCTTATTTTATGTAAGGGGCATAAAACTTTTTTGGGGGGAGCTCCCACTCTACACCCCCCCTTCACATTTACATCACTCTCAGGGTGTTTGGGTCCAAAGGACCCCAATGTAAAACAATAGGGCAGTAGTCTACTCTACAGCTTTAGTGTGAACATTGGAATAGGACCATATAGATTGTTGCATACCTTTACTTGCCTTCCTTCTACCAGAGACTAGAATACCTGAACAGGGGGTGGAGGGGGGGGATATATTTTTCCCAATCAAACTTGACCCAAGGGGGTGGGGCTTCGCTACCACGCCATTATGCAACAGGAACCCTACATCCCAGCCCCTGTGTGTGCTAGAGACATGATGCATGCACCAGGGGGTCAACAGGGACAGCCCTGAGTGCACCTTACTGTCCCACAACCACCCTTGATCAAAGGGGGCGGGGTATCGCTACCACGCCACCCGCAACACAAATCCCACAATCAAGCCCCTGTGTGAAATCAATTCCATGCAATAAATATCAATAGTACTGAAGGCCTGCTTTCCTTTATTTATAAGCAAGTTGACTGCAGTATTGACCATAACTGTTTTACTGTATGTGATGTATTTATAGATAATATAGAAGAGGTCAAGGTACATGGTACCTGATATGGTCTAATAATAGTATCAATAGTGGCATGGAGGTCAGACTCCACCCCCTTGGACCAATGTAGATTGGGGACTGGTCAGAAACCACCCACAAGCAACACCCTGGTGAAGACAGTGTGTCTTTGGCCCTCAGGGCTAAGTTGTAGGATTCGTTGCATGCATGATGGCAAAACTCCGCCCCCCTAGGTGACAGTCAGTACAGGGAAGGTCAGTGACATCACAGCAATGCACCAGTAACCCTCCAGTGAAGACAGCGTGTCTCTAGCTCACACAGAGGCTGAGAAGTGGGATTTGTGGCGTGCTTGATGGCGAAACTCCGCCCCCAAAGGTCGAGGTCATCATAGGGAGGGTCAGTGATGTCACAGCTACCCACCAGTAACCCATTAGTGAAAATAGCATGTCTCTAGCCCACACAGAGGTTGAGAAGTGGGATTTGTGGCATGCCTGATGGCGAAACTCTGCCCCCAAAGGTCGAGGTCATCATAGGGAGGGTCAGTGATGTCACAGCTACCCACCAGTAACCCACTAGTGAAAATAGCATGTCTCTAGCTCACACAGAGGTTGAGAAGTGGGATTTGTGGTGTGCTTGATGGTGAAACTCCGCCTCCAAAGGTTGAGGTCATCATAGGGAGGGTCAGTGATGTCACAGCTACTCACTAGTAACCCTCCAGTGAAGACAGTGTGTCTCTAGCCCACACAGAGGTTGAGAAGTGGGGCTGGTGGCGTGAAAAAAGCGTTTCGAATAGGCTCCGCCCCCTCAGGTTGGAGAAACCTAGTGGTAGGTCAGTGACCTAAAGGGCATCCTCAAGTTTCCTCTGGTGAAAACAGAATGTCTCTAGCCTGCACAGGGGCTGTGTTATGGTATGAAACCCCAAGGGGTCCAAAGGACCTTTGGATCACTAACACCCCGAGAATGCAGAAAATCCTAACACCACACAAGGGTTAAATCAGGGTTTTGGGAGTGAAGAAGCATGTTAGATTAGATTGTCAAAGAGGGCTGGTGGAGGACACACTCACGCTTGCACACAATAAAACTGCAGCAAGATTAAATTACATATATCCAACTCAAAAAAAAAAGAAAAAGAAAAAACGGGCTTTGCCAGATCTTACCATGTACCATTAATACTTCTGCTGACAAAAATACTGTTTCAGCAGTTTTGAATTGTTGTTTGATATGAATGAAAATTAAGGTTATTCAACACAGATGCTTTTCTCCTGTAATAAAAAGAAAAGTAACAGATAAATGGTAAATAAAAATATAAATAGTACAATTGTGGGCAGCACGGGGGCTTGGTAGTCAGCACTGTTGCCTCACAGCTAGAAGGTTCCTGGTTCAAACCTCAGCAGGTCTTTCTGCGTGGAGTTTGCTTGTTCTCCCCGTGCTTGCGTGGGTTTCCTCCGGGTACTCTGGCTTCCTCTTTCAGTTCAAAGACATGCATGTTAGGTTAGTTGGTGGTTCTAAGTTGCCTGTAGGAGTGATTGTGAGTGTGCATGGTTGTTTGTCTATATGTGGCCCTGCGATGGACTGGCGACCTGTCCAGGGTGGACCCCTTCCTTTCACCTGAAGAGAGCTGGGATAGACTCCAGCAGATCCCCGTAACCCCGCATAGGATTAAGTGGGCATAGATAATGGATGGTATAATTGTTATATAGATGATATACTTTATTTATAGATATAAATATATCCTTGTCCTAAGGCACTTAAAGCAGGAAAGATGGAACTGTCTTCATTTTGTTTAACTATATAATATTTGATAAAGGGATCGTTCTCCTGCCTGTTACACTTGGCTCTTTTGTAACTTTCATATTCTCTCTTTGTCACCTCTTAATATGAGGAGAGGCACTCAAGCAGAAAATGTGTTTCAAGACCAATATTTACAGAATACCAGTTATTGTAATGCATGCTAGAGTTTGCAGCATGGTGCAGTCTGCATTACAAATGTAAAAATGATGAGAAAAGACAGCCCCTGGAGCATTACACAGTCCTAATAGAGATGCAGCGTTTGGGATGAAAAATAAGCATTTGATCTGTGTTTGGCTGGTATCACTAAAGTACCAAATATGATGTAGAGAAGTGCTTCAACATGGACAGCCAATTCCAGTGATTAATATCACTGACCACATACTAGTGCCAAGGTCATGGTAGCTTTAACCCCCCCTCCCCCCAATGTCTGGATATGAATCTGTCGACAGCCTCTGAAAATCCCACAAGCTTACTTTCCATCAAGAAAAAGAAATCAAAATCAGCTTTCCAAGATGTGGCACTGGAAATCCTATCTCCTGTTTGCCAACAGCATACAAACTATTTTTCTTTTTTAAATCAGAGTAATATAAATCAACTTTATTTATTTTATTTTATTAAATCTAACCCAACTATTTGTTGACTAAGATCTGGTACAGTGATAGAACTGTTCTGTTCCCTCTTCAAAGTTAAATTCTGCCTTATGTGCTTGGAGCACTGTCAGAACATCTTCAAAACCACATAAATATACATGAGCTAAGATTGCTTTAACTAAGAGAATCTGGATGCTGATGATGCGCCTTTTCCCAACAGCTCATTTTATCCCCCAATGTTTTTGTTTACTGTCTGAGGCATCGAGCAATGCAAAAAGATTTCATGTTCACAAGATATTTAAGATGTATTATGTATAAACACCTTACTTGCACTTATCCAGTTCTTGTTATTGCAATTGTGTCCTGCTGTGATCAAATGTCAGTATGAAACTTATCAAAAAAACACAACTTCATCTATGATCAAGATGGAGCATAGTCCAGTGTTTTCAGAGAACTGCTGTTATTCAAGATGCTGAATTTCAAACATTTTGTGGAATACAATTGCTCCAGTGGAACAGGAGTGTGTGAAAAATCTTTTAAACAAAACCAGTGCCCTTTGATAAATTAGGTGTCCATGGCACGCCTCGTCCCTGCTCGTAAGGTCATGTTTATTTTTGTCGGCTTTGTTTATTTTATTTTCTTTTCTCTCACCTTGTGTTTTTAATTTCAGGAGTTAGGCATTATTCAAACACAGGGACTCCTTGGCCTGTCTCTGCCTTCCAACTGTGTCATTTCGCCCTAACCTAATGTTCTACATTGGTGTAATCATCTTACCTGTGTGGTTGGTGTCTATATATACCCACCTCCTTCTCTCTGTCAGTTGCCAGTTTATTTTCCATGGTAGCATGTTCCAACATTTCCTATTTCTAGTGTGTTTACTTAAGTGATGAACCCAGTTGCAAAACAGGAGAAGTGACATGAATTAAGAGAATATGATTATTATTTTGAATTTTACCCAGACAAACTTCTATTTACAAAAATTAGTAAGCTCATAAAAGAGGTCAAAGGAACAAAATTGAACTCAAGCAAACAAATATAACTGACCAGACAAAGGCATGACACACAAGGATATATATATATATATGTATAATCAGACCATTAAGACTACATAGGGGTAACTAAAGAATACAACCACTAATGATGCACAACAGCATAGTTACAGATATCTTTGTTCTTATACTAAACATCAAAATAGATAAATAGGCTCTTCACTGAAACTCCTAAATATAAATCTTTAACCTAAAATAGCTCTTTCAATTTAACTAAAGAAAATAATCTTTGTTTAGCTAAACTTCCAGGGATGATGGATGAAAACCGGTGGAGTAAGGGGTGTCCTAATCTGAGTTCCTCTACTGTGGAAGTGGTTCTTTTCTCTCATTTGAATGGTGAATAAAACATTTTTTGAATGATACTTTGATACTTTGTATTTGTTCAGAGTCACCTTCAGAGTAGGTGGATCATTTTACCCCTAGTAGGGTCACTTTACCCCCTTGAAATCTTGGCTTTGTCTCAGTTTACCCTCGTAGCTGGGGTAAAATGAGACACTTGACCACTTTTTAAAAAACGGTCATATTTTCACCGTCTTTAGTCCGGCAAAGATTCTGATCGTTTCCCTTCTTAGTAAACAACCTTAATTAATGGGAAATATGTTAATTTCATAGACACATCAATTTGGCTTGCTTAGAGTGGGGGAGGATGTAAAAATCATCTCACATTACCTCACTCTCCCCTACATTGTGCACTGTTAAACACCCTACCTACTTCCCTGCTTACTAAAACATATTGTCTTGCCTTTCGTGCTTTATTTTAACCTAAACCAGGATTGCTGTTAACCTTTGGCATTCCTTGACAGTATATATGTTAAAGATAAATAAAATGTACAAAACAACCACCTAGTGACAATAAAAGCTTTCTGTTCATCAGTATCAAGTGCTGGAATGGTGGATTTAGACTGCTAGTAAAAGAGTTAAGATTATTAACATGGCTCATAATTCAGCAAAGAGTATTTCTTTCTACTTTCACCCCCCCCCCCCCCCCCCCCCCCCCCAACACACACACACAAAAGCAAAAACATTTGACAGTGTTGAAGTACAGATATAAAGATATGCAGATATGTTCTAATTAGTAAATTAAACTAGCCTACAATACCAAATCAT
The DNA here is from genome assembly GCA_018398805.1 of Hirundichthys speculiger. Taxonomy (NCBI): domain Eukaryota; kingdom Metazoa; phylum Chordata; class Actinopteri; order Beloniformes; family Exocoetidae; genus Hirundichthys; species Hirundichthys speculiger. The sequence goes on from JAGFBZ010002508.1 coordinate 51,646, forward strand.
GCTGTGTTATCAGAATTGCTGTGTTTAAGACATGCTAGTTAGGTAGGCGGAGCATTTTGTTTTTTCTCATGTATGGAATAAAGGGTTCTTTAGAAACATAATATCCATCCATCCATTTAGTCCTGGGCAGGGTCACGGGGATCTGCTGGAGCCTAACAGGGGTACACCCTGGACATATCTCCAGTCCGGAAACACAATATGGTTTCTCTATTATGAAATAAATGAGTTCTTGTACAGTGAAGGTGGATGTGCTGGGATTGAACTACGCCCAGATCTTATCTGAAACAAACAACTGAAGCTGTTGTGTTCCCTGGTGAAAGCTGAAAAGTCTGAGTACACAGGAACATTTGGGAGGGAGAGTAGCACGGACACCAGTCTAAAGCAGAATGTTTTCAACAATGGTGTTGATGGAGTGTACAGTTTGAGGTGTGCGTTTTTAGTGAGTTTTCTTCTGTGTGCTTTTTATATAACAGAATGCTAGCCTTTCTTAGAAAAGCAGGAACAATAAATAAGACCATGGTGATTTTTTTTTCTGTTTGGTTCCAATTTATGTTAATAAATTCAACTTTAGAGTTCTTATAATTAAAGCCTGGATGTTAGATTGTAGTGGACATATTGTGAGGCATGTTTTGGTCATAATGTGTATGGAGGGAAATGCCAATTGGGCCCTTTTCTTACCATACCAGTTTGTCATCCTTAGATCTATTTGACAGGTCTTCCAAAATTCTCCACTCTTGAATAAATCTGCCAGATTTTTTTTTTTGGAACACTAATTACCATCTGCATATAAATTTATTTTAACATCTGTTCTCCTTACCAAGGTAACATCTGTAGACACACATAACATGATCATAATAAGTGCCAACAGAATCAATGACACAAGTCTACACTGCCATGTTACTCAGGTTCTTCAAACTTTAATCAGTTCCCATCGGTCCTTTGCATGACACATATCACTTGTCAAGCTCAAATATGCTGCACTCTATGACACTGCATCTTGTCTGAATGAATGTTATTACTGTGGGCAAAAGTGGGAGAGTTTTCGCTGTTGTCATTGAATCACTAATGGAAGAATGTGCCACAGATTTTATCTGCAGTACATGTGAGGTATCAGAGTGTTAATTAATTAAACAGTCTTGTCTCGTTACGTGGCTCCTTAATTACATGTGAATTAAACAATGCCCCAATGTGAATTGTGCCTCTTCAGAGGCATAGATTTCACCAATTAAAGCACCCTCCTGTCAGGAGGTGATAGTAAAAAATATGTCACAGACTTACTCATAAATCCAAGTATCGATTAGAGCACAGGGGCAGGGTGAATAAATGAATATACAACAGCTCTCTTTCTCTGCATTGCCGTGTCCTTGTTCAAACACGGAAAACAATGATTGGGAATGATGAAGTCAGGAGACAAATCATTTACATATTGTATGTTGTTCTATAGGTCAAAGGAGATGCATATCATTATGTTGTTCTGAATAAAACCTTTTAAAAGACCTTGGACTTGGAGAGCATCTGTATAAATTGCATACATTTGTCATGATTGCAATGTGATTTATTCAGGAGGATATAAAATGTTCATTTTGGGCAATGAAATAGGGCAACGCTGTGGAAGATTTCATTTTCCTTTTTTTAAATGTTATTTTAGTGTTACCTTACACTTTCCTACACTTAAATAATGTACCAAATGAGATGCTGGAGAGTCTTGACTATTTTCCAGTGATGTTGACATACTAAGACTTTGTGAGATTGTTATGTAGTTTGTAATTCAAAATAGATCACAGTTGAATACTCCACTTTAGAAGTTTTACTGTGTTAACCCTAAAACAGCTGTGAATTTGATGAGGTCACAAACAGGTGTGAGTTAATGGTGTTTCATCTGATGCTCTTATTACCCTCTGATTGGTGGGTTTTGTGAAAATGTGTGGAAAGATCACACGTGTGAACCTAATTGATCATATCAAACGATGCAAGATCATGACTTTAAAAAAGACTTGGCCCACCTTTGCTGATCCAAGCCAGCCACTTTTTCATGATTTTAAGTTGCTGCCATATGGTCACAGACACTGTCAGCTAAACGTAGAACAAACAGATTTAAAAAATAAATTTGTTCCTGCTGCCACTGTCTTTTTGATGAGCAGTTTTAATTTGGTGTCATTACATCAATTCTTCCAGGTATACTTGCACAAAAATTTTAAATTTTGTGGGATCATAGACAGGTGTGTGATTAAACAGTATGTGCTATTTAACAACGTGTGCTAATCACCATCAATTTAATATGCAGATTAAAACAAGTCATTTAACTGAAGAAAAACAGCTGGGTGAAAAACAGCCAAAGTCTGCTCCCAGGGTAAAAGTGTGGAAGACATTTTCATGTACCATGGCAAGACTGAACACAGCAACAAGACACAAGGTAGTTATATTCTATCAGCAAGATTTCTCCCAGACAGAAACCTGAGAGCAGACGGAGATGTCAAGATGTGCTGTTCAAGTTCTTGTGAAGAAGCAGAAAAAAATCGGCAATGCTGTGGAATCTTAGACGCAGTGATCAGCCAAGGAAGGTTTGTGAAGCAGATGAGAGATGCAATATACTTACTTTTTCACTTCAGAACTGGAAGATGTCAAACAGTGCCATCAGCTCAAAAGTAGCAGAAACCATGAGACCCAGAGAAGTCTGGCCAGAAATAGTCTTCATGGGAGAATTGGTCCCTAAAAGCCATATATTGGATATGGAAACAAGACAAAGTGACTCAGCAGGTGTTGTGGATTGGTGAGTCAAATTTTAAAATATATAGTTGTAGCAGAAGGAAGTTTGTTTGCCAAAGGGCTGGAGTGGTACAAAAATTAGTGTTTTCAGGTGACAGTGAAGCATGATAGAGTTTTGGGTGATGAAACCTGGGCAGACACATACACATCCTGCAATAGCATTTAGAATTCAGAAAGCTGGTTTAATCTATCTATCAAGAAACTGGGGAGTGAGAAATATTGTACCAATATTACCCTGATATATAATGTCTTTGCAGTTTTTGTGCAAGTACATACTTTGTGTATGCTTTGAGTAATGTACAAGTGTGTATGTAGGTGCAATCATCAAAATACAAGAACACATCCAAAAAGGTCTAAGTCAAGCGATCAAGATGATACCAAGATGATACCACTCAGACCTTAGAACACAAAACCCTATCCAAAAAGGCAATTTATTCAAACAAGCAGACATACTAAATAAAACAGCTTGTTATTATAAAATATAAGTGAATGAAGCCTTATAGACTCCAAGGGGAATGACTGTGTCTAATTAAGCTGTTACACCATCATTTGTTTGCTAGCATTGGTGAGGTGAGCCACACAGGGGACCAGTGTTCCCCACTTCATGTTTTCTATTAAGAGCCTTAAAGGCAGTATGACTTGGCATCTGAGGTTTGTTCATAGTTGACTCTAATATAGTCGGCCCTTATTAATCACAGTGGTGAATCCCATAACCTTCCTGTGTAATGTTTACAATGGCTCACTGAAGGTACACTGCCAACTTTTGTAGAATTTACACAGGATTATAAAATAAATGAAAAATATGCTGTTTCATTATAAGAACCACATTTGAAATTTGAAGAAGAACAAGATGCTAAATCATACAGGGATGTCTGCAGTTCACCCTGACAGGTCACATCTTTGACGTTGTCAGAAAACTCATCTTTCAAAGCATGTTACCTAAAGTAAGGGTAGCATATATTGGGAAACTAAGTGAACCTAGAAGGGAGCCCGTGGATGACACCAAAGAGGCGCCCTGAACTCTTCAACTACATCAGATGGAGTTCTGTGCAGCAGTGAAAAGTAGCCTAAAGCAGCCACACTGATGCCAGCCCAGAGTGTGGGAGTGAATGATCATCTGTGTCAAAACCTGCACAAAGATCTAGGAGAGCTAAAACAGGATTTTCCACCTTAGTTACCAGAAACAAGTCATTCATCACCTTAAGCAGAGCCATGTGGTTGCTATGAAGTGCAAAAAAGGCAGGTTGGAATTTCTGTTCAGACCATGACCACTAAAAATAATGGGACTGACAATTGACTGATTCATCCAATAATCATGTGCAGCAAAATGCTTATGGAGGTCAGTGAGTGCTTTAGAAACAGAAGATTAGTGACCTGATGCTAAAATGAATGTATAAATCATATGAAACCTTGATTGCTCGGAGACATTTCATCCCCAGTGAATAACCCAATAAGAAAAAGTTCTATAAATATTACAGGATATACAATGATAGCCTCTGTACCAGTGTTGTACCTAAACGCATTCATTGAACGTAAGTTCATGAACTAAGTCCATATTTTGTGTGAGCGTAAACTGAACGTGGTGGTGTAGTATATGGGCAGTGGCAATCATTTTGACAAATAATTGCTCGCAGCAACTGTAAAAAAAAGAATTTAAAAAAAGAACTAAAAATTAACCATTAAGTTCAATTTTTTGAAATGGTGAACTCTTGTTCCATATATATGAACAATGAACTGAACTAGTTAATTTTAATTTCTGTGAACTATGAACTTAACTGGTTTATGTAGAAAGTGAACTGGCCCAACACTGCTCTGTACATGTTAAGTTAAATTAAGTTGGTTGGTCGTTCCAATGAAATCACGAATGTAACTGCACTAGTGCAAACTTTTATTGTTGTTAAAAGACATGTCATTTGAAAAATAACTAAAAATAGCTTAGCAGCTTTGCTTTTTGTTTTGAAAAAACCCTTTTTAGGCAACGCAGACCACTGACTGGATTTATGTAACTGTCTTATATCTTTTCAGCTCGTTAGGAGCTTCAACTGAGCTAGTACCAATAAAATATCAGTTGGTATCAGTTTTGTAGCATTTAAAAAAAAAAAAAAAAAGAGAGTTCAGTATCATACTGCGAAATGTGGGAAAGAAAAAAAAGAAGGTTTTGTTTTGGCCTTTCCCTCATGCAGGGCTGTCAGGCTTCATTACGGTGGAAGACGACATTCCAGCCTCACCTGCTGGAGCATTCATGCTGCTCTACATCACACCAGTCACAAACCATGCCCTTTGCTATCTAATGCATAATTTGGTGTCTAATTTGACAGTCTTCCCATTGGTCTGTTGTGCCTGTAGCTTCACAGTCAGCAGAACACATGCTGCATGTACGGAAAGCTATTTTGATATGAGTGCAGATCTCTTGTTGATTGGTAATTGTGAAAAGTCCTTGTCTCATCAACATCACAGCTGGAGCCTTGCAAAGGTACTGTGCAGTAAAATAACATAAGGGTATTACTTTATTCATATCAGTATTTTATGTTTAAATGTGGTAGAGAAAGGTGCTTTAAGATGTGAAAGGAAAAAATAACTATCAATCATTTCCTTATACTGCATTTCTGCATTCAGTTGGCAGTATAATTACCAAACTGTAGCCCTTCACCTAGAGATGTAGCTGAAATCATGCAATTATCCTTTCTCAGTCATGACCGAAAGTCCTCCTCAATCCTATCTGTCAATAACCCCTGCCTGTGCAGGATTTAGAAATATGCTGTAAAAGCTGGGAAACTGTATCCTGTAAAGTTGCCATCCTCTTTGGTAAATGCTATTATATTTGCTTGTAATGAAATTGAACAACCTTGGCCACTCTGTCTCATTTGCAGTCATTGCTTGCACTCCGGAGATGGACTCCCTGTATGCATTCACTGTGTTGAGTGTTTTATCAGCAAACAATAGTTCAATGCTTTGTGGTCTACCACAAGCTGAGCTTCTCACACATCAAGTGGAGAGCTATTAGAGAATACTTGGGGTGAGGAGCAGTGGGGGTTGGTATGTAAGGGCTAAGGTTCTTAGCGCTGCAGGAATTGCGCTGAGTCGAGCATTCTGGCAGACAAACCATGTCTGTATAAAGAGCTCAGCAAGGTTCAGGAGTCCTGTGTGAAAGGATGGAAAGTCTTGACACAATAAATATGCTGCTTTAGTCGAGCAGAAAATAAAGGACCAGCTTCTGTTTGTCAAAATACTCAGCTTGGTGTTAAAAATGCTTTGGAGACTTGAAAAAATAAGGTATTGGTATAGGTATGTTTAGTTTAATATAAGCTTCAAATTAGACTTTTCACAAATGAATCTGAGCATCACATTAGGCATGAATATTATTGCAGCCTTCACTTAAACAGCAATTCAGAACCGTACAGTGTGAGCTCATTAGAGACCAACCACCCTTTCCAATGATCCATGAACACCCTCCTGTTTGCCCAAACTCACCTAATAAGATAAACATTATAAATAAAACTTGCCCCGGGCACTCTTGACAAGGAGATTTTAAGTCTCATGAGTTTTTCTACTGGTTAAATAAAGGTTAATAAATAAAATTTTAAAAAAAAAGAGAGAGAGAGAAAGTAAGTTTCAAAGAAGGGTTTATCTATTTTTAACTAGCATTAGCTAAACAAAAGGTCTTTAAAATGAGAGACATACAATTCAATCTTGGGGTCTTTAGAAGCCCTTGATATGTTGAGTAAATTTGTTTGATTGCCACAATCCCTTTGTACAATTTAAAGTTTTACAAAGATCTTGGACAGTAATTCTCTGCAAGCGTTGCATCATCTTAGAGTATACTTGTAATGTTGCTTGATCATATCTGCTCTTTGGCAGCTTTTGCCTTGCTTTTGCTTAATATATCTTTATTCTAAGACTGTTTAGTATGTGACAGTCGTTGTTTCAACACAACATGGAAAACATGATGAAATTATCTTGAATTTTAACCAACTATGCAGAAAACTGAAATGGAAATTAGATTAAATTACTGTAAAATGCCAAACAGAATTTTGCAAAGGGCTAGATTTTTTAAATAAAATATTTACCAAAATGAGTAATTCTTAAATGATTAATAATCATTTAATAATTATTTCATTCAATTCATTTTAAACTTTGAAAAATAACATGAAATCAACAACAAACCAGTTCACAGTTTCTGCTTTTTGCCAGCTCATATGCTAGGGAGACTTACTAGCTTGCTAGATTTTATCAGTCTTGATGGTGCTGAGGACAGCATCCTTCTCAAGTTCTGTTAAACAGAGAGGGCTGAGATGGCAAACCACATATGACCTCACAAAGGCTGACCAAATTTGATCTACTAAGTCTGAGCTTCAGTGGGTGGTTGATCGTGGAACACTGCACACTCCTCTTCTTTTATGTTGGCCTAATATACATATATATCATCTATCTATATGTATATATATATACATATATACATACATACATACATACACACATATATATACACACGTGGACAAAATTGTTGGTACCCCTCAGTTAAAGAAGGAAAAACCCACAATTCTCACTGAAATCACTTGAAACTTACAAAAGTAACAATAAATAAAAATTTATTGAAAATTAAATAATCAAAATCAACCATTACTTTTGAATTGTTGATTAACATAATTATTTAAAGAAAACAAACTAATGAAATAGGGCTGGACAAAAATGATGGTACCCATAACTTAATATTTTGTTGCACAACCTTTTGAGGCAATCACTGCATTAAACGATTTCTGTATTTGTCAATGAGCGTTCTGCAGCTGTCAACAGGTATTTTGGCCCACTCCTCATGAGCAAACTGCTCCAGTTGTCTCAGGTTTGATGGGTGTCTTCTCCAAATGGCATGTTTCAGCTCCTTCCACAGATGTTCAATGGGATTCAGATCTGGGCTCATGGAAGGCCACTTTAGAATAGTCCAACGCTTTTCTCTCAGCCATTCTTGGGTGTTTCTGGCTGTGTGTTTTGGATCGTTGTCCTGTTGGAAGACCCATGACCTGCGACTGAGACCAAGCTTTCTGACACTAGGCAGCACATTTCTCTCCAGAATGCCTTGATAGTCTTCAGATTTCATTCTACCTTGCACACATTCAAGACACCCTGTGCCAGATGCAGCAAAGCAGCCCCAAAACATTACTGAGCCTCCTCCATGTTTCACCGTAGGGACAGTGTTCTTTTCTTCGTATGCTTGGTTTTTGAGTCTGTGAACATACAGTTGATGTGCCTTACCAAAAAGCTCCAGTTTGGTCTCATCTATCCAAAGGACATTCTCCCAGAAGCTTTGTGGCTTGTCAACATGCATTTTTGCAAATTCCAGTCTCGCTTTTTTATGATTATTTTCAGCAGTGGTGTCGTCTCCCATGAAGTCCACTTTGGCTCAAACAACGACGAATGGTGCGATCTGACACTGATGTACCTTGGCCTTGGAGTTCACCTTTAATTTCTTTGGAGGTTGTTCTGGGCTCTTTGGATACAATTCGAACGATCCGTCTCTTCAATTTGTCATCAATTTTCCTCTTGCGGCCACGTCCAGGGAGGTTGGCTACTGTCCCGTGGGTCTTGAACTTCTGAATATTATGAGCCACTGTTGTCACAGGAACTTCAAGCTGTTTAGAGATGGTCTTATAGCCTTTACCTTTAACATGTTTGTCTATAATTCTTTTTCGGATGTCCTGGGACAATTCTCTCCTTCGCTTTCTGTTGTCCATGTTCAGTGTGGTACACACCTTTTCACCAAACAGCAGAGGGACTACTTGTCTGCCTTTAAATAGGCAGACTGACTGATTATGAGTTTGGAAACACCTGTGATGTCAATTAAAGGACACACCTGAGTTAATCATGTCACTCTGGTCAAATAGTTTTCAATGTTTTATAGAGGTACCATCCTTTTTGTCCAGGCCTGTTTCATTAGTTTGTTTTTTTTTAATAATTATGTTAATCAACAATTCAAAAGTAATGGTTGATTTTGATTATTTAATTTTCAATAAATTTTTATTTATTGTTACTTTTGTAAGTTTCAAGTGATTTCAGTGAGAATTGTGGGTTTTTCCTTCTTTAACTGAGGGGTACCAACAATTTTGTCCACGTGTGTATATATATATATATATATATATATATATATATATATATATATATATATATATATATATATGAGAGAGAGAGAGAGAGAGAGAGAGCGAGAGAGGGAGAGAAATTGACTAAATAATAACAGACTAGCAGTGGAGAAATGAGAGACAAGACTATATTCCCTAATTTCCCTGAAGGAACCTCCCCAAGGGATCAATAAAGTTCTATTTAATCTAATATTGACACCCTGGCAAAAAAATTAAGGAATAAGGAGACACAGGTATTGACAAATACAGCAGGGGAGAATATTTTCCCTGGTCACGCACCAGTGAAAATAAAAACAGGAATCAAGCTAAATACAAAATACAAATCAAACAACAAAAGAGCACACATAAACCAAAGTTAAAACTTACCAAAACAAAAGAACTGAACATCCATCCATCCATCATCCATCCAATATCCATATCCGTTTAATCCTCTACAGGGTCACAGGGATCTGCTGGAGTCCTATCCCAGCTCTCTGCGGGCAAAAGGCAGGGGTCCACCCTGGATGGGTCACCAGTCCATCACAGGGCCACATGTAGACAAACAACCATTCACACTCACAATGACTCCTACGGGCAATTTAGAATCACCATCTAACCTGCATGCATGTCTTTGGACTGTGGGAGGAAGCCAGAGTACCCGGAGGAAACCCACGCAAGCACGGGGAGAACACGCCAACTCCACACAGAAAGACCCCTGCTGAGGTTTGAACCCAGAACCTTCTTAAGAACTGAATAAGAAAACTAAAAAAAAAAAAAAAAAAATCCCAATTACCCCAAACTCACAAGATTCCTTTGTTTTAGAAAACAAAGAGTGTCCACGTTACTTATAAGGTAAACAAAATCTTCTACCTTTGAACAGTTGTACTTTGGGTTAATATTATACGGGGATCATAAATCACTCAGACCTGCATTCTGGATTACTGGTCTTGGCAAATATCAGTTTATTAACTCACATGCTTTTTAACTCCAGAACTTGGAATGAAATATGGATTTAAATAAAGATCTGGCAGCTTCCTTTTTTGCCCAGTTAATCACACAGCCTTTGTTTCACCTCTGACAGTTGGACCCTCTGAGGGATTTTCCTGTTTTGTCAGTTTTGCATTTCATGCCTGCAATACATTCCCCCCAAAAAAACCAAAATAACTGGAGGGTGTAGAGAAAAAATATATGTACACAATGATGCTATTAAGAGACAGGGAAAAAAGCAGTCTCAACAGGTCATTGTAATCATGATTTGGTACAAAAGTATCCATGTCTTTTATGGGGGGACTGGGTATGCATTCCACTTCTGTGGTCCAAAATCTCTTTAATCATATTAACTTCTATTTTGGCACTTTAATTGACAACAAGCTGACTTTTGAGTGACAGGTTGATGCAGTGTGCAAAAAAAAAAAAAAAAAAAAAAAAAAGCACATAATGTCTATGTTTTTGTTTATATCTTTGTTTAATAACAAGTTCCATAATTTTATGTGGATAACACTTTCATAACAATGTTTTATTTTGTTTTATTGACACTCACATTTTTATTTATCTGCAGGGTCTGGTTTAAATCTGTAACAAGCTCACAGGTGTGACCTAAATCAGCCTAAATGACCTCTATAATGTCAGGACTTGAAAAAAAAAAATGATCTGACCGACCTGAGTCATCTGCTTTTTAAAGAGTTCATGCTTCCATCCTGCTGCAGATACATTGAGGTTCAGGACCAGAAGGTTCAAGTATTCATTTGTTGCTGTTGGCCCTCTTAAAATTTTTCCAAAAAGAGAAGATTTGCACATGAATCTTATTAATAGTCTGCTCCAGATTGATGAACGGTGTGTAAAGATTCATATCTTTGCATAAGAACGTGTGCATTGGAAGATCGCGCTTGCATAAACCCTCCCACAGACCACCATAAAAGAAGCTCTAAAGGTTCAGGTTACCACGTGATTCATGCTGTCTCAAAACCTGTGGGTAAACTCCCAGCCTTCACAAATCTAGTCAAGGATACAGCGCTGTCAAGTCCTCTGCTTTTGAAAAGCTCCTAGTGAGACCTGAGGTCAGAGAAAAAAAAAAAAAAAGAAACAAAAACTCCCTGTGACACCTTGACTTAATTCAGACATTTAATGCCATGTCCTCTGCTGAACAAAGTATTCAAGAGTTATAGTTAAAATTCTGATAGGATTTTGGATGTAAGGAAACAAAACACGCACATTTCTCTATATCAGCGAAAAGTCTTTGCTGCAGACAACTGCATTTGTCTCTTTTGTCTAAGAAACCTCTATCAGAAATCCACTATGACTTCATGACACTGTTGATGAGGTCTAAAACAACCTGAGAGGCATGGGAGTCACTTTAATAATCGCAGTCTGGAGTCTCAGGAATGCAAAATGCTCATTGAATAAGGTAAACATGTTATATTTCATGTTTCATGAAACATGTTCTCATGTTTAAAAGATGTGTTTTGAAAGTATCAGTATATTGTGTGGATAACAGCCCATATGAGACATTGACATTGTAAAGTCAGGGAATGACAGCAATATCTCTGTGCGCTCCTCATTTACACAAGCTCTACACTTGGTCAGAAGCAGGAGATCTTGTTCATAGCAAGAAAAGTTTGGAACTACTAACATTTTAATGACTGCTGAAACATGCATGAGGTTTGCCTTTGCTCACATTTTATGCACAAATCTGTTCTGCTCTTGTTTCATGAATAACGCCCAATGTCTTTTACTTATCCTATTTAACTAGACTTGTTGTTTTTACTGCTGACATGAAACAAATTGCCTCGAGGGGACAAGAAAGAAATCATTACTTTTACCCTACAATAAAGAAACTGAAGGAGTTTTAATGCGCAAAAGGCCAGTGTGCAAGCCGAGGCTGGACACCTGTGATCTCAGAGACCACTGGAGCAAGAACCGTCATTAATTACTGTCAGACCATTGCGAAAAGCTAGTCTTGCAGAAAATACAGGTATGTTATCTTAGGTAGTGTTATATTCCTTTAACATCACAGACAATGCTGATGGTAAATTTAGACAATAACATTTTTTTAACAACCAAAAAGGGACTAGCGGCATTTTGAGGCTCTCATTATATTCCTTGTCTGCGCCATGATAGCGTTAAGTCAAGTGTCTTCACTCCACAAATTAAGCATAACATCTCTTTCAACAACCATTATGTTCTGAAAACATCTTCTCCTGCTATTTCTAAGAAAATTTATTACTGCAAATCCTTCTACCACATGCTCTATACTCTCTGCAACACTTCCTCCTCACAACTGCACCACGGTCAAAATCCAAGTTCAGTGTGTTGTAAAGCATTTATATGGGTGTTTATGCTCTAAAAGTGTAAGATTTTCACAGTACCTTGGTGTTCCCACTCTCAAGCCAGACTATGTCACCAGCCAGACATGTTATGACTTCACATCCTTTGGCTCTCTGCTACTTTTGCTACAATGTAAATAATTAATTGGACTTACATGTCTAATGTTGTTGCCATCTATGTGACCACTGTGCAGATCAGGTATACCCCTGGGCAACAGAACCCTGTATCAGTGCATCATGGGCTGCAGGAATGTGGTGCTTCACACACACAATATGCTGTCCTCCTCCTCCTCCTTTATGCAGACATTCTCCTGAGATTCAGGAGCTCTCCTCTTGAATCCCGTGACTCTGTTCTGTGGTGGGAGTGTATTTACGAACCAGTAGACAGATTGACAGCAACTGAATAATACAGAGTATTTATGAGTGCACTGGAAGACCTCCAAAGAACTGGGGGTTAACGAAAGCTGATGCTGATGTTGAGTGAAAACACTGTGTCGAATAGATGAGACTAATATTAAAGTAATCACATTTTGTGGAATCAAATGTATATGGTGTTGTATCGAAGGGGAGCTGTCAATTCAAAACTGTGCCCTTCCTTTTGGTGAATCTATTTCAGTTGAGCATAATTTAAAACCTTTTGATATGCCTTCACAATTATGAAGCAGAAATATCTTTGTCCCTGACAGGAAGGGAACATCTGCATGGCATAAAATAAAACAATGTTAGAAATAAAAAGAAGAAAGAAGTAAATGTCCTCTTAAGCCTGCATTTTGATCTGAGTAGAGAAAGGTACATTCATAAAGAGTGTTACAGAACTTGTTACAGTTGTTGTTACACAAGTGGAGAAAGCAGGCTTTTTTTACTTGTGTGGTCTCCATGACCATCTCATATGCAGCCTGCTGAAAACGCATAAATGAAAAATATCCACTGATGTGATAGACTCAAAATAAATTCCAGTCAGCCAAGATTTTTTTTTTTTTTTTTTTTTTTTTTTGTGCAAATGTCCTTATTAGAGCTATGGTATACATATATACTGGAACATCATGATCCAGAATCTTGAAAAACACAACATGCCCAGAATATAAAATCAATTGCAACCTCTAGTAGAGTCAAGCCATGATTCCGACTGACACATACAAATGCACCGAGAGGAAAATTGGTTGATTGGACAAACATACATTCTGTGCATGCTGGAAGGGGGGGGAGGGAGAGGAGAGGAGTGGGTAACCTTATACAACAGGCCAATGGTGGAGGCTGGTCTTCAAAGTAATAAAAGTAGCTGTCAGCATATGTGGAACAAGATAGTCTCAGGTGCAGCGCTGGTCAGATTTACTGTTGTAAGCTGCCAAGGATTCCCAGTATTGTAATGGAAGACCCATTAACTTTTATATAATCATTAAATTATCTGTCATTACTATACAAACGAGATCAATTTTACAAAAGATAAGAGCAACCACCACTCACTTTTTTAAGATTTGCTTGCATCGTATGTATTCTTACCTACATCTTCCGGCACATAAATCTATCTTGTCGTGATGGGTTGTTGTGGTGGTCGGTGGGTGGGTGAGAGCTGGAGGCCGGGTGAAACAAGGCTGTTGGCACTGTGCTGTGAGCTTGTGTGTGTGGGCATGTGAGCTTGGCAGAGACCTGAGATGTGACAACACACTCACCAATTCTATTGTCTCCTGGAGATTGTACATCATGATTCAGCCTGGGTGGTGAGTTTCTAAGCTCTGCGACACATTTATCGTCCAGGGAGAGGATTAGATATGAGCCTGTGGAAGGATTTGGACTTCTCTCCAGAATGGCTCCATTTTCCCTGAATCAGAGGCACAAGTTAAGTTTCAATGAATACTGGCATGCAAGACTTACTTTTGTGTTTAATCTTTAGACAGAAGAAATGCTCAGTGGACATTATTCAAAAGCACAAGCCAGAGAGCACTCATTTCTAAAGATTGCTTACATCTGGTGGTTGCCGTTGGGTTTGCCTGCTTAAGAGAAACTAAGTCTGAATTTAGTTTCTCGTGTCTAATGACTTACAGAACTGTCACATCAAGCACTCAAAAAGGTTCAGTTATTAAAAGATTTATATGGACTCATGTCCATATAAATCTGGACATATGGACATATAGTTTTTAGAAGACAAACATATAAAGCCAATCTAACATCTAAAGACTATTAGCCATTGTTTTAGTGGACTAATAATTTTGCAAAGATTATGATTGTTGCTGTATCACTGGTTATGTTTAACTCTTTAAGCTCCAAGTGCGCAAAAATTGCAACAAGCAACAGAACTAAAAGAAACAGGTCTAAATAGTTTCAAATCTCATTACCACATTCAACCACTAGACCGCAGAGATTTGTTACCTCAGCCCTACTTGCTGCTTTGACACATATGTTATATGAGTTTGTCGTACGCATCCATCTCCACAGACTTTGAATGGAGTAACGTTATCGATTTCCAAGCTAAATTATGGGTTCCATGCATCATGTCAGAAGTGTTGCCACTGTCAAAAGATGGGGAATTTTCAACTTTTCCCACTTCAACACTTTTGTTAGCCAGTCGAGTTGGGGGTACACAGCCAGAGCTAACCAAGGGAATGGCATTGAGGTAGGACTACTCAAAGCATGCAGGTTATTTGTGTAGTAAGGAGGAAAACATTTGGTTGGGTGTTTTTAATATGAGGAAGAAACATCAAGAACACCACCCACCGGGTGTTGCAGCAATGCACCTGCGTGAATCCAGCATAACACCAATTCAGAGCAAGTGTCTATACAAAGTGTAGGAGTAAATTGAGTTTGAAACATGAGGAAGTGGTCACAGTCAGTGATAGAGAATGAATTACAGAGAAAGCATGCAAAAGGTTGAGACATCTGTTCTCTGTTGAGGAAGTACTTTGTCATGTACTTGCCAACTCTGAAGAGAATTTTTTAACTTCTGAGGATGTTGATCGGCACTCTAGTGAGAGTGAAAGTCACGGTGCATTTGTGCATAGTGGCTGGTGGCGAGTCTGTCCACAATGGCGGTGTACACACAGAGCCACAGGAGTGCTTCCAAACTCAAACAAGGCTCTTCAATATTTTCTTCTGACTGCTGACTTGTCTGCAAACTTGAAATAATTAGTAAAATCCTCAAGTGTCATGTATTTGATTATTAGACATTAGACAACAGACAAGGAGTCTGAAGACATGTCCAAAGTATGTTGCACTATTGAAGAGTTGTTAGACAGTTTTTCATAGATTTTCTGTTTAAGACCATGACACAACAGAGTAATATTTTATCATGAACAAAAACTGGCCAAGCCCTAAATAGTATGCAATTAAGTGGGCCTACTAAGATGCATTTAGCCACAGATGAGCCTTTGTCATCCAGCTGGGTAACTGATAAATTCCTTGGAAGGTCTTCATTTTTTAATGCAGAAATTCATGTTTCTTAAATCACAGAATTTGCAGAAATTAGGCTCCCTACTAATATAGTTCAGAGGAATAATGAGAAGACACTGATTCATCTTGTGAAAAGCAAAGTTGAAAGGTGGCAGATACCTGTGCAAAGAATTAGATTTAGAGTATAACCACTGAACGCAACGGCCAAGTTAAGGATTTTACAATGATTGTATATGCATGTGTTATGATAGCATAAAACACATCAGGTCATACTAACACATGGTGGATTAATTTGGTGATGCATCAATGATACATGGCACAGGATAGAAAGATATGCATCTCTGGAGACCTATGACATCTGCCTTATTTTTCTCTTGGTCGTTAAAAAAAAAGAAAAAAATCATGGGAGACAGTTGCCTTTTACAGACTTATGGCTGCCAGTTTATCAAAGCCCGATTGTGTTGTGAAGAGAAATGAAGACTTTGCAGGCAGACTCGGATCTTTTGTGCAGCCCAAAGGTGATTCATTGGCGATACAAGACCAGACACATATAACCACGCTTTTCAAATTTCCAATGAATGTTTTCTATCATTGCCCATTTATACTGAAGGTGTCCAGTAATGTGTGTCTGAATACTTTATTACAACTTTTTATCATGGAATGCCATGTTTAAGAACTTTTGCTTGTGTATGGTTTGGACTTCTTCCTTTGAACATATCGTGTGACTGGCCAGAGGTTTGGACCATGCAGTCCCATGCCAGTCTCAACATATGTCAGAATGGCAACGATGAGGGTACGTGTGTGAAACATTGTGTCTAGGTGTGTGGATGCAATCATTATCTTCAAAATACTCCCCCTGACGTGACTTAAAAGTGATGTAATTATACTAAAATCAACCATTTATCATAAGACACAAACTTCACCCTAAATGACTACAAAATGCACTAAATCAATGATAGAATAATAATAGTCAAAACAAAATGTATACATTTTAACTTTTTCCCAATGATTAATGAATGACCTGTAATGCAAATTACGAAACGTTCAACATATTGTGCGAAAACATAATTGACACAACAATCAATAATGTAACAATTGGAAGTTAAAAATGAATTAATTAGTCATATTCATCATCACAATGTCATGCAGTTTGCAACGGATAGGACTTGAAAAACCTGTCAAGCCGCGACTTATAACAAGAGGGAGGAAAAACTCGGATGGCCCCATCCCCGCTGGCAACCATCCCAACAACCACCTGTAGGACACGTTGCAAACCATCTTCCTATGATGATAGAAATGGATGTTTGATTAATAACCATCTAAAAAATAAATAAATAAATAAAAATTCAGGTTCACATTCACATTAATTACCATTGATAACCATTAATTACCAATGACTATACCAGACCCAAAATATGGGTCCAAAATGCCCTCTGTGAACCTCATGGAGACAACATCAACGCCATGACTGAGTGTGTGACAGATTACATAAACTTCTGTGTGGACAGCATTGTTCCAACAGGAAATGTGAGGTGCTTCCCCAATAACAAACCCTGGATCACCAGAGACCTGAAAAAGCTGCTGAACATCAAAAAGAAAGCCTTCAGGGACCTCCTCTGCCTCCCCCTCCACTCTGTCTGTCTCCTGCAATCAGGTCAAAAAACAACTAGAGAGTTGTCCCAGAGTTCTCAAGACCTGCTCATTGCAACTATGTCCAATTCTGTCTCAGACTGGTGCT
Organism: Hirundichthys speculiger; assembly: GCA_018398805.1. NCBI lineage: Eukaryota > Metazoa > Chordata > Actinopteri > Beloniformes > Exocoetidae > Hirundichthys > Hirundichthys speculiger. The sequence goes on from JAGFBZ010002508.1 coordinate 68,970, forward strand.
GGAGCACCTCTTCAACACCAGTCTGAAACAGAAAACAGTTCCTGTGCTGTGGAAAACATCCTGCCTTGTTCCAGTGCCTAAAAAACCACAACCAGCTGAACCTAACGACTACAGACCAGTTGCCCTGACATCTCACATCATGAAAGTCCTGGAGAGACTCTTACTGGCCCACCTCAACAAGCAGGTCAGCACCTTTCAGGACCCATTACAGTTTGCATATCGTAATGGGCTTGGGGTTGAAGACGCCATCATCTACCTGCTTCACAGAGCCCACTCTCATCTGGACCAATCAGGCAGCACTTTGAGGGTCATGTTCTTTGATTTCTCAAGTGCTTTTAATACAATTCAGCCTGCGTTGTTATGTGAGAAGCTCCATCAGTTCCAGGTGGATTCCTCCACAACCTCCTGGATTTATGACTACCTCACAAACAGACCACAGTTTGTGAGACTGAAAGGTTGTGTGTCTGAGATGGAGGTCAGCAGCATTGGAGCACCACAAGGAACTGTTCTCTCACCATTTCTCTTCACGCTCTACACCTCTGAGTCCTGTCATCTGCAGAAATACTCTGATGACTCTGCAGTTGTTGGGTCTATCAGCAACGGACAAGAAGCCGAGTACAAAGAACTGATCTGTCAGTTTGTAAAATGGTGCGGTAAAAAATAATCTCGTATTAAATACCAGCAAAACTTAGGAGGTGATTGTCGACTTCAGGAGGAGCAAGAATCAACAAAGCAGTCTTTCCATCCTGGGAAAGGAGGTGGAGTTGGTGGAGGAATACAAGTACCTTGGAGTTCAGCTTGACAATAGACGAGTGGAAATGCAACACAGAATACATCTAAAAGAAAGGTCAGAGCAGACTCTACTTTTTAAGAAAACTGAGATATTTTAATGTCTGCTCCAAGATGTTGCACATGTTCTATAGGTCTGTTGTTGAAAGTGCAATCAGCTTTGCAGCCATCTGCTGGAGCAGCAGCATCAGAACCAGAGACCTTAACAGAATCAACAAACTGATCAGGAAAGCTGGATCTGTGCTGGGTGTAACTCTGGAGCCGCTGGAGCTGATTGTACAAAAAAGAATGCTGCACAAGCTGATGAAGATGATGGAGGACTCTTCACACCCTCTCCACGACACAGTGATCAAACAACAGACTGTGTTCAGTGAGAGGCTTCTTCAGGTCCGTTGCAAGACGGAAAGATACAGAAGATCATTCCTGCCAGCAGCCATCAGCCTCCACAACAAGACATAAAACCTACTATTATTATTATTATTATCAATTATTATTGCTGTAATATTATTATTATTGCTGTCATTTATCTATTGTTGAAAAAAAAAGAGAAGAAGAGCCCTTGCTACAGTGTTGAATTTCCCTTCTGGGATGAATAAAGAATTTTTTATTTTCATTTCATTTCATTTCCCAAATATGCATACTCCTAAGCAAGAACACAATGTAAAAAGAAACTGTTTTTTCATCCTTTCAATCACGTGTCCACATTAAGATGCAGAAGCAGTCTTGTAGCACCAGGGTGTACTGCCTCCATCATTCTGCTGCCAGTGTTTGAGGATAATATGAGCAACAACAAGGTGTGACTGGGGTCTCTGAGGGAGAACCTTTGAGGGAAGGATTAATAGGAGTGGGGGTCTGCTGATGCAGCCTCTTGCTCTTTCAGGTTTCCATGATTCACATTGTCAGCTTAAGGGCCAGTACCTAGCTCCAACCCAGAGCCGTCTCTCATCATCATGCACAGTCAAGAGCCTGTCAGAACAGATGAAGCCACCAGCTCAGCAGTGTCGAGGAACATTGAGCTGTAATTCACATTCCTCTGCCCTGACAGACCTCACTAAAGTCAGATCCTGCCATGAAATGTTAGCATCTGATCAAGGAAGCACCATGTTGAAACGACAGAAGAGACACTTCCCAATGATCGAGATTAGTACTGATTGACTCACCCATGTTTTCCACCTGTCATGATATTGCCACATATAATAGGAATGTTAATTTCACATTGGCTCATTATACACCTAGACTTGAATTTGCACTCTGTAAGAGGCATAAATTTAGACATCGTTTGAATGCACGGTTCACTGAGAATGTGTTAGATGTGTGCTACTCATATAATAGGTTCCTTATCTATCTCTCTATCCATCCATCTATCTCACTGACGACACTCTATGCAAAGGAGGATACTTCATTAAATGAAAAACATAATGGACAACCCTGAGCATCCTCTTCACAAAGCAGTCATTCACCAATAATCAGCTCCAGAACAGAGCAAGGCCTCTTTATTATTTTGTTCATTTCTTTAAGGTTGTTTTCAAATTCCACATATTTAGGTCAACCTAAAGGGTTTTTTTTTTTCTTTATGAGTGCGGTTCACTTGGGTCAGGCGACTAAACTACAGGGTGCACATGCTTGAGCAGTATATTAGGGCTGGGCAATGATTAAAATTTTTAAATCGCGATTAATCGCATTATTTCCCTGATTAATCATGATTAATCACTTTGTATACGCAAAATCAAATAATTCAAAAGTAGTGTAAAATGCACTTTTATTTAAATGTTCTGCTGCCATATGAACTAAAGTGCCATGACATTTGTTGTTCAACACTTTTAACATCAGCACTTGTCAGTAAAATATTTAGTGTAAATCTCATCTTATAAAATGCTAGGGCATTAATGTCATCCTGTTTTTATAAAAATTTGAAAAAGTCTACAAACAAAATCCAACAAAATGATTTTGAGTCAGCATAACATTAAACATAACATTAAAACAGGTAATTTCTGAGGTAACAGCAGAAACTTTTAACGGGGAGTTCAACTTGGCAGTTGTTACAAATAACCTTGTGTCTGTTGAATCCTCCATTTGGGAGAACTTTAAAATGAAAATGTTCATGTTAAAGTTCAGCAACTTTACCAATCCGTGTATCATTCATTCTTTCCATTTTCAATTGTCACACACTACATTACCCATAAGGCTACCTTCTTAAAGGGGCCAGGTTGGCTCACAACATTTCTTCGCTGTGAGAGAAAGTGCACAACATCCTGTGATGTGTCTCGTCCAATCAGAGCACAGATTCCAGAGTTCTGAGCCGTCTGCGTCTCTCCTGTTGCTTACAGGAAGCTGTGAATCATCATTTGACGTTTTGCTGGCAGCTGCGGCCTCTCGTCTGCTGTGGGGTGGATTTTCACAGAATTTCCATGATTTTTTATATTATTCATTTCTGAAAAATTAGCAAATGACTAAAACCGCAGAACTTCAACTAAAAACGTCAGAACTGAGGAAGGCCTCTGCAGGTCTGTTTGTAGTGAACTAAAGGTGCACACAACAAAGATGTAAAGCTGGTGTACGAGGACAAGCAAATGGATTCCATGGCATGGCTTTGTCTTTGCACCCATTTGCGATCACACAGCACTTTGGGGGTGTGGCTGCAGCAGAGCATAGTCCATGGTGATAAGATTCCAGACAGCAACCTTGTCTTTTAAGCCTATACTATGGAGGACAGCTTAATCCCATCAAGTTCCAAGAATGGTTTCTGAAAGACCTCAAAAGTATAATGTAGTGCTGAGGGCTATGCAAGGTTGAGGGCATAAATCAGCCCCATCAGCAGCGTACAAGCTTTAGCCGTACTGCCTCAGTGTGACAGCATCTCCTGGCCTTCAAGAAGAATAGACACATATGCTGGACCCTTTCCATCAGCACTATGGACTGTACACAAGAGAAATCATGACAGCCACATTGAAAACAAAATTACTGCTTTAATGATTTAAAGTCCCTTTTTTATTGGGATATATCTGGAGGAAAAAAAAAAAAAAATCAAACACAAAAAAACATTACACTAAAAAAGAAAGCATCTTAGAACACTGGTAGAATATAGTCTAAAAAGGCTGCACATTGCAACTTGTCACCATCTTACTGAATACTGATCTGCTCAATTTTTAGTGTATGCTTTTAAAAAAAACCTTTACGGTGGCAGGAAACTTTAGGGTACTAAAATTATTATTGTGCCATTGTTGAGTCCATAATTTTTTTCTGCCTGGCTATCTTATTTTAGAGTAAACCTTTATATACTGTTAGAACAGTAGAGCAAGTGAATAAATTTACCAGACAATCCGCAATAATCTTCTCTTGTTTCTCACCAAGGTACAGAACGAGGCTGCGGATTACAGCTTCACATCTCAGCTCAATGCTCTGGTTCAGTGAACAGATTATTGTGTCAATACTGCACCATCACTTATTCAAGGAAAACTACTGAAACATAGCAAGAGCGTACAGGGCAAGTAGCAGTGACAAGTGTTTTGAGTAATAGCCATATGTGGAAAAATTGCTTGTGTGTGAGAGACACAGCAATACAGTGGGTCCATCACTCAAAACGTGTGAACAACTAAAACCAAACCCACCTGACTGAGCTTGTGCAGTAGCGACCTGAGCTTGGTCCCATCACACCTCCCTTTGCCTCCATTAGGCTAATAAGTTTTGGGGTGTACTGATCTAGTTTGTACATAAAGCTCTGCTACAGGGAAATCTTAGTTATTCTCCTGAACTCAATTTTTGATCTGAATAGAGAAAAGATCAATTAGTTGTGAACAGTACCGCAGGAAGTACAAAAAAAAAAAAAAAAAAAAAAAAAACAAAACCCAAACATATTGGAAAAAAGGGAGAAGAAAAATGTGGGTGTAAAAAAAAAAAAAAAAAGGTTTAAAATGTCACTCTGCTGCCTTGGTCAGACAACTCAAGTTGACAAACCCTTTGTTAATCCAAACATCAAGTCGATGGCTTGCAAAAAGCAGGCACTCCCAGCAGTATAGTTTGTTGTGCTCCTCAGAGGAGATCAGCCAGTGGTACCATTCATAGGCAGTGGAAATGGCGACAAATCCTTTTCCCGGAAGTGCAGGCGGTAAGACACTTTTCCTTTCAAAGGCTGCCGCTGGGCATTGCGCCTTTACATACAATGTTCAACACCACAGTCACAATGACAGCTCAGCCAAACTAATGTCAGATGAGCGCCATGGACAGTTACATTGACTCTGTGGCACATTGTTCCCATTTCGGTACATCTATTGTTAAAGTTTTTGCAGGCTTTGGGGCCGGTTCATTGTTATTAATCTTCCAGTTATTCTGTAGTGAATTCAAAGCTCCTTTCAGGTTTTCATTGAGAACTGATGTGAGGTTTTAGGTTGTGTTGCAACATTTTCCTTTTGATTACATGTAATGCATATGGCTTCCATTTTTGTGGAAATTGAAATTACTGCGGACTCCATGGCCAGTTCCTTGATAGTAGTGTAATATGTACTTATGCAGAGTCCCTTTTGATATGAAATGAGGAAGCAGATTATAGTAGCCTTAGATACAGTCTTCATTTAAACAAAACTTATAGGCAGCCAGCATCAGACCTGTGGGAGAGCCGGTAAAGTCAAATTCATTAGATAGGCTCAGTGCTAGCCACTTCCTGCATTTAGTATACGTCAAGTGATGGAAGGAGCCACACACCAAAACCACTGCAAAGGAAATTCCTAACAACACACTCACGACCTCGGCCTAAACATACTGTAGAAGGAACTCTCATACACGCAAGTCTATCCCCTGGTGTCACCTTTAAGGCAAGCATAGGTCCACACCCAACCCCCTTCCCAGAACCTAACACTGCACGCAGTTAAAAACTTCTAAAACTTAGTCACACCATTGATAAACTTTAAAACATTCAGTTAACTTTCCCCTCGATCGAGACCCTCCCCTGGGGGTCTGAGCTTTGGCACTGGTCCTGCAAAACCAGGCGGCGTCACAGAGTCAATACTGATCCAGCGCAACGAGGTCTCCGCTGGCCCCAGGATAACCTCTCCCTTAGGTGGAAAGTGGATGAGCGTTCTCCTAGATGTCCCCTCTCACTGACTATTTCCCTGCCTAGTGAACAAGCCCTGCCGCCTCTCTGACTCTCTTCACTGCCAGCAGCCCTAACCAGTTGCGATTGGCATCCTCCCCCCCAAAATCCAATGAGCATCAATAATTTGCTTGGCTGGCCAGCAAGCCCTGTAACATCCACCAACCTCCTCTCTCCAGCCCTCCCTCACAAAGTGTCCCAGTCCTTTTTATACCTCTGCTGCTCACTCTTTCCTCACAGGTGCTGCCACTCAGGTAATCACCATGTCTGCTCCAGCTCTGCTGCTGCTCCTCCTCACTCCCCCACTACACCTGACACTCCTTACTGAAGTAGCTAAATCAATAGTCAATGTAAAGTGTATTTTGGGTTTTCTTTGAGAACTGATCTGCTGTCTGTCATGTCAAAAGATTTTTGTCAATGTTTCCAGTAGGTTATGTGACGCATATGTGGCATCTATTATTGTTGAAGTTGTGTAGTTGAATTTTTTCAGGCCATGTAGCCGGTTCATTGTTATTTAAATCAGCTGTGGATTTAAAGCTGACTTTGGTTTTTATTTGGGTTATATACTGTATAGTTGATAACCATATAGTTATGATAGACTATATGGTAAGGGCAAAGGAAAATTTGAAACATGAAAAATTAATGCATTTTCCTGCACACTGGCATTTGCTGCCATTTGTTGACTTTATTTTCAACTTCCTCATATCGTAATCAAGCTAGCTAGCCATTAAACAAAAAAATAGTGTGGATAAAACCTACGCTAAAAGAATTGAAATTTGACCGAACTACAGTCCGTTAAGTAGGGATGGGAATTGATAAGATTTTTCCGATTCCGATTCCATTATCGATACTGTTTAACAATTTGATTCTTATTGATTCTCTTATCAATTCTAATTGGGGGAAAAAGGAGAACAAAGTGTTTTATTAGCATCAATTTTTTTACTTAGAAGTCACGACCTTACAAACTCAACAGCGAGGTCAAAAGAGGCCCAAAGATAATGTGTTAACTGTTGTAATATGTAACTGTGCAAATACACAAGAATGTGTAACATTTTACCAACAGATTTTTCCTAATAGAAATTTAAAAAATCTCCCTTTTAAAAGGATATATGAGCTCACTAAGCACTAAAAAATAATAATAATGAAAGATAAATACTATCAACGGAACAGTGCATAGTGCAAATCTGCAAATACTATGAAGAATTAACAATTCTTTTGCAGAAAAATAAGCATGTCTTCCAGCCTCTGAGCCAGCCAGACTCTGTCTCTCCCGTTCATGGTCATCTTCTAAATGTAATGCAGAAGGCATTTGTTTAATAGTATAGCGTTAATGTTATAGCGTGTTTTACAAAGAAGCACATAGGCAGCAGGATAGCTACTTACTAGATTTGCCTTCCGTAGTTACCGCAGAGGTGATGTGCTGGGTTGAGATCCATCAGCCTGAAGCGTGTCAAAAACACAACACTCCTTTAACATTATCACATGATGTGTGCGCAAATGTTTCTGCATGTTAGTCGTGTTCCCTCCCGATGCTGTTATCCCCACTTTGCAATGACTGCAAGTTGCCTTGTTGCCATCTTTCTTTGGTGAAGTGAAGCCAAACTTTGGAGCGTTTGAACCTGGTGGCCGCCATTGTTGTTTACAACTGCAACGTGCGTGCTAAACTGACGTAACTTAATCACGTAAGTGCTTTCTGGAATTGACTGTGCGTAACTTGCGTAAATTATGTGAGATTCGTGCTGGTTGAAATCGATAAGAAAATCGCTAGATAAACTGCCAAACAATTCCATGGATTTTAAACACACGGAACCGGTTCTCGATTCCCAACCCTACCGTTAAGATTAACATTCCAAAAATTAGGAAATAACATTATAACATTACCAAACCAGACTCTGCCATCTTCAGCAGCTCCTCCGAGAAAACCCACTTAAGCTTAATCAAACAGTGGTGCGTTGTACGAATGTGCTGAATCCAGTTATATGGCCTTGGACTTTCAGACTGAATTTAATTACCATTTCTGAGTTTATGTGGAGTGACTATAAAAGGATGAAATTGTATGAATATATAAAGTATATCTTACTCTTAAACACACATTTTCCGAATTACAAGTAAAAAAAACACCCGCCCGAGTCTGTTTTACACCTGTTTAGCAGTGTTCTGCATTGTGGTCCTCCATCCAGCTCTCATGTGTAATATACATTTTTAATGACTGTGTTTATTAGAATAGGGGGTCATGGCTGAAAGGTAGAAATGTAATCCAACTAAAAAGTCGCTCTTAGCTTTAATTTTAAGGTCCTTTAACAAATATTATTATTAATAATAATTTTACTTTTAACTTAAGTGCTAGAACAGATATCATTTTGTCCAGAGCAGAACGGTCACAAATCTGTAGCGCTAAAGCAGAGGTCTGTTTCAGAATTGAAGTTTACTAAACTCTGAGGAAAAAAGATAACTCTGAGTCAACAAACTGGGTTTCATAACTTTGAAACCAAGTTTTCTGTTTCAGAGTAGGTGTTTTGAGGTATTTCAATCAACTCTGAGTATGTTGGCCCTGAGATATTGTGACTATATGAAGACATCGTTAATGGACCTCCAATACTCTGATTCGCCATGGCAACGGCAGGTTAATGGAAGAATCAGAGCTTTTATTGTGATCACATGGCTTTCTGCAGAGGATGGCAGAAGTGGTAAAGGAAAGACAGGTAATGCCGGAGAAATTGCAGAGCAAGTGCATGTGTAGTTTAAATATTTAGTTTTAAAAAAGAAGGATAAAACATTGAAGCAGCTGATGAAGTATAAAAATATATTTCAGTGGGGGACTCATGAGACAGGCAACCTTTCTCACAGCTCAACCACTCTTTTAAATGTGTTATTCTCAGCATCTTCGTTGTTCTAAAGAATGATAGCTCATAAAATATAATAACTGAAGCTATTTTCTGTGAAGTTGGAATATGATGAATTATATTTTTGATGCATGGAAGGATGAATTTATGGATATGATAAAAACAGTGAACCTAACAGTTTTAAAAAATCAACTGAAGTACTACAAATACAAGTGATGGCTGGCGTGACGAAAGTACACTAAGGGCCTGATTTACTAAAGGTTTGCGTGCGTAAAAACGTGTGCAAACTTGACACCACCCGCAAACCAATGCGCAAGCTGATTTACTAACAGCGTGCAAAGAGGACTGCGCCTCTCAAATCAGCAAAATAGCACACGCTGTTCATTTAGCACTTTTGCCCTGATGAATAAACAATATGGGGCGTACCCGCCAGAAAGCGCAAAATACTGGGAGGGGAAAATGCAAATAGGTTCATTTACCACACGCAATGAGATTTACCAACCCTGAAAGTAATTGCGGGGATTGTGATTGCGTCTGTATTTAGTACGTTCGAAAGGAAGGTGCTATTCTGTCCAGCATTACGCACCGATGGCTGCTGTTATTGTGGCAAGGAGGCGACATCGCCAAAATCAAAGAATACGCAGAGAGAGAGTCTTTCGGACTCGTGTAAATTTGTTTGCACATGCAAAAGGAGAAATATTTTATTTGAATGTTAAATCGAGTATTATTCAGCAAAAGGTTGCCACAGGAGGCACCAGGGTTTCCGTTGTCTGGTAATTGCTGGACTTTGTCTGGTAAAATATGCGGAAGTCCGGGATTTTATAATCTCTCCGGTCAAAATGTCCGGTGAAAATACTCCTCCCAAGCACAATTTCAGTTGTAATAAAATGGGTTATTTCCACATCATTTTATGAAAACGCCTCGGGGTTCTCCCAGAGGAGCTGGTGGAAGCGGCCGGGGGATCTGGACCTCTGAAGCTGCTGCCCCAGCGACCCGACTTCGGATAAGCGGAAGCTAATGGATGGATGGATGGATGGATTTTATGAAAAAACATATACTTTTTTTACAAATGAGTGAGTAGTGTGTGAGGACGAGTCGGCTCCAGCCACAGCTCCACTCATTGATGCCACAGCTGCGCGCAGAGACGCATCTCCGTAATGACAGCGCTCCGCGGTTATGGAGGCTTGAACTTCTAAACGGCCACTTAACCACTCGTCTTGTTTGCCGAAGTTTTATTAAAGGCCACTTTTTCTTTAGTTCCTCGCCTTATATCTTGCCACCTTCTTTTAACCTCATCTGCCGTTCTTTTTGTCTTACCAACTGCATTTATTCTATCGCAGATTTTCTCCCATATTGCGTTTCTTTTGGTAATGTTTAAATGTCTTTGCTGTAGTTCATGAATGTGTTTATTTGCCTCTTCCACTAATATCTCTGACTCCAACGCGTCAAATTTCATTTTGCGCTTGCGTCTATCCTGCTTTCCATCCAGACTCTCCATGGCGCAAACCGTAAGACACGCAACACCTCATTTAAATACTGTGGTTTGCACCCGTTATCAATTGCGCGAGCATTCTTAGTTGATCACCCGCAAAACACACAACAACAGCACGCGCAAACTTTTTCAGTGCACACGCAATTTAGTACTCTTTATTTAGGATCTTAGTAAATCAGGCCCTAACTGTAGTCTTCATCAAGAAACTTTCCAATATGCAATGCAAAACGTCATCATTCAGACGTCTTCAAAAGTAATTGTATGATCAACTGATCAACTGAAATTAAACCCTGAAGAAAACCTGCTCTCAACCAGATTTGATTTAGTTCACTGAGTCAGTTACTGTGGTAACAGGCTCCTAATATGAGTTACCTCAGTTTCTGAAACTGGCTCAAGTGAACCCTTTTGGTTGGGGTTAAGATATGAAACGGACAATTCTAACTGTCCCTCAGTTCAGGTTCAACATGCTCCAATGGACTCCCGGCCATTAGTTTTGTTATTAAAGAAAAAAAAAACTTGTAAGATTTGAAACTAAAAGTTGAAGTTTTAATTTTGAATGTTTTAAAATACAACAATATGAAATACAATTAAAAAAAATGATGTTAATCTTTTTCAGATTTTGCTGTTCAACAACCATGATTAATGCTTTGGTTCTTCCCACTTCCACATATGGCTACTGAACACAGCATAGGAACACATGCTTTATTCTGCTATTGGTACCATCAGTATTCCTACAGATTATCTGGAAAAAAAACATGAAATCTTTTTTTTTTTAACTTATGTAATTTCATCAATGAAAATGAAACACACAAAAACATTGCATCATATGTGTAAATATTTTTTTTTCTTTTTCTTATCTCTTTCTTATTTTACTATATCACTAGTGTTTATGGATTAGCTTGTTTACGTTAAACATACCATCAGAGGATGGCAGAGGTTGAAAATATATTTTCTTAACACACTTATATGGTATATGGCTGTATGTCAGACAGAGGAGATGCTGCAGTAAGATGATTAATGAAACCAAACGACAGCAGAGAGGATTCAGCATTATTTGTTTCTGTTCATTTGGCTGAGGCAGGGTGAAAAAAAAATCCCCTGGCACTGGTCCATGAACTGGCGTAGGAATATGTGGACAGCGCTGCTGCTACTGAGATACAGTGTCTGAAGTGTAGGATTCCTTTAGACAATTATAAATTAATGCTTTCAGCCCTGCCGTGCTTCTCTACATAAGCCAGGTGACATATGTGTTTATGTGACTGCATGTAATTCAGATTTGTGTCACACTGACAATGATACATAAAGGCAATTAGGTCAGACCGTGAAGCAATGCTGTTGCAACTTTTATGGAAAATAACCTTCTCATTTAGATATGTGGTCAGAACATTCAGATGATGTGAAATGAATGAAACAGGGTTTACGTGAGGCATGATATTGTGACTTTGTAATGAGTGATTTGGTTGTGAAGTGTTTATTTATTCTGGAGAAATTAAAATAATATGTATAACAAACTGTGAAACCATATAAGTACAGTTTTTTTTTTTTTAAAGTCAAATAGCTAAAAGAGTAGATGCTTGTTAGCATGAAAAATTAGAGGAGGCTTTTACAACAGTTTATTTCTTGTAATCAGTCAGTTTAAGCTGCTTGACAGAATGACACTGATAAGATGAGAAGCAACACACATTTTTAACACAAAGAGAAGAAGAATAAGATCATCAAATTGCTTTCTATAAAGTCCATGTCAGATATATGTCAATTTAAAGACGACAACTTAATATGACTCACTGAATTTACGTGCTGCACTCAGTGGAGTAACACTCTCTCTTCAGTGGAGGATTAGTATTACCCATTTTGGGCTGCATTTGGTTTTACTGAGTTAACTTTGCCAGACTCTCATTTTTTATTATCCTTATGTTTTTGTGTAATACAGAAGACAGTATTATGGTTTATATTTCCGACATCTGTGAATGCAACTCAACATCGGACAACTATAGCTATAGTCCGATGAAAGTAGCCTGAGGCATTTGGTCCTCATCCCTGAATTTGGCTAATCTATAGAGGCTACGTAAGATCACTTCTTCTTAAGTCCAATAACAAGTTTCTTTTCATCTGAAAAACTTATTCTGTAGCCTCAGTCAGCATTGCTGTGTCACATGATGCAATGTATTGGCTGTATACAACTGAGGCACTTCTTAAGATCCATGATCAAACTTGCTGCGCAAATTGATCACAGTCTTATTTGGAGAAACTCTTTGTGTTGTATGTGAGTCATAATTTCCTACTGAGTGGAACATGAAGTGAGATCAGTTTTTTCTTTAAGTGTTTACACATCAAGGAGAAGCTTTTTATCAGAAGAATTGATCTATAAAGCTCAAGATGAAATCAAGATATTAGTCTTTCCCTGTGATTTCCAGTTTTGTTTTAATTGCTGTCCCTGTAAAAGCTCATAGTGGAAAGTTAAAAAAAAATATATCAAATTTTCATCCATTAATCATCCAGTTTTCATGGTTTGTGCTCTCCTTGAGTTTGAAAAGCCCATATTATCTAAACCCAGAGGATTTAAATACACTGTATACATACATCCTTTGTATTTGGTAGCATTGCCTTTGTGACTTGGTTCAAATGTTTTGGGTTTTCTTCCACCAGCTTTTCACAATAGTTTGCTGGAATGTTGGTCCGATCCTTCTGACAGAACTGGTGGAACTGAGTCAGGTTTGTAAGCCTCCTTGCTCAATCACGCCTTTTTAGCTCTGCCCACAAATGTTCAATAGGATTGAGATCAGGGGTGTGTGATGGTCACTCCAAAATATTGACTTTGTTGTCTGCTATTTTGTAACTAATTTGGTAGTATGTTTAGGGACATTTTGCATTTGGAAGAAGCATTTCTGCCCAAGCTTTAACTTCCTGGATGAAGTCTTGAGGTGTTGCTTCAATATTTCTACATAATGTTACAAAGAATGTAGTTTTGTTGTGTTGTTTTTGCCCCCCTCTTTTTCTCTTTTCTTTCTGTGTGTTTGCAGGCCACTTTCCTGAGTTTAATGCTGACTTGCAGTTCCATCCCCGCCTTTACCTCCACCTGTGTGTGTAGATGTGTTCGCGGTGCCGGCTGGCTGACCATCTCACCTCAGTGCTGCTACCTGCATCTGTTTATGTTTATGTGGTCATTATATTTAGTCATTTGTGTGCTCTCCTCTCTCTGTCCTGTCTCCCCTCTTTTCTTTCTTTACCCGGCTGGTCTTCATCATGAAGGTCCCCCCATATGATCCAGGTCCTGCTCAAGGTTTCTTCCTCTTAAAGTGGAGTTTTTCCTTGCCACTGTTTGGCTTAAAGGTTTTTTTCTCACCCTGTGGGAGTTTTTTACCTGCCATTATCCATGTTTAGGTTTCAATATTATATTCTTAGTTAATGATAATTGCTCCAGGGTCATGCTCTGGGTGTCTGTAAAGCGCCTAGAGTTAATTGACATTGTAACAGGTGCTGTACAAATAAAACTGAATTGAATAATGTTCTTTCCTCATGATGCCATCTATTTTGCAAGTGCCCCCTGCGGCAAAACACTCCCAAAACATGATGGTGCCACACCCGTACTTTACAGTTGGGATGATGTTCTCAGTCTTGCAAACTGTGGAATATAATGATGGTCATTTCAAACAGCTCAACTTTAATGTCATCAAACCACAGGACATGAAAATTAAGGCCTTAATCGCTGTATACATTTGTAAACTGTAATCTGGCATTTTCTTGTTGCTTTTGGAGTAATGACTTCTTCCTGGCTGAGTGTCTTTTCAACCCATGTCAGAACAGAACTAGTTCACTGTGGAGTCTCCCTTACTAGCTTTACCCAAGATCTCTACAAGGTGTATTGCTTTTTTTCTGGGGTCGATATGCACATTCCACATCAAAGCATGTTCTTCTCTGAGACACAGAACCCATCTCCTTCCTGAGTAATATGATGGCTGGACATTCCTTTGGTGTTTACACTTGTGTATAGTTATTTGAACAGATGAACATGGCAGCTTCAGACATCTGGAAATTTTACTTGAGGATGAACCACACTTGTGGAGGCCCACAGTTCCCTTCTTGATATCTAGGCTGATTTCTTTTGATTTTTCCCATGATGTCACACAAGGAAGCAGTGTGTTTGAGGTGTGCCTTCAAATGCATTCACAGGTGTGCTTCCAGTTAACGCAAATGTTGTCAATTAACCTATTAGAAGCTTCCAAAGTCATGATATCATCACCTGGGCTTTCCTAATTTTTTTTAAAGGGATAATAATCTTGGTGTATGTAAAGTTCCAATTCCAACAGTTCTAGTTCAAAAGGTGTTCACACAAACACACACACACACACACAGATACCTGCTTTTATCACCTCGTGAGGACCAAGACTGGCTCATGACTCGCAGAGTCCTGGTGGGATCCACCCTTTCTAAAGGCTCACACACACACACACACACACACACACACACACACACATATATATATATATATATATGGAGAGAGAAAGAGAGCGCTTCTGGAGAACCAATGTCCTACTTCTCCACTAATCTGGACCTGTGTACTTTTTGTAGGACTGTCCAGTGGCTATAAAGTAACCCATAAAAGGTCTAGCACACAGCCACCATTCCCTGGCCTTCAATGTCTGACCAGCTGCTTCCTGGACAGAGCTTTGAATTTATTCTCTAAAGTTCAGTGAGATCTGGGAGCTGGTTGAGAGGGTTTGGCTGGAGCACATGATGAGCGAAAGCTCCCATGTGAGGTTCCCTTGACCTCCTTGGATGTAAAGGAGGACCTTGTCCTACTTTGCCCCTCTCTCTTTATGTATTTTCTCTTGTAATTCAGAGGTTTTATGTTTTGAGATATGATTACAAAAATCACCTGCTCATCAAGTCTGAAATCTATATTCAAATTAACAACACTACAATTTTTTATTACACCCTGTTATTTTTTACTGACCAAACAAAAAAGTCACATTTCGTGAAGCAGTATTTTTCAAATTTAAGTTCATCCCTGCCGTTTCCATACCAATTATAGGGTTTGCTATCTGCCAAGTGCTGATTAATGCACCCGATTAACTGATCAGCAAGTGTGACACCTGTAGAATATTAGAATTCTGGAGTTTGCTGGTTTGGAACATAATGTTCGTATTAGCACAATGCCAAGAAGAAAATCATTTCCCCCATCACTCCCCAACATTTTTCCCAGAGGCTACTGATGGGCAGTTCAGCAAAATTATTTTTTACTTCCTTTTTTTATGATAAAAGTGGAACTTCACATGATGTTGATTGCATGTTTTTTTTCAAAAGTGCATAATACACTACTCGTGCTTACTGACTTTGTTAAAATGTAGTAGACAGTATGCAGCATCCAAATATTACACGCTCTGCAGTATGGGAGAAATATAATGTACAATTTCAACGAGATGTTTCAGTGTCCTATCGTACTGTATCTGATGAAACACATCACTAAGACGCTTTGTGACTGGCACTCAAACATAATTTATGCAGCAACTAAACTACCAAACAGTGCGCTAACATCAGAGGTCAGAATTAGTGTAGAAAATGATATGCCATTTGAAGTGATGAGTTCTTTTCTCCACTTCTTCCTGCATTAAATATTGCTCCTAAAAGCCTTACTCTGTTTTGGTCCCATGCAGTTTTCAGAGTGATGGATGGAGCTTGCCTCTGACTGTTCCTTTTCATTTTGTTCTCTGTGCACACAGGGCCGATACCCCCTCATTAATAAACCTCCATGAGTAATTCCCAAACCTCCCTTCTGTGTCCCTTCTCTTGTTGCCTGTAAGAAAAAAAAAAAAAGGTGCCCTCCTAATTAGTGAACACTAATGGAGAATCTATTATAACCAGAGAAAAAGCAGCAATGCTGCTTTAGACAAATTTGTGCATACTCTCTGACACATGTCTTCATTTGTAAATCCGGTGGATAATTTTAGATTCTCATCACTTAATGGCCATTTAAACTCAAAAAGCTTCTGTGGTGCTACTGATTATCATGACAGACAAATGGCTTTATTGCAACAAATGTGGTCTGTAGGATGTATCTGTGGGAAGAAGCCATTCTCTTGAAATGCTAGTGTCATTTATATCAATGATTATCTGATGGTTGGAGAAACAATAGTTTCGGTAGTACAATGGCCAAAGAAAGATGTTTACAAACATGGTGGAGTTTTCCAGCACAATTTTGTGCTGGAAACATCAGAGATATTTAATTTATTGGCTTCCAAAGCAAAGTTATCGTGGCATGTTGATGAGTTTGATCAATATACCTCATGGGTAATAATGGTGTCCATTATGATGCCAAGGGAAGACAAAAGCTTATGGTGAGGTGACGTGGGAATGAGACTGGGCTTGAATACATGATCCTTTCAGTCAGCTGTTTTTATTTGAATTGTGGCTCTCTAATTGACATTTCTGCTTCAGTGATCTACACAGCTGCATTTTTGTACTACCTGACTCTGTGTGCTTGCTTATTTATTTATTTTTCCACCTGCCAACACAACAAACAATGAATATCTTTCTGTTACACTCAAAAGTTTACATGTTTAGCAACTAACTATGTTTCACATTTAGGCTGATATAAAACACATTAAGGTGTTTTATTTTATGTTTTAACATTTTCAGACATCAAGAAAATCATTTGCTTGGTAACAGACTTCTTCCTTTGATAAGCTAAATGATAAGGAGCTGGACAGCTTAACTAATGAAAAAGAATAGGAAAGCTGTTCACAGGCTCTGCAATATGTCAACACAATCTGCTGTGGTAGTGTTTGTGCATTGTGGGTATCAAGGAGTATTTTTATTGGCAAGAATATGCAGACATTTGAGTTTGACAAGGCCTTTTATACCATTTACTTTCTAATTATCTCATATCTAATTAACTCTTGCACTAGTGATCCTTGACATCTCATAAATGGTTTAATCTTTAAAACAACAATGAAAATGAATAAATATAGTGGCTGTATTGTTTTCTTCTTGCAGATTTGAGCTTTGTTTAAATAACTCTGCATCTAAATAACATTGCTTCATTTAGCTAAATTTGTTAGACTAGCCAAAAGCAAGAAATAGTAGGATTAACCTCATCAAAACAACACACATTCAAATATCCTGAAGGGGTCAGAGTTTGCTTGGATTAAGTTTTACTTGTATTTTCATGTATTTTTCTAATTTTTTTTTTTTTTTTTTTCAGTTTTACCTGGTTTTAGTTTCTGGTAACCCTGCCCTTCCTTTGTATGCAGATTTGGATTGCAAGCTTTATTATCAGGGAGTTATTACTGCTCTTTTTAGAGGAAAAGACTGTCTGAACATGACATTTGAAAACCATAAAGAGGGTTTTGTAAGATTTATAGAAATCATCTTGTGCTGGTTAACATGATTTTGAAATAATTTTAAACTGAAGGGATTATGTTTAAAAACCTAGAGCAACTAGACTCACCCTTGACACACAATGACACATTTTCATAAATTTTGTAAATGAGTTACAATAAAAAAAATACAAAAACAAATGTGGAAGTCAAAATGGCAGAAATTAAATGAGAAACCTTCTCTTATACAAAAACATGAGCTTGTATCCTGTGTATTATGCAGATGTGACCTCTGGTTAGAAATACAGAAGCCTCTTCATAGACACTGTTCCTGTGCCGTACTAATGATGGGTAAAGTGCAGAGCTAGGCCGGCAGTACAAAGCTGTGCTTTGATGAATTGGGTGATTACATTCTAAAGCACTTCTTTGCTCTACAAACTGCTGTCACAAAGTAATCCTGTTCAGATCTCGCTGACTAAAAAGGCTTGCTTGCCAGCCATGTGTGAATTCCACAAGCAGCAGCTTTCTGCCATTCTTCCTGTGGATTATAGAAGGAGGTGTTCTTCGTTTAATCAAGCATTGCTGTGATGTCGCCTATCTGTGTTTAAGTTAATACATCTCATTTAGTCATTAGATTACACTTGATATCTGTAAAGCCCTCTCTGTGAACTGCAATGAATTATTCAACAGCAGGGACTATAAATGTATAGATCTTTATTTTTGTCCTAAGCATGGCTTATGTAGGGATCAAAACTGAGTTGTGATATTAATGTTAGGTGTTTTATTTTAACTAATTGAAAGATAAAAATTTCTCTGCACAATAAAATGCCTCGGTGGGCTTGCTAACATAGTATGTATACATTAGTTTTGAAGAAATTGACACAAATTGAGTGTCAGACTGGCCACTCGTTTGAACAGGAAACGTCATTTCCAGTTATGCCTTTATAATTCTCTTTATTTTTAAGGAATATGGTGTTCATACCAGTTTGGAATTGTTTTCCCATTTTTTTAAACAAATAACAGCAAACTAAGTGTTTTTTTTAAATACTCAATCCTAGTTTGCTTGGCACATGTGTGATTACAGGTACATATGGCATCATGTTTATTGTTACTGTAGGCAAATCCATAATTTATAAGTACTTCCAATAATATTTCTCAACATCACTAGATCATCACTAGATAACCCTCCTTATATATATATATATATATATATATATATATATATATATATATATATATATATATATATATATATATATATATATATATATATATCTTTGTTATTTATACAATATGAACCTAATTTCCAGAAAACTGCAGTTTTATTATTTGTCCAGTAAATGGACTGGACTGTATGTACATGGCACATTTCTTGTCTTATTGACTGCACTCGAAGTGCCTTTGCACCACAAGCCACGTTTGCCCATCTACTCACATTCATCCAACACTCTCTTGATCTATGTCAACACATCTCTCTTCTATTGAATCTTTGCAGAGCCTTTTCAATCATAAACGCTAGTGAGCAGCAAATCCCAGTGGGGATAATAAACTGTCCCTCGAGGTCTTCTGCATCATTTTGTGGTAAAAGCAACATTTACTTTGGTGACATGCAAAATGTAGGAAGAATTTAAAAAAAATTTAAAAAAAGAAACATATTACAATATGTTTAGAAATGTCATTTTACACAGGACTAGAAAGGGTGAAAAATAAAGGATTTAAGATGAAAATACTAATATGAACTTATGACTTGGTATTGTACTTGATATGTACAGATTCTCTGACAGATATGTAATCAGTTTGTCAGACACAATAATTACTCCACTAATCTTTAAGGTCTTGTGTCCCCTGAGCAATTGGTATTTCAACTTCTAGACTATATCAACTTCTAAGAGAATTAATGGTAAGTCACTTAGATTGGGAGAAACAGTAAAGGAAAAGAAATGGCTGGAATAAACGTCTTTATTAAGTTACAGTTTTAGAAAAGAAAACAAAAAAACAAATTAAACTATAACTGACATGCACAATTTTAGTATACAAGACAATACAGTTACTTTTCAATATGAAAATGTCATTAACATGTCAGTATCTCACAGAGATCGTTGATTAATACAAAGGTATTAAAGCCAGAGAACACACTATAGAAAAGCAGAAAGTGTATATGATGGCCCTGTTTAAAAAATATAAGCAAGCTATTTACATTGTACAGGAGGTGTGCTCCTTATTCACAACAATAACCACAGAAGCTAATCTAACTCAACCAATAAACCTCATGGATATAGATAGATATGTTGTTCTATAATCAATATGTTGACCCATCCGACTGGATCTAATCACTTCCACCACTTTGTTTAGATTGCGTCATATAGTTTGGATTTATGCCAATTTTCTAACGGGAACATGGGCAGAGGTTGTAAACATTAGGCTCTATAACTATAACTATGTAAATAATAAAAATAATGAAAAAAAAAAAAAAGCTCTGAGAACCTGCTGCACAATTACATAATGGAAAAGATTAACTAATTAGCCTGCAATCAGCCTGCAATATCTTGCAATCAGTTTCTCTAAATTGGAAATATTTACAAAAACAACTTACAGTACATGCACCTCTGAAACCCGGTCACACCAGAAAATAGTAAAATGATGTTTGAAATCAACTATTGTCTGATGATTCTGAGCCCCTGAGGGCGACGCTAATGTTTCCAAACTGCCAGTGTTCTGAGTGTTTATCTGACAACAGGCTGTTAAAGTTGGCTACTAAATTGAAGCAATGAATATCTGGATGTATAGAATTTTAAAAGGCATAAATAACATTCTTGTCTGATGGTGCCGGGTAGTCTGAGATTATATTTGTATTCAGTCATTTTGGGTGTTGGCTATTTACCTTGGTGCAGCTACGGCCCACTGAGACAGGATTGTTCAAAACTCCATATAGAGTTTGTATACTCCATATTGTTCAAAAACTCCATACAGACTGACAATAGAGAAAACCAGAAAACTTCTAGAACTAAAATCCTGTTCTTTGCCATCAGAGTCTGTATGTTCATCTACAGTAACTATTTGGGAAAAATGCATTCAGAGATTTACTAGCTGCTGAACAGTTAAACAGGCCAGAAACATGGTTGTTTTAGATCTCTTATGTTCTTTTTTTTTTTCTGTGTGCCAAGGCATTTACAGTACTCTGGGTGTTTAGTGTTGAAATTTACTCTTAAATCTTGAATTAAATGAGGAGTACAAAAATTCAAACTGGCTTGCAAGTTAACGATCTCATTAGCTGATGATACTGAGATAATAACAGACACAGTTCTTCAAGAAAAAAAAAACAAACAAAAAAAACATTTGTGCCTCAGAAACTCATACCTTCTTTAAAACATGACCTGCATAAACACAATTCTGAATAAAACTGGGTAATGCCACCCAGATAACAAACTATTGTAGTAACAGCATTCTCAGTCTTCGGGCAATGTTAGGGTTTCATGTTGTTGTCAACATGAAATTTCAGTTTGAAATGCTGGTGTGACTGGGCTTCTATGCTGCTGGTCACACAGATAACGCAGTGTTGGGGCATGATGGTGGGTTTGTTTTGATATGCAACTCAAAGAAATCAGTCAGCTAATCAATTTCAGGTCACTGTTCCATTTCAAAGTCACAATCTAGCACCACTCTACAATTATTCAACTTTAAACCTGCTGTCATAAATGGAGAAAATCCTCAGATTTCTTATTAAACCACAGCACACAGAAGAAAAAAAAATCCTATGAAAATGTCTGATGGTGAGTAAAGTATCAGAAATATTGGAGGACATCGGAAACATCACAGACTGCAACACAACAGGACAAGTGCATAAGAATGTGACCATCAGTCAATCAAGCAGCTGAATTGTGACAGTTGCAATAATGGGCCAGGAAAATCAATAGCCCATTGACTTGGTCTGCAGCAGTCTAATCAAGGAGCACAGACTTTTCTGAATCCAGTCAAGGAACTGATAGGACGGTCTGATTGTGTCAGCCATTTGGACCTTTTACGAGGCCCCGAGGCTCCCATACACCAGTTCAGACAGTAAAGCGAGGACTTCCAGTCACCTTACATCAATTCCTTGTGCTTTCGTTTGACTTTGGGAGGGGATTTAAAAGGTGGGGGGCAAGGAGCATAAAATGCAGACAAAAATGCCTTGAGCTAAATATATATAAGTCCCCATTTCACAAAGGCACAGAAATAGTTGCAGTTTAGCTGACTGCATCCTTCCACGTGAGTATTGCCAGGTCCCCAGCGATTGGACTTCTGTTTTTACTTGGATGGCTGTTGACAAACTCATCAACATGATAAAAAGGTGTAAAAAGTATTGACCTCAGCAGCGCAGTAATATTCTTTTCTTGCCGTTCATTCTGGTACGAGTCCAACAGATGGTTATAAAGTGGGGATAAAGAAACAGCCATGACTTCTGATTCATTTCCTGCCAAGCTTGTTCACCATAGCTTTTGCATCAGTTATTCTTGTGATACAGATGGAGTCAAACATGTATTAATCCACAGATATAAATACTGGGAAAAAATTAAAATAAAATGAAAAATTTGTCATGTATTGCAATCCACTCTTGTCTTCCTGAAGCTGACAACCTTTTTTTTTTTTGTCTTCAGTGCCTTAGTGAAAATTCAACTAACTATTATTTCCAATAAGAGACTGTTCCCATATTCTGAGCTTCTTTGTAACTAATATATATATATATATATATATATATATATATATATATATATATATATATATACATATTAAAAAAGCAAAGCAAACAATAGCTATGTTGCAACATGAAGCTCTCTTGTAAGCTGGAAAGAAAGAAAAACACTGGGGTGAGCTCCAGTGAAGGCACTGTTGTCTTGTTATCTTCTGCACTCTGGCAGCTGGTCATCTGGGGTGTCCATGGTTCTGTGATACGCTTTACAACACTGGCTGTCCCTAAGAACAGTATGGATGATATCTGCTTGACATAGTTACACCACAGATTCAAGACTAAGAATGCAGAGTGTGATAGGCATCTATTATTTAGAGGAGCATGAGATAGAGAGCAAAGTGCCAAGCTCTATCAGGATGTTGTTGAGGCTAAAGCTCAGGAGCCCATGACTCTCTAACACACTTGATATTATTTCACTATCCAGATATAAGTGGGTTTCAGGCACAGCTGTTAAATTATGTATTTGTCTTATATTTGACTAAGCCTGGTAAAAATCCTTTGCCTGCAATAGATGTTTCTATTGGAAAATAGTTGCACAAACAACAACAACAACAACAAAAAAACACTTAAAAATGGATGGTTTTGGGCTCATTTGAGAGGCTAGAATAAGGGTGCAGCTACTGATTATAGTGTAATTGCTCTGACAATGTCAAGATAATTCATTTTTGCTCAACATTTTTGTACAGGGTTAAAGCAAGCAGCCTGTGTCACCTACTTTGGTATGGACTGTGGGATTTAAGGCAAGAGTATCCCCAAAGACACTAAAGAAGATAAATCATATAGAGATCAGAACCTTTGAATATAACCTACAACACAGTGGCACTTTTGACAAAAGAAGAAATACCCCAAAATATCATGCATGTAGTTCTTCATCTTCTCTTTTGATGGTCATTACAGAAGTGCAATGATCCCTTTAAGAGTTTGGCGAAATCCAGTCTTTTCTCATTCTTTCCGAGTTCAGCCACTGAAGTCTTGTCAGTCCAATGGAGGGTCAATATTAGGAGAGGCTCAATGAAAGAATGGACGTGGGGGTTGCTTCACAGACTGAGGTTCAACATCACCATACAGAGCAGAGCAATGCACTGAAGAGGACTACGGAGCAGGACAAGCTGCTAAGGCAGCTTCCTCTGGAGCCCTGAGCCCCCATGCCTGTAACCAAAACCAATGGAACAATTCATGAAAAATCTGAAATATTTCTCACAAAAATAAAACAACTAATAAATAAACAGCCTGTTCTGCTGGCCTCTAAATTTCCGAAAAGACATTTTAATCAAAAGTGAACAGTTTTCCATATCTACACTATTACTGACTTTTAACAGGAGAGTCATTACGCATGGTTGAAAACTGATCCACTGAAGTAAAATTAAATGTTCTCTCTAAATTATTCAATCTTCAGTTAAACTTTATCTATTGTCAAGGAGGGAAGGAATGGGAAAAAATTGGAAACTTACTTAATTTGTGGATGTGGATGGGTTCACTGGCCACACCTTCACCGCCCTCACTCATAGGCTTAACCTGAATGAGATAGTTGTCACTGGCTGAGAGACTGAGAATCGCTGTGGTTTTGTTAGTGAAGATGGTGTTGATGTCATTGTACCGATGTCTCTTTAGCACCACCTGAAATAGGACAAGGTGAAGCAGAAAAATGAGCAAATGCAAAAGATATAAATCAGGGGACAAACTGAAGCTTTATTAAGAATAGGGACCTACCAAATACCCAGTGACCTTTGATTCTGTCTCCATGGCTACTACAGGATCCCAGTACAGTGTGAGAGTGGAGCCAATCATGGTCCATTGTATGTTGAGAGGAGCCCGATCTGGAGCTAAAAAAAAAGAATATCAAAAGGTAAATATCTGCACAACATGCTGGTTTTCTATATCCTGTGGTTGTCTTTCGAAAGGAATGGCACAGATTTGTAGTTTCTACGGAGTTCCTCTAGTGGAAAATGAATAATGAAGACCCAGGAGGAAGAAAAAACCCCATAAATTAAAGTGGATATTACCTAATTTTATTAGAGTATGTTGAAGTGAGTACTTGAAACAAGATTTTCATAGTGAAAGAGATGGCACAAACTCAGCACTTCAAACTATCCTTTTATTCATGAAGTCTACTGTCAAGTTGAAATGAAGCAGCCATCCTCAGGAAGTGGAAGGATATTATTTGATCAAGTATAAGAATTTTTTTGAATGGAAGCAATGTTACAGTGCCTTCTAAAAGTATCCAGCCTCCTTGAACTTTTCAACCTTTTGTCACATTTCAGGCTTCAAACATAAAAACATTAAAAAAAAATTTTTTTTTCAAGAATTAACAAGTGGGACACAATCATGAAGTGGAACAAAATTTATTGGATATTTTAAACTTTTTTAACAAATAGAAAACTGAAGAGTGGGCCGTGTAATATTATTCGCCCCCCCCTTGTGTTAACACTTTATAGTGCCACATTTTGCTGCGATTACACCAGCAAGTCTCTTGGGGTTTGTCTCTATCAGTTTCAGTTCAACACATCCAGAGACTAAATTCTGGTCCATTCTTCCTGTAAAACAGCTGGAGCTCAGTGAGGTTGGATGGAGAGCGTTTGTGAACAGCAGTCTTCAGCTCTTTCCAGAGTTTCTGGACTGGATTCAGGTCTGGACTTTGACTTGGCCGTTCTAACACCTGGATACGTTTATTTGTGAACCGTTCCATTGTAGATTTGTCTTCATGTTTTGGATCATTGTCCTGTTGGAAGATAAATCTCCGTCCCAGTCTCAGGTCTTCTGCAGACTCCAGCAGGTTTTCTTCCAGAATGCTCCTGTATTTGGCTCCATCCATCTTCCCATCAGTTTTAACCATCTTCCCTGTCCCTGCTGAAGAAAAGCAGGCCCAGACCATGATGCTGCCACCACCATGTTTGACAGTGGGGATTATGTGTTCAGGGTGATCAGCTGTGTTGCTTTTACTCCAAACATATCATTTTGCATTGTGGCCAAAAAGTTTGATTTTGGTTTTATCTGACCAGAGCTCCTTCTCCCACATGTTTGGTGAGTCTCCAGGTGGCTTGTGGTAAACTTTAAACAAGACTTTTTATGGATATCTTTGAGAAATGTCTTTCCTTCTTGCCACTCTTCCATAAAGGCCAGATTTGTTCAGTGTAGGACTGATTGTTGTCCTCTGGACAGACTGTCCCACCTCAGCTGTAGATCAGTTCATCCAGAGGGATCATGGGCCTCTTGGCTGCATCTCTGATCAGTCTTCTCCTTGTTCCAGATGAAAGTTTAGAGGGACGGCCGGGTCTCGGTAGATTTGCAGTGGTCTGATTCTCCTTCCACTTCAGTATGATTGCTTGCTCAGAGCTCCTTGAGATGTTTAAAGCTTAGGAAATCTTTTTGTATCCAAATCCAGCTTTAAACTTCTCCACAACAGTATCTGGGACCTGCCTGGTGTGTTCCTTGGTCTTCACGATGCTCTCTGAGCTTTAACCAGAACCCTGAGACCATCACAGAGCAGGTGCATTTATACGGAGACTTGATTACACACACAGGTGGATTCTATTGATCATCATGCGTCATTTAGGACAACATTGGATCATTCAGAGATCCTCACTGAACTTCTGGAGTCAGTTTGTTGCACTGAAAGTAAAGGGGGCTGAATAATATTGCACGCCCCACTTTTTAGTTTTTTATTTGTTAAAAAATGTTTAAATATCCAATAAATGTCATTCCACTTCATGATTGTGTCCCACTTGTTGTTGATTCTTGACAAAAAAAATAAAATGTTCGACCTTTATGTTTGAAAACTGAATTGTGGCAAAAGGGTTAAAAGGTTCAAGGGGGCCGAATACTTTTGCAAGCTGCTGTAGCTTATATTAGTTTATGAAAACTACAGTAACTTTGTATAAAATCATTCGAATGTGAAAAGCTGCATATCTGGAACTTCTAGACTTGATCATGAATTTTAGTCTGAAGATCACATACTCCCTCCCTAACTCAGTCAGTAACCAGTTGCTGTTATTTTCCAAGTACACCACTTAGTCAGCCAGTCAGTCACATGCAACCAACTTGCTCGTTCATATCGTTCTCATTCCAATGAGGCCTATGTGATCTTTTTCCTGCCATTACAGAAATACAAGTCATTCAGTCCTCATCCATTTTTGAACTGAAAATGTTCTGAATCTCCTTCAGCTGGTCGTGGACTGAAGCATATGTTTGAGTCTGTAACATCGTCATCATGAGACCCAAAGTGAGCATGTACAGTCCATGCTGGCACACGGTCGCTTGGGAAATCCATCCATGCACACCCACAGTCAACCAAGCAGCTCTGCAACCAACAAAATAAACTATTTATTCATTTCATTCATTTATTCATGTTTGCAATCTAATCATTTTTTGTTCCTTTGAAAGATTTGGTTATCTAGATCAGTTCATTAGTGAGCTACACATTACTACAGATCACAGACTTAGACGGTTCAGAGTTAATTGTAAATGACTAAAAAGCAGTTAATAAAGAGCCAATGTGCTAAAAATGGGATGTTAGCAGATGTGTGTTCTTCTTAAAAAGGGCGATTGTGACTTGTTTTGGAGACGCAGTTGTACTCTTCTCTGAACAGAAATATGTTTCATAAAAGAGACTTTTATCAGAAAACAATTCCAGATTGTTCTGGCCTATTTTCACCCCTGGTGACAACTTACACAGAACTTGCAAATGGAGAATAAAGACTATCCTTGTTATGAAAAGGATTTATACAAATCAACCTAATTAAATTTGATAAATAATAAAACACATTAAGTCTTATATAGTGTACTCTTTAATTATAGATGATATAAATCACCGCTGCCTTGTGTATAGGTTATGCATAAAGATGACTGCATCGGCAGTGTTGGGAAATCTTAGAAACAGAAATTGTTCCGTCTTTCTGGCACACGGTAACAGTTGGATCACAGACTGCTTCACTACACTGCCCACCGTCTGAACATCTTTCATATATCCCTCTTGATCATCTCCACACACTGCTGTGTGATCCTGTACAAGCTATGAATCAGTTGCAGATAAAGGTTCAATTTCTGGTTCTCCTCCTCATTTGAGGCCCGATCTGCTTTTTTTGCTTCTCGTTAGTAATCAGGCCATTCTCTTTTTTTTTTTTTTTTTTTTACCTTTGCAGGGTCATTTCTTCTGAACTAACGGAGTTGATGGCTGCTGTTCCTTTTTTCATAAAGCACTTTATTTTTTTTCTATTTGAGATTCCAGAGCTGAAACCACCAACAATATTTCCTCATCTCTGCTTCACTTCATTTGTCCCAGTTTCCCCTTTGGTAAAACTGCACTTGTTCTTTGCTGTTGCTTTCATTGTCACGCCTATCCACTTGTGGATCAAACAATATTCTTATATGCAAATTGCTTATTTGCAGAGTGTGTAAACCCATTTCTTGTGTACATGTGTAAAAATGTCCCTGTTGCTAGCATTTGGGCATTATTGCCATGACACTGTGACATAGAGAAACTGCAAAGTTATATGTATCTGGTTTAACTGAAACTGGCAGCATTTTAGCAGTTTTAACCACATTCCCTTACCCTGTTTGTGTGCCTGAAAATATTTCTTCAACTTCAAGGGCACATTAAACCTTCCAGGATTGGTGCATTTATAACACAGTGAGCGCTTGACCTCCTGAAATGTCTCTCGACAGATAAATTCTTAGAAGCTTAACCCAAACAGCTGAAAGAATATACAGCCATCACACTGAGGAAGTAAAGCCCCTTCTGAGATGGACTCACGTGGTTTCTTTGTGGTGTTGTTGATGGGCGCTGACTGCGGGCCAGGACCGGCGGTATTGAAGGCAGCCACAGAGAGGTAGTACACTGTGTTTGCTCTCAGCCCAGTGATGTTAACCAGTGTATAGTTTCCAGTTATCCGCACTTTGCCTACAGTGTCAGGCTTGGTGTCATCTTCCCAGTACACAACCTGGCAGGGATGGGTAAAAAAAAAAAAAAAGAAAGTCACATTCAAAGACACTATAATTTTGTGGTGCATTTGTTTATAATATTTCTTTTTGGTAGTTTATTTTCACAAGAAAATCTGCAAGGCTGTTTGTATTACAGCAAGAGGAAAAGAGAGGAAAAGAGGGATGCATAATATATTTTTAATACCGGTAAGTGGGGTGTCTGCTAACCTTGTCAGCTACCTGAATCTTCTTAATGGGGCATTAGTGAGTCATATGATAACTCTGGCAAAAATAAAGGAATATTTTCTTCTTTTTTTGATATAACTGGATATTCAAAGTGAGTGGATAGACGATTCAACTATTTCTAAATGTACTGTGTATTGTTGTAACAAATCACCTTTGACAGCAAAGGAAGATTCTCTGCTCTATAATACAGAATGAAGTCTATTTGGCTTCAGGCTATATCAACTGATATTTAAGGTTGTATCTGGCGCAGTGATTAATAAATCACATGGGTCAACTGCTGGTTGACGGGGTATTCATGAATTCTGGTATTAAGTGAAGGAGGTAAGTCAGTAAAATAAGATAAGAGATATGTCAATAAATAATTACGCTGTGAAATCTTCACTTGAGGATACTCTTAAGTTTCCATTTCCCACAACTTATTGCTTTCCCAGTATGCAGTCAATTAAAGCTGCATGTTATAAGCACTGGAATACATGTGACATACATTTTTGAGAGGATGTAATTTGGAATTTGATTGGGTTTGCAATCCTATCAACCTCTAATTTATATGCGAACCCCACAACTATACAGTAAACAGCTCTGATTACTTCCGCCAAGGAGGTAATGTTTTTGCCAGCATTTATCTGTTTGTCGGTCTGTTTGTTTGTTTGTCTGTGTTCAAGATAACTCAAAAGGTTATGGATGGATTTTGATGAAATTTTCAGGAGTTATCTGAAATGTGAAAAGGAAGAACTGATTTCATTTTGGGTGTGATCCGGAAGAAATCCTGGATTCTGGATCACTTTCAGATTTTCGATAACACTGTGATAAATGGGGCCAAAAATTTTGTTTCTCAATATCTCCGTTAATTAATTGTTGTGCTTGGTGTAGGTCTTTTCTAGTTTCATACTGTCGACAGCTTTGAGAGATTCACCAGCCTTAGTTGTCTTTAGGACTGGACTTGGAGAATGGAGCTCAGTTCTGAAAGGACCTGAATGTGGCCAGTGCTATGGCAACAGGAGGGCTTTGTGCTGAGGGCTAGAGGTGACAGGTTTTGAGACAGCACTTTGAGAACTAAAGACAGCAAAGCAGTCTTTGGATTTAAAAAAAAAAAAAAGAAATATATTTTTTTCTCTCTTGTGAGTTTGCTGTAAGTGTTCCCAAGTACAGTGGTCATTTCATGGTATTACTAAAGTCTAAAACAGAGATGAGTGAAAGATACAGCAAAATGTCAGAAGATAAAGAAGAAGGAAAGCTAATAAAAGAAAAAAACAAAATAATATTTTGAACTGATATGCAAAATGCAGAAAAATATTTACTGATCATGTTGTCAGAAAGAAAGAAGAATAATTTTACAAGTCATACCTCATATCCGAGCACTCTCTCAGGTATGTCGGGAACAACTTCCCAAGTCACTTCAATTTGCGCTGCAGACAAACTTCTGCCTCTAACCCTCTTAGGGGCCACACTGGGGACTGCAGAAACGGAGCAGAAATGTGGGGATGATCCCGAAGACTCAACCAATACAATCACACACAGGTAAAGCACAGAATCGACTTGTATTTTCACTGAAAGCCATTTTCCCCTGCTCTCTCATAATGGGATCTGTGGCATGGGGAAGACTATCTCCCAGCAAATTCAATTAACAAGACACCTCTCTGACAGCGTGGTGTAGTAAGTGTCTGTGAGGATTTCATGTAATCTACAAGTACAATAACTGACATTCCCTGCTTTTACTGAGGAGGGAAATTACATCACTGGGGGACAAAAAAAGAAAAAAAAAAAAGAAGAATTATCTCATTACTATTCAAGGTCATAATTGTCTATGTTTGTTTGAAAATATTTTTTTCCACTGGACTGTGATGTTTTTATTTTACCTTCTTCAGCTGAGTACACAGTGGCTATTGAGCTGAACGGTCCCTCCCCTCGTTTGTTATAGGCTCCCACTTTGACGTCAAAAGGAGAGAAGGGTGGGATGGTGTCGTTGCGAAAGATGTAACGTGAGACTCCGAGTGTGGAGATAACCGCTCGCGTCCACGTGACAGTGCCCACGGGCCTGAAGGCAATGATGTATCCGAAGCCCTCTCCGTTCTGCAGTTCTTCAGGCACAGGCTGGGAGCAAAACACAAAACTATAGTGATATTAAAACGCATACAGACAAAAAAACAGAAAGGCCCGTCTCTGCGCTGCATGTTGAGAAAGGCTTCTGAGTACACCCAGCTTCTTCGTCTCCCGCCACCACCCAGAACTCCACCATTACCTTTCACCTTATCTTTTTCTCTTGCATGGTGTTGTAATTGTAGCTAAAGTGAAAAACCCCCTCAAAGGATGTGGCCTCTGTTGCTGCTCTGGGAGGGAAAAATGGCACTTTGTAGCTGAGTGAGATGAGGGGCATCTCCCTCTCATGTAGGTTATAAAATTCATGGACTCAATTTTGCACAATTAAGCAAAACCATTACTTGGTGATGGAGAGAACAATAAAATGTGACAGATGACTTACCTCCCATGTTATCACTAATTCGGACTTTGTGCCACCTCCACCTCCAACATCACTGGGAGCTGTATCAGGAACTGAGAGGTAAAACCCAAAGGGAGAGCTGTCACAATACAGTTCACAGAGCTCAACGAAAAGCCTGGACTGTACTTGTAGCTCCACATCAAAGCCAAATTATTTACATTATAATATTTTACAAATGATATTTGATTCTGCTCACTCTGCTTCTACTCCCTATGGCTGGTTGTGTGTAGAGGTCAACCACATGATCCACTATCCTTTGGTACGTGCAGCCCAGCTTGTGTAACCAGCATTTGAGTGGTTTGTTCAGCAGGGTTAAATGCTGAAATGAGATACTGTTTCTTTGCCCCCAGAAATTCTTGTCAATATTTACTCCCAATTACTTCCTTTATCAAAAATAACGAAAGCTATCACGTATTTTGTAGCTGTGCATGCTCCAGTCTTAAATGAAAAAAAAAAAAAGTGCAAAGAAACAAAGGTTCCTGATGAAAAAATATTGTTGCCGAGGTAACATATTTAAAGACAGGTTCACACAGGACAAGGCTTTGCACCATAGAACAGCATCAGCAGTGTTCAGCAAATGTTTACAGTTTTCTTTGGAATAAAAACTTTAATAAACTGCCACGAGAGTCCGGTATTTTACAAAAAGACAACATAAAACAATGTCTGTGCATCTTCAAATTGAGAAACATGAACAGAGAAACCAGAGACTTCATTACTTATTTATGGCTTTGAACCATGCAACAAGATAGGTCAGTATCTGACAATAATTTATCATCAGCATTTCTTTAAATACGAACAAACAAAGCCACATGTTTCTACACTGAAAAAGTGAAATCATTTGCATCCTCCATCCTGGTCTTGACTTTAATTTAATATAAAATCTTTTCATTTTTTTTTTCACCTTAAAGAAAATTGAGTGGGGAAAAGAGTTGTTTTGCTACCAAATAAACTTATAACAATGCAAATCAAATGCCAGAGAATCTTCAAATTTCAGCTGTTTGTCATTCTGTCCATGAATCCTGGGGAATTAACTCTCCAAATAATCTGTGTAAAAAAGGTTTTTAAATGACACCAAATACTTTGGTAGAGTGTAGACGTGTGCAGATTTCTGTTATGTAGTTTGACATACTGGCGTCTTCTGTCCTGGTCTTGGCGGAGGGTGGGCTCGGCTCCCCGAGGCCTACAGCATTGCAGGCCACCACCCTGAACTCGTACTCCACCCAGGCATTCAGACCCACCACCGTGGCTGTCAGCATGTTGCCATTCACAACCTCTGGCACTGCCAAATGGAAAGACTCATGATAGAAATCAGGGTGTCATGCAATAAATTAAATGAGGAATAAATAATGACTCTCACGTGGAACTACAGGAATACTATGAGGGCTGTACTGGGATACCTGTGTCAACAGCCTGCCAGCCCACAGTGAATGGCGTTCGAGCTTGGATGATGTAGCCAGTAATGGGGCTGCCGTTGTCCCTTCCGGGAGTCCAGGATAGCTGGGCTGTGCTGTCTGTGATTTCTTCCACTGCAACTTTGTCTGGTGGGCCTGGGGGACCTGCATGAATCAAACATTGAGGGAAGTGATCCGGAGTTGATCTCCCATTTCAAGATGCCTCTCCTCATTGAACCAATGAAGGCTTCTCGTTGCTACATATCAACGTCCTCAAAGTCACTTTCATTATCGGCCTGTGATATGCAAGAGACTGAGTTGCAGAGGAAACCTGAGTTAGAGGAGATCCTCTATTTATAATCAAAAATAGGTGTTATTAAGGAGAGTCCAGTAAGAATAAGATGTAAAAAAAAAAAAAAAAAAAAATTATGACATATGCTGGTGTTAACACTCTGGTGTTGTTGGCTCTGGTAGTCTAATTGCTCAAATGTGGTATGTCATAATTTTGCCAATTATCGCCATTTTCTGTGATAAACATTGTTTAAACCACCTGGGGCACATGCTACATTTTATTAAGGACCAGAATACCATTTAGAAACACCAAGAATGTTTAAAACAAAGCTAATGTAGTATGCATGTTGTTAGGCATGCATGTGTGGGTTTGCTTCCCACAATGTTCTCTGTAGCACTGGGTCTGAAAACTGAAAAAAAATATCAAGCTGAAAAACCTGAAAAAATGGAAGCAGGCTCTCTTTGAGTTTCTCTATATTTCATTAAAAGGAGCATCTGCTTCAAAGTATCCATCACCATTGACTGCCTTTGTCTCAGACGATTGTACTTTGGATGACAGAAAGAGAAAGCGACAGAGCCCATACAGGAGGC
The DNA here is from genome assembly GCA_018398805.1 of Hirundichthys speculiger. Taxonomy (NCBI): domain Eukaryota; kingdom Metazoa; phylum Chordata; class Actinopteri; order Beloniformes; family Exocoetidae; genus Hirundichthys; species Hirundichthys speculiger. The sequence goes on from JAGFBZ010002508.1 coordinate 102,154, forward strand.
AGGTCATTCCTGGCGCTGAGTGGTTGCTTGGCTGCGTTGCAGGTTTTAGAAGCTTTTTGTCTGAGGCAAAAAGGTGCAGGTGGAGCTACAGTTGAAAAAGTTGTCCCCTGTTACTGCAGAGGCAGAGTCGTGCTGTTTCATCCACAACCTCAGAGGGATTGAGGAGAAATTTCTATCCAGCTAGTCTTACCAACGCTCTGCAATGGTTTTCTTTAAAAGACACATCACTTGTTAAAACATCTGTTTCCAAGGCACAGCTTTACAAATGGTTATAGTTTTATAAAGACTGGGTCAATACTTTCAGTTGCATTTACTATATGTGTATGATATTAATCAAAGCTGGTATAAGGTGGACTCAGTCTTCCTATAGAAACTCACCTTTCAGTAGGAAAGTAAAGATGCGTGCTGCCAGAGGCATATATCGTATATCACTTGGAGTGCTTTCATGTTTTCACCTCTATTTTGTCACAAATATACTGGGTAATTCGATCACATGCAAACATAAAAGAAATTAACTGTTGAAATCAACTTGTTCTTTTACCTTTCACGACCAAAATGGCAGAAGTGGACAGGCTCTCCACATCAGTGTCAATCAGACAGACATACTTCCCTCCGTGGTTGAGCTGTATGTTGCGAATCATCAGATCCCCTGATATACTCTAGAAGAGACAGAAATATAAGGCTAAGTAAGAACTGTAGTTGTGTTATTTCATCAGCAAATTTGAGGGGCTAGGATTGTTTAACATTTAGCATACTTCTTTCCATCACTTAGCCTTCACACCACAGATTTTGCATCTCTGCAAACAACAACATAGCAGATGCACTGCACACAAATAAAGCTTCTGGCTACCCTTCAGGCTATAACCGACCCTGTAGCATCCCAAGCTCCTGAAAAACTACCAGCTACACAGAAGACACACAAAACAAACACAGCTTCTCTAACTGGCAAAGCACTCCCTATTACTGGTCTAATTACATGTAGCTCAAGAATGACATGGGTGTAAATCCCAGTGTAAAAAAACAAAGCTGTACGCATGTGTTTGTCCATGAGGAAACCAACAGCACTGCAAATCTCGTTAACTGGATGCTATCCTTAATTTTGTTGTCAATAAACATGAATGTACATCTTCTCTACTGAAAATGTACATTTATGAAAATAATTAATAAATACAGCTTTTAAGTGTAACTGCTGTTATTTTCAAAACTCACATGAAAATTAATTGTGCCGTAGTTGTTTTTTTTTAGTTGTGTACTAATTTACATTTTGTGTACTTGTGAACTGGGTCTCAGAAATAGCTATTTATTATTGTTCTAATGAAAGACATCACGACTAAAACGCTGGGATCGACTTATGCTATGTGATAAAAACTGCATTTCTGAGATCCTCACTTGAATGTAAATTTGAGAATTTTACCCAACTAAAACTGAGTTTTGCTAAATAAAAACAGCTTGCATAAAAAAGTGTGTGCATGACAGTTAATCACACAAGTGTTTATCACATAATGACATGCCTACCAAATGACTTTGGGCAGTTTGTAGATCTAATTGTGTCATTATGACAAAGAATGCAACAAAGATAGTAGGCTACTAGACCCATTTTGCACAGTTTCAAATGCACTGAATCTGTGAGATTTCTGATAATGGGGAGTTAAAAATTACCTTTGAAAGGATCAGTTCATTAAGAACATGGATATTCTTCAAGGATTAACACCAAAAAAAAAAAAGTATCAATGTCAGCAGTCTTATCTGTCAAAAATGATATACTGTATGTATCCCAATGCAAATCAGCAATATCAAATCATGTCTAATCAGATTTTGTTGATCATAATTTTGACTGCTGATGGTATTTGTCTTCTGATAACCATCTGTTAAAGTGCTCTGTCATGTCAGCCTGTAAAAAGCAGCATGCTGCAGTAGGAAATGGTCACCTGGGGGGAAGTCAGGTAAAACCTGCTGCAGACATAGCAGTTTTGATCACCCTTAGTAGCTAGTCATCATAGATCCACTCTGCCGTAACAGTAAAAGAATGCTTGTGAAGAATCATTTCTCTACGGCACACCTGACAAAGAAAAGCTAGGCCAAATGGCATTTCCATGCAGCCAAGGGAGAAAAACACTACCTCTACCCTTCTTTCTTCTCCTTTCCATTTTCTTTTATATCCGTTTCTATACACTTAACAATTTTTATGTGCCACGTCTAATTTGTTTTCCAATGTCAGCCACCACCTGGAAGACCTAAAGCTCGCAATGAGTTTCAAGGCATCCTGTCTTGGCAAGAAGGAAGTGAAGAGGCAGATTTGCTTTAATTATGTAAATTAATTCATCAGAAGCTGTTGAGCAAGGAGCTGGTAATCTCTCTGGACGGAGGAACAGATTCTGTGAAAACGATATCTCATTAAATGCCGTTGCACTGTTCAATGTCACTAGTAATTGGCATCTGCATTCATAAAGATGTGGGTCTAGCATCTCCACAACACTATGAAGGTATTCCAATACCATATTAATCTTTAACACATGAATGACACTAATCAGACTACAACTATTATATGATACATGGCTTTACAAAAAGCAAAAAGAGTGCAATACTTCTAAACTGACAAGCTTTGAACAATTAACTTTGCCCTTAATCAATAGGAATAAACATTCAGCATAGTTATTATTTAAAGGTATAAGCACTTCAAATGAACACTTAGTATTGCCAGGCCTGCCCTTGGTGAATGCCAACCAGCTCATTACCTAATTATTTCAGGGCTCAAGATTCATAAATAGGTATGCAAATTCAATTAAGGCAAAGGAAGATGATAAGAAAATTTTCTTCCTTGAGGTAAGAGAATTAAAGAGATGAAAAGTAGAAAGACTTTAATAAAAATTGCCCTTTTTGAGATTAAAATGGCAATTCAAATGAATCCAGATAAGCTCCTGATAGTGAGACTTTTACATACAAGAACAACTGAATGTAACTAGTTCGCAAATTTCTCTTACTTTCATTGTTGGTTGTCTAATGAGCACAGAGAAGCTTTCAAATGGTTTACTTGGCATACATATCTCTGCTAAGGTAATATTGAAGGCCCTTATCCGGGCAGTGCAGCATGCCCTTGCACACCATACAGCATATGCAAATTAAAGCCATAGCCGCCAGAAAGTTTCAGAATTAAATGCTTCAGATGACTTACCCCACCCACTCGTTCAAAATGATCACTGTCTCGCTGGAAGTCGATGAGCTGCCCATTGAATGCCCATGAGAAGGAGACATCCAGTGCTGCATCGTGGGCAATCTGGCAGGGTAACACAATGCTCTCGCCAACAATAATCTCCATGTTAGTGGGCCTCATGGTGATTCTGGTGGGCTCTGGCCAGATAATAGTGGACAGCACACTTATGTTAATATCTCTGCCGCCAACTCCTCTAACACCATCCCAACCCCTGCAGCTGCAATCTCAACAAGTCACCATCATAAATTAACCATGGAAGCAGGCTTAAATGAGCATTTAAATTCCAAGCCCATCCACTTCAAACATGTAATGACACCTTGGGTTTGTGATGTGGGAACTGCTTGGAAGCAAATGTTGAAAGCAGAATCACAGAAATCAGAACACATTTTTTCACAGTGACTGTGGTGGATTGGAGGCTTCGGAGTATGTTGAAAAAAAAAGGTCACAGTAATTAAATTCTATGACATTAAACAGTTCAGCTGTCAGATATGAGGAAGAACTAACGCTAATGAGAATAAGTTTTGATGGCCACAGACACGGCGGATTAAACCAGGAGGCTGCATAAATATGTTATGTCACACTCATAAATAATGACCTTTAACTACATCAAGAATAATGTTTGTTGCTGCGTAACTGCCATTTTGTATAATGAATAACATCATCCATATCAATTCAACAATTAAGTTTGTTGTAAGCATTATACATCCAATATGACTTGGGAAAAATACTCTCAAACCAGAAAAGGCAAGGGCCTTTATTCTTAATTCCAACAAACAATTGTCAAATAAAAGCTTTACTAGCTTAACAAAGAGCAGCAGTTGGCAGAGTGTGCAGGGTCTTTTTGCATATAGCCTTTTCAAGAACAAATATGCGGATGGTACTGTATGGATATACTGTGTACTTGCCATCATTGGGAAACTGATGTTATACCCCTTCATTAATTAAAATATTATGCAAAATAATATGTAGTCGTTTGACAGAACAGCTGGTGTAAAACCAACCTTGAATTCTCTTAAGGACCATGTCAGCTGCGGATGTTTTCCAAACTCACTGATTGGTCTCTGCTATTTTACCCATGTTTAAGTGAAATCTTTTTTTTCATTTTTGACTTTAAATTGTATTTCTTACACTTAAGTGTTGTTAAAGCAACATGTCCAGTCATTAAGAAAGCTCCTGCTCACAAGGATGCTCTGGGTGATAAAACAGCTCTAAAGATCATCAGTACTCATCTATCCACGATGAGTGATACTGGTTAAGCACCGTGTTTGCACAAAGTCCAAAGTATAAGCAAAAACAAAGCCCACCTCAGCAAAAGCACGTTCACCTTTCTGACTTTTGGGATACAATAAATACAGAAGTCTCTGCGGACTTACGATCAGTTTTTTTGACCTTTCTCTTTTAATTATCAGCCCTTGATGCCACTTTCCCTTGTACTTGGTTTTTGTCATGTGTTGGAGATAATCTGAGGCTGTATATACCTAATATTATTGAACAGTGGAACTACTTCTTCTATAAATCTTCTGACTTATCAATAACAATTAAGTTTTGTCATCACTGTGGTTGACATCATTCAAACCCACTTATGTCAAAACACCTCAGAAGGGGGAAAAGTCGCAGACAAAACAACTTTACATGTGAAGGCCGACATCTCCGTAGAGGTTCAGGTATATGCTTCAATTACAGAGCACATAACAGTTGCCAGTACTTAATTTATAGTAACCCATAAGGTCAGTGTCTCATACAAAATAACCAAGAATCAGCATCTGTCACTATCGATAACTGATAAAAAACAAGGCAAACGCAACTGACTTATCACTATGAATTAATTTGTAGTTACTCTTATACGCTAGTAACAACGTGGGTGAAGGGTATAAGGGTCAGTTATCTACATTTTATTTGCTTTGTTGGTTGTTTTTGACCAAAAGAGCCGTACTTACCAGTGATAAGGAGTCTCCCACTTGTGCTTGCTGTTCCGAACTGATTCTTTGCGATGCATGTGTAGCTACCTGCATCCTGTTTGGTTACGTTAGCAATTTTTAAGGTTCCATTTGGAGATATAGGTAATCCTGTGGGAGACAAAAATATATATAGATAAATAAATCATAAGTCAAAACATAAAACCTCTTACTCTAATGACTAAGGTGGAGAGTACATATATCATTATACTCTTTTAATTGCTTTATTGCTGGCAGGGTGCCCCATCAACTCAGTAGGAGGCTGAATTCTACAACCCCAATTGCAGAAAAGTTTGGACACTGTGTAAAATGTAAATAAAACCAGAATGCAATGATTTGCAAATGGAACAAGGTTTTGTATTCTTGAAACCATGTGAGTGTATGTTGCTCTAAAACCTGTCTATACTTTTCAACATCAAGTTGGACTAACACACCCCTATTAGAGATGTCAGTTCTGGTTTGTTTTTGGTTGCCTCTCCTTGTAGCAAAGAATAAGTGCAGTTTCAAGAAGTGAGAGGAGGCCTGAATGCCACGTTCAAATATGACTCCTTCTTTGCATGATAGTTTAAAACTGCATTTGTGGATGCCACAGCAAAGTGTACTCTTTAAGTGCTCCTCAGCCCATGCAGTCATTTCCAAGACTGGTTTATGCTTCCTTTTAAAGGAGCACAAAAGACTTTTTTCATGTTAAAATATCAGTTTCAGTTTTATTTGAAGGAATATTTGCTTGCTTTTCGGAAGTGCCATCATGCAGTCTCATGTCTTGATATCAGCAAAAACTAGCCAAGGTAATTTTTGACTCTTGTCCCAGTTGTCCCTCATGATAACTGTATATCACTTACGGCACTATGTCACACATCAGCAATAATGAATCATGGCAGAAGTGATTAAGAGATCCAAGAAAGTAATGGTGGAATAAAACATGAGAAAGTGACAGTTTAAGAGACCGAACAAGAGTGTTCCAAGACTGCATCGCAAAAGTTAACCGCATCTCCGCACATTAAGCTAAAATGACGAAAGTTCACTTGTGCTACTTTGATGCAATACTGCCTGATGGCCTTGAAATTATGGTTACCTAATCTATGGTTTTGTGGCCTCCACATTCCCAGAATCTTTTGACAAAATTAGGTATTGTAGATGAGGAGATATTAAAAAGTCCTCACAATTTTATACTGAGAAACATTGTTCTGAGACAGATGAATGAAATTCTGCCCATCTTTACTTCTTACAAACTGTGCCTACCTAAGAATGATCTGTTTATACACAGTCATGTCACTGACCTGTTGCCAGTTAACCTAGTTAGTTGCAAGATTTTTCTCTGGGTGTTTCCATCAAATTTAGAACAGACTAATTTTTTTTTTCAACATTTCATATATTTTCTGTGTTGAAAAAAAAATGGATTTATAAGATTCAAAGCATTGTATTCAGATTTTATTTACATCTTATACAGTGTCCCAAATTTCTGGAATTGAGCTAGTTATTAACTCAGTGTTGAGACACTTAATAGTTCTTCAGCCCACAACCCAAATTCTGGAAAAATTGGAAGGTTTTTGAAAATTTGAAGAAGACAAAATGGACTTTCAAATCAGGAGCCAATATTTTATTCTCAACAGAACATAGATAATAGAAACAAATGTTTAAACTGGGAAATTTTACACTTTTATCCACTTTATTGAGCTAATTTTATATTTGATGCCTGCTACAGGTCTCAAAAAAGTTGGCATGGTGGCAACAAATAGATGACAAAGCAAGACATTTTCAAAAGATTCAGCTGGGAGAACATCTGGCAGCTAATGAAGTTAAATGACATCAGGTCTGTAACATAATCAGCTATAAAATGGATGTCTTAGAGAGGAAGAGTCTCTCAGAAGTAAACATGGGGAGAGGCTCTCCAATCTGGGAAAGAGTGTGTAAAAAAAATACTGTTCTCACTGTCAAATTGTAAAAGGCTTTGCATATCCCATCATTTGCAGTGCATAACATTGTCAGAAAATTCAGAGAAACTGGATAAATCTCTGTGTGAAAGGGACAAAGCCAGAGACCTTGATGGATGGTCTTCAGGCCCTCAGATGACACTGCATCACTCATCAGCATGATTGTGTCAATGACATTACTAAACGGGCCCAGGAATACTTCCAGAAACCACTGTCGGTAAACACAATCCACCATCCAATATACAGATACCAACTAAAGTTCTATCATGCAAAAAGGAAGTCATATTAGAACATGGTCCAGAAGCACCATCATGCCATGTGGGCCAAGACTCATTTCAAATGAAAGTGGGAAAGTGTTCTATGGTCAGACGAGTCAAAATTCATATTCATCACAGATTACTGTGTCCTCCAGGCTAAAGAGGAGGGAGACCTTCCTGCGTGTTACCAGTGTTCTGTTCAAAAGCCAGCATCTCAGATGCTATGGGGGCGCACATGTGGATACGGTATGGAAAGCTTGCATATTTTGGAAGGAACTATGAATGCTGAACGATATATAAAGGTTTTAGAGCAATATATGCTCCCCTCCAGATGACGTCTATCTCAGGGAAAGCCTTGTGTATTTCAGCAGGACAATGCAAAACCACACACTGCAGCTATTACAACAGCATAGGAATCATCAAAAAAGCATCTGGGTGCTGAATCGGCCTGCCAGCAAACAGAATATTTGGCGCATCATTGAATGAAAAATACATCAAAGATGACCACAAACTCTTCAGCAGACCTATAGCAGGTCAAATTTGAAATGAGCTCATTTTCTGCAATTATACTGTATTGTTATCTCCGTTCTGTATATATTTATGAAGTGGAATTATCTGGAGCAATCATCTTTCTGACTTTTTTACATGAAGCAGGAAGGGTAAAAAACAGGTATTTCTTAACTGAGGTGGAATGCTTGTGTTGCAGTATGTTCTTATTCATTCAGTGTGCGATGACCATCTGCAAATTTTATCAGCTAAGCTTTTCTTCACTCGCCGGTCTAAATGTCTCTTCATGGACTGCTCAAATGTATCTCTGATAGACTGTTGGAATTCTCCATCTTTAATTTTTTTCCTTGTCCTTTTGAGTGAAATCTCCTGGTATATTCGATGAAAAAAAATCTGATAAAGAAGAACGACAAACTAAATGTAGCTCTACTTTGTACTGCTGAAAGTGTTACTTGCTGTTTGCTTATTGTCTTAAGGTTCCTACACGCTACACGATTTCCCGGAGTTGCATAAGTTCATAGCATGTCATACTGATTTTCATTTCCTTAATCTTGGGTGAAAGGTCAAGAATGGTATGTGCAGACTGTGCTTTGATGAGCCCTCTTGAAACTTGGGCTCCTATTAATGCGGAGATGCAAGGCAGATGTAGAATTGCGTAATATGTATGTGTTGACAGTAAAAAAAAAAAAAAAAAAAAAAAACAACACTAATTTTTTGTATACATATGCTAAAATTTTCTTTCAAAAAAAAGTGCCAAAGGAGACAAATGTTTTCCTGGTCAAGGTTAGACGCCAACTGTTTCATTCCAAGTTGCATTTTTTCACTCATATCGTAGGACGTGGGACAGCCGATTTTGGCCAAAAACCAAAGATATCCCTGAGATTCTTTCTCGACACTCATCTTTTTTGAGCAGCAGCCCAAAATCAGTGCAGTGTGTAGAAGCCCTTAATCATGTCAGTGTGGAGAGCTTCAAGTCTTCTGGGATTTCTCTGCTCTCCAATCAACAGCGAGGCCTTCGTGTCTCTGCAGTCTCTCTGGCTGCATCAGTCACACTTTTGAATCTCTTGTTTAAACATGATTAACAAAACAGATAATTACAGGTGCAAAAGATTCAGTTTTACTATTAATTCCTTTTGCTGTCTAAAAGTTGATAGATGTTTAGACTTTCATCCATTATTAAATTTGCCAATCTTTTATCTTCTTAAATATTTAACACATGCAGTGTTGATACAACCACCTGGGATTTTCATACCGCGTATCACGTTATTTCCGTATGAAGATACATGCACAATACTAGCTACAGTTTGTGCAGTTTTATTTCTGGTGGGTGCTCTGCTTTGTTCTTCTCATTAGCCTTTGCTTTCATGCAGGAGCACAAATGCCACAAAATTGAAGCACGTCGCAGGCAGTGAATGTAAATGAAAGCTGCAGGGAATATGCACTTGGACTTTTATCCTACCTTTCAGTTCTTTGCAGGATCTCATTCTCTTTCTTCCACAGGCTAATTGCTGGGGGCGAGGCCTGAGGCTTGCATTCAAGAGTGACTTCAGTGCCTGAACGAGCTTTTAGCAAGGCCTTTAATGCACTTTTAGAGAAACTAGGAGCTGAAGCTGTGTGTATAAGAACAATGAGATGTGTGAGATTAGCACATATAGAAAACCTGAACCTTGCAGATAAGCAGCGCTGTAGTAAAACAAGACTTTCTTCCGCTTTCAGTAAGAGATGCTTGAAAAGTCATCATAAAGTCAGCATAAAAAGCTTTTGGGCTTAAGGCTATTGAACACTGGTCACTACATCCTTTAACATCACATATACACACACACACAACATCCACTTTCATCATGTCTTCAACCAACAGCCAGTGTCTCCACTCATCATCACATTCAAGTTAGCCATCATTAGGGCCCTCATGTGTCATCACATGCGTCAAGAGAGAATTGAATTTCTCATGGAGCCAGTCAGATGGAAGTCATCAAATCTTTTCAAAAAATCAATACATGGTCTACATGAGAAAGCATGCACAATGCCTCGAAGCAATGAATTTGTAGTATCCAAATCAATAGATAAAAATGACTGAAAGGAAGTTGAGACACTCTATTAGATCCATGTTTTTTTTTTGGCTGAGCTCGTACTGACATGGAATGTGTGCAAATTCATTTCTGAGGAAATTTATAGCAGTCTATTTTTGTTTATTTATTTATAATCTCAGCAGATGGTCAAACACACAATGAGATAAGCAGTGTAAAAGCAGAAGGAAGAAGGCGATCTTACCTAACACTATTAGTTGGGCACTGAATAAATAATGGCGTGTTTGTTTTCAGCCACACACTGATACATCCCAGAATCTGACAGGTTTAACGCAGTCACAGAAAGGGCCCCGTTATCGATTTGGACCCGGCCCTGCAGGGTAAAGACAAACAATTCTGCAAATCCATTGTAAAGTCAGCCTATTATGACCAAAGACACAGCAGCAACTACCGGTGAACGGAGAATGACAGCAGGAGGAGGTGAAAGAGGAAAAGATCCCTGTGAGCTGAGTGTCATTGCACGTTTAATCGGGTTGCAATAGATACATACGCAGCGTGGTAAAAACTGTGAACTTGCATCTCAGACACATATATATGAGAGAGAGAGAGAGAGAGAGAGAGAGAGAGAGAGAGAGAGAGAGAGAGAGAGAGGGAGAGATCTGCTCATTCAGCCTTCTTATCCCAAGGCAAGGTACACCTTGCATTAACATTCATTATCTTATCACTACAGGATGTATAATTAATGAAAATTACAAAAACGATTTGACATGTTGAGTAATGTACTTTAACCACCCGTTACCGAGAACATGAGTATGAGAGAATCCTTATCTTAGATTAAAGACTTTATTGAAAAAATGAGCGTGTTAAGCCATAACCCTATATGGCCTCTTTAAATTCCTTTGACTCATACACAAACTAGAAGAAAGTAAAAGAATTTAAGGGAACTTTGACTATAACAACGTCTTCTTTTACGTGATTCACTTTAGTTAATTAGTGCAAGTACTCTTATTTCACCAAGTCATAAAATGTTATAGCCGGTATCCAAACTGTGAAAAGCACATAATAAACCAGATAAAATTGTTGTTACTATGAACTCTGCACCATCTGTGCAGATAAGCCAGACATTTCTGCAAATAAAATACAAACTAATGTAAAAACTGAATTGGACAAGAGGAGGGATATGGCTTAAACGTATCTTATCCTCTTATGTTAAGTGAGCATTGTCTTTCATATAATTTCTCTAAAACATTCACAAGAAACCTAAAAAAAGCCTCATACCTCAGGTACCACTGGCTCCCCGTTCTTCAACCAGCTGTAGGATGGCTTAGGTTTGCCATTGGCCTTACACTCCCAAAAGAGGTTTTCCTCTATGGATAGAGCTGTGTCTGCCATCGTCTGGAGCCAGTGAGGTTTAGCTTGTAATAAATGAAAGGATTATCTGGTCAAACATGTTTTAATTGCACAAGCCCTGGACCAAGAAAAACTGGTATCAGAAATCACAAAGCTGTAAAAACTGTCTTGTACTAAGCTTGAATTTGCACCAGCAACTCAACACATGGATAATGAACATAATGAAGAAATACAGGTTGGTATACACATCTATCAATAATAAGAAAATATTTTAAAGGATCTACAATAATTAATTTTCCAATTTTATCCATAGGACTGGGCTTGATATAAAACTAATAAGAATCAAGCAGCATCTTTTCCATGCAACTGCATTTATCTTTGCATTTATTTCTTTGTTGTGCATTTAATTTGAAATGGCTCACTCACCGTGGAAGGAAACACGACCCCGCGCAGCATTTTTGCCTCGCCGATTCTCTGCAATACATTCATACATCCCGGAGTCTTCCTGCTGGAAGTTCGAGATTTCAAGGATGGCATTTGAATTCTTCAGTTTGACTTTACTGGGTAAAGGGACCCCACTGGTTCTCCTCCAGCTTATTTCTGGGACAGGGCTGCAAAAGAGGAACAAAAAGGTTGCAGGGCTAAAACTGTTTAGTCACTGTGATCAAAGTGTCAGAAAGGAAGCCAAGACCTTATGAATTATTTTTCCATATAACTCAAACAATAATACTTCAGAACAGACTTGAAGCCCTAATTTGGTTGGCTGCCAGCTGGAAGGCTGTTGGTCAACAAGACAAGAAAAACCTAATATAAATGCAGCCCATTTACTATTTACCACTCATGGACGGATGAGCCCACAGCTTATGTGATATCGGAGAATGATGCTGACTTACTTTCCCAGAGCAAAGCATTCCAATGTCACCACTGATTCTTTTGCAGCTGGAACTGGATCTTGAAAATGCACTTCTATTTTGGGTTCATATTCACCCATCACTCCTGCAAAAAGGGAAACAGCAGATAAAAAAACATTTTACATCAGAGATCACAGCAGCAGGCATGACTGCATGTACTGCATGTGAGATCAGAGATACAGAGAAACTATAGAATGGGACAGCTGTCACAAAATCTTATGAGTATGGGACAAAAATGACTATTTCACAGCATGTAAAGAGGGAGAGCAATCAGAGGTTTATAAAAGATTCAGATAACACATCAGGGGTAGACTGGCTTGGTAGAGATTTATCGAGAAGTAGAGATTCATGAATGCGACTTCATTTATGACTTTATTTATATTCACATCACTCAGACAGGGAATAGACTTCTTTGCAAAGACAGTAGCAGGTCCTTTTTCATAACTAATTACATCCTTGCAGCCTTGTTGAAAAAAAAAAAGGCTGTCTGTCTTGTACATGCTTTTTGATTAAAGTAAAAACGAATGAATGAATAAATAAATAGCGAAAAATTGATCAGTAAATAGTTGTGGAGTTTTCATTTTCCAGGATTTTAAACCCTGCATTGTCTTCAAATGCTCATTGTGATGATTAAACTTTTTCTTTTTAACAAGTTGATAAATTACCAACAGTGGTGGAAGTACTGTTAAAGCAAGATATTTCTATTTTGTGATACTTTAATCTTCTATTACACCATGCTTGTGATTAAAATATTGAACTTTCCTTAAGTTTTATTGGACAGATTTAGTCATTTTTAAGGTATATAGTTACTGATTAAATAATTTACTTGTTTTCCAAAGTTTATGGCCACTAATATCTTACAAAAATTTGTATCTGTTTATAAAAACCTAAGTATATGTCATATTCTTTTTTTTTACTCTTCAAAATGATGCTGAGGCTCGTCCCTCCAAAGGTCACTGCAGAAAATCATCTGCCTATAACTAACCCTTCATCCTTTTTCTCACACCAACTAACTTCATGTCTTCCTTTCCTCCATCCATAAATTTCCTCTGTGGTCTTCCTCTAGGTTTCCTGCTTGGCAGCTCCAACCACATTATTCTTCTACTGATATATTTACTATCCCTCCTATGTATATGTCCAAAGCATCAAAGTCTGGCCTCTCTGACTCTCTCCAAAACATTTGGCATGCGCTGTCCGTTTGATGTATTTATTCCTAATCCAATCCATCCTCGTCCCTCTCAAAGAGAACCTCAACATTTTAACCAACTCTGCCTCGTGTTTTTTCCTCACTGCCACGGCCTTTAAACGATACAACATTGTGAGTTACACCACTGTCTTCTACACTTTTTCTTGTCTTTTTGACGTTTGATCACACATCACACATGACATTTTTCATTCATTTAAAAATAAGTGATTTTTTTTCTTGTGTTCCTTTAAATCAAAATGCTTTCTTCACCAATGCTCAACAATTTCTCAACAAATGCTTTAAAATGAGGTACACCTGGTCATCTTCTTTTTTGTATAATCAAAAAAGTGCAGTTTAGTTACAGAAAGGATTGAATGTTTTTACATGTTTTCATCATATTCTGAGGGAAAAGAGCTACGTAATCAGGCTGCTAATTTATAAAACTGTACAAAGGATCCTTAATAAAAGTTACAGTGTGCCCCAAAGGCAAACATGGGGTGTGCCAAAAAATATTATGATTTATATAACCACGTGTATGCAGACTTCCAAGCAATTTTCCCTTTATAAATCACAGCCCACCTGAAACTTTGCGCGGGTGGATTTGCCTCATATCCCGCCCTTTACACACCCACACTCTACCATATATGGTCAGTGCAAAGTGCCTCGTGGATGTTTTGTAATGATGTAAATCAGCCTGCTATCATGTGCAGCGCCTGCCTTTCTGCTCCCAACAATGCTCTAAATCATGATGAATGAGTTATGTATTTGAGCCAGGCCACCATGGCACTAAATTTGTCAGAATCATGTTGAGTCACAAATGAGTTGTACAATGAGCACATGCACATTTTTTTTCATTCAGATTTAGACAAATTTATTTTCACTCTGAGCTTTTATAGCAATGTAAGTACAGTCAATTGTTCCCATTACATTTAGGAAACCTGACATTCCAGAAAATTGCCTTTTAATCTTGCCCTGTTTCTTCACACTGTAAGGAAACCTCATGTATGACCAGTCATGATAATAATGCCATCCAAAACAACAGACATCATTGTGCTCAAGCACAGCTGTAATATCCCAGGGCCTAAAGATGGAATTCAGCTGTATATCAAACCCAAAAAGGGTCTTAGGCAGACAGTTTAACATTATATATTGTACGTGTTGGCTAATTCCCAGTGGAAAGAGCCGGTTGCCAGAAACCGAAAGCAGTAAACACCTGTACAAGCACCAGGTGGTGGTTCAGTCTGTTTAAAACTGGACCCAGTTCAGCACATAGATCCAAGAACACTGCTTTAGGGAATCTAAATCAGCATTTTAGCCAGCCATCATCATGGACAGGAAATCTTTGTTGTCCTTAAAAATTCTCTCCAACCATCCTCAAGGTGTGCCAGCGCATTCATTATGCACATTCGTCACGATACCACTTACATGTTTAAGCAATTACACTGATTGCTACACATCTTGTCACAATTAATACATCAGTCAGTGCAATCTGGCCCTAGTATCCTAGTATATATTTGAAGATGGAAGTATGATATATGAACATACTGTGCTGAGTGAAAATGACTCACTATGGTAACACATCTATAACACTTGGGTGTTTATGAATACACAGATCAACAAGTCTGATATGAAATGAAATGAAATGCCTGAGATAAACATGGCTTAAATTCACCACCTTGCCAACTGCACCAACAATTTCCCCCATCTCCAAAATGTTCATGCGAAAGGATCAGAATGTGCTTGACATTCTCCAGTCAGCTTTTATTTTATTTATTATTTATAATTCACAATTTTTGCATGAAAAGTTACATGTGCAACTTTCAGGTCCTGTTTATAAATGAGGCCCCAGATCTGTTCAACAATTAAAACTTACTGGTGCTAGTACTAGTAACAGGTGTGGAGTTCTGTTTGAAACAGCACAAGGAGAGACAAAGAAAAGAAGATGCTTGTTGTCACTGAGGCTTGTCCCTGTTTATTTACATTCTCTTACATGACATTCTCAAATGCAAGATAATCTCTTTCATAGGGATGCACGATAACTGTTTTTTAAAACCGATACCGATAACCGATAACTTTCAGCTCCTAAAGGCCGATACCAATAACCAATAACACGCAAGGCAAGTTTATTTGCAGAGCACAATTCGTACACAAGGCAATTCAAAGTGCTTTACAGATGCATAAAATCACAAGAAGACAAATAGAATCATTCCATACAAGCATAAACATAATCATTAATAAATTTAATTAAAAATTAATTAAAAAAACAAATTAAATCAAAAATGAAGAGTGCAGATAAAATTATTTCAGTTGTCATATGCACATCTAAGCAGAACTGTTTTCAGCCTGGATTTGAACATTGTCAGACTTGAGGCCTGACTCACATCTTCTGGAAGACTGTTCTGTTGTTATAAGGATGCTTTGGGATGTGTAAATGGCACTGGTATAAAAAAAACTAGGAAATTGTAAGAGTGAAACTAATATGGTGTGGAGATGTGGTAGGGTACTGGTGGAAAGCAATACTTCAAAGGGTATGGTTGCATTCCCAACAGTGTCATGTTTCATATTTGAATAACCTTTATGTGATTGGCTGACGTAGGTGTCTGAAGAGACGGCTGGCAAAATGTGTTGTATGTTAACAGTTTTGCTGGGTGCCAATTTTGAATTGACCTTCTTAGTGTCTGTCCATCACAATCAGGCCAACTTCACTTGTTGCGTCTTCCATATAGAGCCATTCTGTTTCACTGTCATTTCCTGGAGGTAAGTTTTTCACATTAGGATTTTCCATTCTCATGTCCTCCTTCTCTAACTTTCATTGTTTTGTCCTGTTCTTACCAGTTTTTTCTCCTTTTTGGGTTCTGTTTGATTCCAGGTTAGTTTCATCCATGTTTTTTTTTGCATGTGTCCTGATTTACTTGCCCTTACAGGTAGCACATAATCAGCTTGTTGACTGGACTCTGCAAAGGCTGAGTTTCCCAAAGGAGCAGAAAGTTTGCAGTCAAGTGTGGCAACCATCTTGTCTCTTCTCAGGTTATACCATGTATGAAGTACATAGAGCTTTATTGTCATCAGAACCAGTGTTATTGTTTGGCTTTGAGTTTGTCTTTGTGGTGATTTTTTTTTCCTTTTTTTTTTTTAATGCTAGCTTACTTCTCTTCAGTATTACATGAAGGTTGCCAGGTAAGTCATTGATGAGATGTAGCAGACTTGAGATGCAATATACATGTTCTCTTCTCATTCCCCTTGCAGACTGGGCTATCGCTGATTTGTTCTTGCACCACATGAATAGTGTTTTCCCAATATGATCTTAATTTCTGTGGACACCACATTCACTCAGGTTTTGTACCAACACTATTTCCAGGCTGCAGTACTCATCCTCTAGCATGCTGGTCATAATACTTTTGGCTGCAAGCACTGGACCCCTGCACGCTGGCTTACCGTGCACAGGGGTAGCCAAACCTCGGAATAAAGTTATTTAAGGTCTTCTCAGCTGCTATCACTACCAGACTGCTACTGTTTTACCAGACATATTACATGGGGAGAGACTTGAGAATACCCAGTGTTTAAAACCTCTGGTACTTTCCTCAGTTTATTTTGCTCAGTTCTGAGTGCAAATATTAAATAGAAACAAGCTCCATAGGTTGAGTGAGTGGTTATACTGGACATTGGGGCTCATATATGTGTTACTGGCTTCGTATGTATTATGCATGGGCACTGCCTGGTAACGTAAGGTTCAATCTCCCTCCTCATGCATGGTCAAAAGAATATTTGCCTTGGCAAACTGTGAGCACTCGTTCCTGTCCCTGCATAGGCCATATCATTAGCTAAATACTTGAGTACCAGTTGCTTAAAACTGACAGGTAGGACTAGCTGGCATCTCTCTGAGGTCTTGTGGTAGACAATCCCATTCTCAATGTTTTGGCTTGCCCATTCATGTATCATTTTTGTTTTACAATGCCTCTGCAATGTCTCTAATGCTCCATTGACATTTTTGTTGACTCTTTCAGATTGAGAATTTCACCTTTCACTGGGTCATCTCTTTGAGCTTTTTGAAGCTCAACAAGATCAATGGATCCCATTATATCTCTAATAGTTGATATGAGTTGCTCACCCTGTGTTTAGGCTGTGACAGCCACCCTGGCAACAACTCCATGCTTGTCTGTCTTGCAACCTTCCCATGTGGCAGCAATATCTTCTTTGGGGAGTTTCTCTGTGACATACTCCTTGATGTCAACTGGGCATCTATATACAGTCGGCATCCACACTGGTTCCTCCAGGTTGGTATTGTATATTAAATCTATAATCTGAGAGTTCTCCCATGCACTTGAAACCAACTGCATTTAATTTCGTCATATTCATGACATACATTGAGGGATTATTGTCAGTGTTGGCAAAATAGGGTCGTATAACAAATAATCTCAGAATTTCCCACAAACAGCCCACTTGATGGTGAGAAACTCTAGTTTGCCTGAATTCGGTCTGTAGATTCACTCAGCTTGTGTGAGAGTCCTTGAGCCATATCCAATTACTCTGAGCTTCCTGTTCTGGCACTGGTAAAAGGCAGCTCCAAGGCCCTTATCAGAAGCATCAGTGTGAAGCACAAAAGGGAGCTCAAAATGTGAACAAGTGAGAACAGGGCGGTTTGCCAGCACATCAGTCAGCTTACACAGTCTCTTCTGATGTTTCTCAGTCCATTCAACTGGTATTTGAGACGGCAACTGAGCACCTTTCCTTTTTGAAATCATTTGTTTTTTGTTTTTTTTGTTTGTTTTTTTTTTCTTAGACTGCTCATTTTGACTTGCTTTGGCTGCAGGAGCTTTTAGAGGCAATTCTGGCGAAGTCTTGGGGATTTGAATGGTAGAAACTTAGAAACATGACTATGCTCTGTCCCATTTTCAACAGGGACAGATCCCTGATCTTTCAAAGTGTACACTGCCTCCAGATCTTTGGGATCAATGCTCCCTTCAGCAAAGAGTAAATGACCAATGTGTCTCACTTCATGCTTAAAAAGGTGATATTTTGTGGGAACAGAGATTGACAACATGATTCTGCAGAACTCTTAAGACTTTTCCTAGTCCTTCAATATGGTCCTCAAATTTCCTGGTATAAAACAGTAAGCCATCCAAATTTAGAATGCAACACTTGTCTCAGCAATTCTCCCATTCTGTGTTGGAATGCAGAAGGTGCAGTGGTCACTGCAAAGGGTTTTTACACCCACTCATAAAAACGCCAGGGGGTGATGAATACAATTAAGTGACAGAACCCTTTCTGACAATGAACCCTTGGTGGTGCACCTTACCCTGGTCTAATATTGAAAAACGGTTGTACCCACCAAAGGTATCTGTGAGGAGTTGGATCCTTGGAAAGGGGTGGTGGTCAGGAATGGTTCAAGAGACAATAATCAGTGCAGAGCCTGAGAGTCCCATCTTTCTCATGTGGACTACCAATGATGAGTAAGGTGATCCAACATCTGGCCAGAAGAACCCCCATATACTCCTTTACTTCCTTAAAAGGGACTTGGGGTTGGATGTTTAAGATTTTTAAAGGGGTTACTGTCCTTGAAGGTCATTGATATTTCAAAGGCTGGGGATACACCCCACATCACTGTCATCTTGTGCGAAGGCTCCAGACTTCCTCAATCTTCTGTTGTTCCCTACTCAGGTGCCTTATGTCAACTAGTGTGTCTCGCTGCTGCTTTCATGCTGCATGAATCTTCTCAAGTAACATTTGCATTAGGTAGGTCCTGTTCACCAGTCTGAATAATTCTGGATATTGGCTCAATATTGAAAATGGATGTTTTACTTCATGTTCCATGTGGTTACCGATCAGGACCCTCACACTAGGGACCTTAGCTTTTTTTGACCTGTAGGAAACCGTCAGCAGCATCTAGAGGCAAACATGACTTTTTGTTTCAGTCCTTTCATCCTGTTCAGAAACTGTTGTGGATTGTCATGCTCATGTTACCCAGCACTCGTCAACTTCTGGGAAAAGTCACTTCTGCTCTTTTATCTGAGGTAGTAATGCACTTTTACTTTGTTTATTAGCATGTCTTTTAACTGTCCTGATTTTATGTACAATGCACACCTTGAATGATCTTACCTTCTGCATAGTTTGCTTTATACCACTCGTCGTGATGCACTATCCCCAACCTGACCTCCATATACTCTGAACTATGTTGAAGAAATGAGAGAGCTCATAAGGAGACCATGTGCTAAGACATTCAGGGACCATGAAGACTATTGGCTATTAGCTCTATTATGTGTTAACTGGCTGTCAGTGAAGGGAGGTGAGTGTGATGTGAGGGATGAATGTATAGCAGCAGCTTTCGTCAGCTCAAACTCAGCTAATGTCCTCCCAAAAGCTTTATAGTGTATGACGAGCTTCTCATATTCAGCTGCTTGCGGCTCAGCAGACTCAACTCGAAGTGTGGCTCGCATATCAGTCCATGCTGTAATCTGTGTGGTTGATACAGTAGGTGCAGGTGTTGATATGGATGTAACAACTCCCTTGTCCATAATTAAACCATATCTGCACAACCATAATTAAAGGCTGGCTTTCATAATAGTTATGACTGGAAGTTGTCTCAGTAAAAACATCTCTTAAAGATGACAAGTGAGAAAACTTTGAGCATCTAAATCAAGCCAAGTTTTACAGTTTAGGTACATGCATAACCAAAACAATTTTCCTCATCACATCAGACTTCACTTTTGGGAACAAGGTCTGGTATTGGTGTAATGTTCTTTTCATTCCCTTTCCTCAATTTCTTTGTATTCTTCTTTTCTTATACAGTCTGGCCACCTCAGGAGAGCTCCATGATACTCCTCTAGCTGGGGCTCCCTCTTGGTAGTTATGTTGATTCAATGGGTTGTGTCTGGGCTGCTGCTTCTCCACACTGGTATGGTGATTTCTACTCTGGGTTGATGTATTAACAGAGCAAGCATCTTGTCTCAGTTGATGCAGATCCCAGGGATGCCTCCAAAATTTGATAGCAGGCCTCACATGGTGCTGGTGCTCTGTGGTGTTCTGTTTAAAACAGCATAGAGACAAAATGAAAAAAGATGTTTGTCTGCCTATTCAATGTTGTCATTGAATAGGCTTGTCTCTGTATTAATTACATTCTCTTAAATTCCTTTTTCAAACTTTAGCTGTGTAATTAGCCTGTAGAATTTACACTAGTTAGCTCGCTTCAGTTTACTTGCTACATGCAACATTCACAAAACATTCCCAACTAAATATAATGAATACAAGCATATTCATCTACATAAATAACAATGTCACTATACATGTTATAGCTTATCAAATTAATTGCAACTTAATAGATCTGGCTAAGACTTACATCCTCAGTATAATTCATTATTTATCCTTTTTTTGAACTATCAGTAAAAGTAAACTTTAGTAAAATTAATCAAATCTTGTTAAAAGATGGCATGTGAATGCCATTGCAATCAGCAGAAACATTAAAAATTCAAAACACTACCAAAACCACTAGTACTTACATCACATGAATCAAAACAATGTCATATAGGTTAAAAAAAGTCCTTAAAGATGTTGTATGATACCTTTACTCTTTACTAACCTGTTTGAAACAGCATAAGGAGAGACAAATAAAGATTCTTGTTGTCGTTGCGTGGACTCGTCTGTATGAGACCAGAAAAACACCGTAGCTCCTTTCACGAGTGCACTGAAGTCCCTTGCAGCTCAGTTAAGAACTGCAATATCATGTGTTCAAAATATTATTCACCGTGACATAATTTAGCAAAAGAAATACTAATACTAATAATATATTGGTGTTTAACAAAACAAATAACAAAATAAAAAACAGAAAAAAATATAACTGTGAAAGTGTGTTTGTAGGCGTCACACTTTTATAATCACATAGGTCTTTATAAGCTGTCTAAAGTGTAAATTGAATCCAAAAGTCACTGCATTTGAAAATTAATGGCATGGTCAATTTAAATACAACTATGATGGGGTAAGTACAAATATGATGGGGTAAGGTTCTGTTGCCGTATGCCTCTAAACTTGGACTAAATTTCTATTTTCAAATTCTTTTTACCATCCTTCTTGAGGACTAGAGGTGTTGGCGAGCTGAGAACCTTCTCCCTTGTGACAGTGTTGTTAACCACACAGGTGTAGTTGCCCACATCTGACCGCTCAACTTTGGCAATGTAAAGACTCCCGGTCTCTTGAGAGATGAATCTGCGACTGTCTTGTTGGACAAAATTTGGGTATTCATTGAAGATCCATGAAAATATCAGATCTGGAACAGAAAGAAAACAGCTCAGCTTAGCATTGGAGTGTTCCACAACCAATCTCAAGTGAACTAAATTGAATTAATCTCAGTCCAGTTACAATAAAAAGTGCCAATTCACACAAAAAGCCATCAAGGGCACTTTACAGAGAAAGCAACCAATGCTAATTGAAGTCAATTTTAACACAGTACAGTTCAAATCAATTATAAAAACAAACAAACGAAAAAAAAACTCAATAAACTTATTGTAAAATTCATCCATCCATCATCTATGTTCTCTTGATCCTATGCAGGGTCACGGGGATCTGCTGGAGCCTATCCCAGCTCTTTTTTGGGCGAAAGGTAGAAGTGCACCCTGGATGGGTTGCCAGTCCATTGAAGGGCCACATGTAGATGAACAACCATGCACTCTCACAATCACTCCTATGGACAATTTAGAATCACCAATTAACCTATCATGCATATCTTTGGACTGTGGGAGACACCTGGAGAAAACCCACGCAAGCATAGGGAGAACATAAGGGTCAGAACAGAAGGACCTCTGCCGAGGTTCGAACCAGGAACCTTCTTGCTGGGTAACAGTGCTAACCACCAAGCCACTGTCCCACACTAGTAAAACCATCCATCCAACCATTATCTATAACCGCTTAATCCTCTGCAGGCTAACTGGGGATCTGCTGGAGCCTAGCGAAAGCAGAGCAGAGCGAAAGAGTGTTTTTTCATTTACTCACAATGCTGAGAGGTTGGTTTACCTTCCACGAAGTACTTTGTCAGGTTCTGGCTAACTCCGATTCCGAGGAGGAAGACATGCAGTCGTCCAGTGAAGCAAAAACTGACATCGGTAGTGACGGTGAGTTTCGTGCACCATAGTCCACAATCAGCACATCGTATATCGGATGCTTCACCTCAGCGTGGCCGGGGTGGAAGCATTCTGCGATCGCCAAGCAGGTTGAGGTGTTAGGGGGGCTCATAACACCGCAAATATGGAAAAATGTAGCCGGGATATAAACAACCGCAGCTTGTCCTGGCAACGTGGGAGAAGCCACGGGAAAAAAAACACAGCTAATGCCGCACCGGAAATCACGGTGGTGATGATGGCTGAGAGTTCTTGAGAGAAGTGGAAGAGTATCAAAAGTGGAGCCTAAATTTTGATGAACCTGTTGGTTTTTGTGGAGACAATCTGACAAATTCTGAGCCCATTGATTTCATCCCTTTTCCAAATGATGAATTCATTCACTTGTCCCTCGTCCTCCGGACTTGCTGAACCCACTGCTCCCGTCGAACTGGGTCTTTCGGAAATGTGTACAGACTGCATCCACCTTCCCTGGTATTCGAACAAAACCCTGCCACACATCGAGCCGGCATATTGCAAAAAATGAAGGAGTTTTGCTCGGAAAAAGTCGTCCACAAGCACAGTTTACACCTGCTGGCAATGCAAACGGCTGCAACACAAGCCTTGCGGGTTCTCCATGTGACGTCATATCCGTCTTCTTCCCCGGCTGCTTGAGGGCTGGCTGCTCAATCGATTTTTGTCGGTGGCTCATGATTCAAAACAAGTTTTCTTCAATGCTTCTGACGTTCAATGTTGCAATGTTATACATCATTTTATTCGAGAGAGAAACTCATTTTTGGTGTCAGGAGCCCTTTAAGTACATGGAGGAACCACACTGTGGTCTTAACATGTGAGCATACCACATGGTTTCCATCCACTCATTTCCTCAGAAGGACCTACTAGGAATGCTATCAGAAGCTATCAGGGCATAAAACGTGGGAGACCAGAGGAAAGGGAGCCAAACAAACTGGATTACAGCATGTCAGTGGCCCTTCCTTGACACATAGCCTCCATTCCCTGGAGGTGGTTTGAGGGCGGTATAAATGAATGAATGGTTGGATTGAGGGATCAATGAATTGACATATAGAAAAATAATATGTTGTCATTCCTCTTCACAAATGGCAGGTCTGCTATAAGAAAGGAAAGACCTGTTGTGATAATTTATTGTCATCTTCAAGAAGCACACATTGTACATAGTTTCACGAGCAAGGGGATACTCCATGTCATCTCCCATTTCAGAGGTGAGCAAGGTCTGAGTTAGAAGCTATGTACAATGATTGTCAGTCATTTCCAATATCACCTGGGAGACAAGCCTCTTTGCTCTGGATGGGATGGAATATCCGAAGCTAAATTCAGTGATGCAAATACAGAGCCACACAACAAAAAGTTTTTTCCAGTAAAATAAAATATTAAAAAATACCACAAAAAGGTAAACAAATATCTTTGTTGACACACAGAATCATTAAAAACAGGCACAGAAAGAACCAAGACAGAAAAAAAAAAGAAGAAAAAAAGGACAATTTAGATAGTTGGATAACATCTGCAGTCAGAGAACAAAAACCTTTTACTGAATTCATTCTCAATCAGGCGTAATCAAAACCATAAAGAATGCTTAATACTGGAGGTGGAATGCAACGTTATAAGATACATCCGCCCTTTCAAATTTAATAAAGTAAAGAAAAAAGGAGCGGGAGGATGGAGCGAGTCAGGTAAAAAGGTGAAGAAGGTAGAAATTATGCACTGCATAATTTTCATTCACTTTTGAAAATGTGATAAAACAAAGTAACACTACAGTTACACTCTCCAGCTGCATATAAGCCTGTGTCAAAGAGGAAAGCTGTCAAACTGTATTTCACACACAGGACTCTGACCCATTATCCCAAAGACCAGCTGTACAATGCACTGTGACAGACTCTTCTGTTGTGAGGGAAATTGGTTCTTCCAACGTGCAAGCTATTGTGCCAAAAGGGTGTCAAACTCGGTAGCAGCCATTGTCCATGCCCTCAGTGTTTTTAGATATGCAGAGTGGTGGGGCTGGGCAGCCTGCAACTTTGTCTTGTCTTTGTAGCTTCTCATTTATAGAGTACAGTCTTAGCTTCCTCATTTGAACAATTAAAGCAATCGTTTTAGAATATGCGGTGCATAATTATGAAGCTGCAACCAACAGTTCCCTGCTCTTTAGCAGTAAGATTGGAAACTGTGTGTAAACAGTTAGTGCCAAGACAAGAAATTCCAACGTTTAGTTACTCTGAAGTCCCCTAATTAACATTATATCCATGAACCTAAAGTATAAAAAGGATATGTTTCAACTGTGATGGATTTAGATTTACAAAACTTAAATTCCTTTACAACCACACATCCTATAGAATAAGCAAATCAATACACTGTGCTAATTAGCTAGCTCTAAAGGTTCTGTTTTGCAGCTGTTTTGTCACCTTTTCACTGTGCCTAGCTAAGTTCTGACTTCATGTATCTTCTTATAAACCAGACAAGAGAGTTTTTCCCAACTACTAATTTGAGGAACATAATAATTTAAAACATAAAATAAAATCAAAACACAAGCAAGGACTGGTTTACAAAATTTTGTTAAAAAACATTCAGAGACAAATTTGGCAACGCAACATATGATTGGAAGTAATGTATTACATAGAGTGAGAGTAAGCTATTATCAAATGTTTAAATGTTAAATAGGGTCATTCCTTTAAGTGTAGTTCAAATAACCTTGATAAAGCAAAACTTACCTCCAGAATGTGGCGGGGGTCCACATATCAGAACCACTCCTTGGCCCTCACGGACGTTGACAGCACTCCTCACTGTCTGGCTTTTGAAGTTATCAAGATCTGATGAGTCAGATAAGACTGCGGTGTAATTTGACAGCAGCTTTAAGACAGCTGAATTATCTGCAGCATAATGCTGTGTGTCGACAGCCAAAAGGTGTGTTCCTTATTCTGTTCTGGTGAGTTTCTTTGACTGGGATAGTTTTGAAAATAAGGGACACGAGTTTTCCCAGAGTCCCTTCTCTGAATCACTGAAGCATGTTTTTGATGTTACATTTTGTGCGTTGGGACTTTAATAGGGCATCACTGATTGCCCAGGGACGCTTCCTGACAGCAGCTGGTACTTTTTAAGGCATCTGGGGTGCAAATTGAATAGATGGACCTGACTTGGCAATGTTTAACCAGCAACGCTACACTTTTGGTAATAACAGTTGCAAGACATGAGACATTAGTCTCTAGAAAATCAGCGAGGGAGGAAGTGTGTGCGGACAGAATAAGCACAGGGGAGCATGCATGAGAAATGGCAGTTTACAGTGCCAGCAGCAATAAGTAGCATCATTATTAAATGTGGGGTAATATAGCACTTAAAAGCATTAGCTTCCCCATCAATACCCTTAGCACAATATATCCCCTGCAAATGAATGAGCAGTTGCTGGTAAAAAAAAAAAAAAAAAGAAAAAAAAAAAAGAAACCTGGGGTGATAAACCACCCTTGGCTTCATGAGTGATGGAGGGAAGCTGCTGCAGTCTGTTCCGCACTCTGTCTGTACCCTCTGGCTAACAGCCTTAAGTAAGCCTTCCAAACACAAACAAAAGAAAGTCAGTGTGACCGATAACGGAAATTAGGAGAAGGAAGATTATGGAGAGAAGTGGGACAGAGTGCTGCTAAGATTAATGAGCAGCTCTGTGTTGACCACAGTGGAATCACTGAGCCAAGTCACAGCGAGACCACAAGAGGCCACAGGAGGAGGTGAATGGCTTGAAACACAGTCAGAGGTAACTTCCTTCTGATCTCACCAGGCTGCAATAGTAAATGCAGAGTTCATGTTGTAAAGACATTTCTGATTCTGAGGAGCCATGCTGGAGTCATAACTGGCTGGTTTAAAAAGCTGTAATAACAGCAGCTGATAACCATAAAAGTAATGCTCTTTTTGTTAAAACAGTGAGAGGTGACTCAAAGAGTGACTGGCAATTAGTGGACAAGGAAAAGATGACTTATTCACTCAGAATGCGCAATATTGCCCAGAGAAGGGTAGAGAGATGTCGCTGGGCTCAGTGTTGGAGAGTATACGTCTCTCTCTTCTGTGGCTTCGCAGCATAAGAATAATGGGCTTCACTGTAGTGGACTGACCACACAGTAACTCTGACGGCTCGAGGCTAAACTCACTATAGCTGCAGTGATTCCTTTGTAAGCAGAATCAGTCTCTGTCATGCAGGAATGGCTGGCCAAAAGATTACAGAGAGAGATCATTACAGCTCCGACATGATTGGTCTGGGCCATGGCGCCGCCATTGAGATGCTGCCTGATATACTTAAATGTATCCAACAGAATTCTCAAGCAAAGCTCGAGTTCTAAAGGCACCCCACCATGGTTTGACCAGTGTATATGAGACTTCTAGAAGGAAAATATAGGTTATCTACAGCATGTAAAGGCACCCAGGTACATCATTTTTGGTACCTCAAGGCAGGAGTAGTGCTACAAAGGCAAGTGACACACAACACACACATTTCATATATATATATATATATAATATATATATATATATATATCTATATATATATATATATATATATATATATATATATATATCTCTATATATATCTATATATTTGGGCTGTCAGTCGATTAAATTTTTTAATCGCGATTAATCGCAAGATTTTCATAGTTAGCTCGTGATTAATCACGATTAATCGCACAAATAATTTTTTTAATTTTCTGTTTATCCATCCATCATCTATATCCATTTTGTCCTTTACAGGGTTACGGGGATCTGCTTTTTTTTTTTTTTTTTTTTTTTTTTAAGCCTTTAGTTTGAAAACCTGGTAGTCCACCAATGCTGCCGTACATTTTGAGGGGCTTAATTCATCATGCTACTTTGGGTATTTTGTCCATTTTATTATGTTTTTCATTTTTTAATCTAACACAAAAAAAGGAAAAAAATGGCTGTTTTTTTTTATATTGCAATTTTAGACTTAGATCAAAAATACGAAAATTAAAAATTAAAAAACGAGCCACAGGACTGATTTTGTTTTATAATCGAGGACTGGACTTTCTGTTGTCATTACACATCTGTGCCACTAGATGGAGCCGCACTGAAGTAACCAGTAAGAGAACAGCAGGACAGTCAACACATGCAGATCTGATGTAACATGGAGAAATGACGTGAACCTTTTTTGCAGTCCTGAATTTTTTTCAGACAGAATTGTTAATATTGCTACCTGAGTTGCTACCCGAACTGTAAAATTCACAGATTTTTACCGTTCTCCATTTCTGTTTTAGCTTCTCGCATGTTAACCTGCCGATTATTTTCCAGTTCCGCAGCAGCCAGTAACAGACTTTTCAAAACAAAAGCGTGTGAGCAACATGCGGTAATGCGCGATTAAATAAATATCGGTGTTAATAAATGAATGAGTTAACACGATACTAACACGTTAACTTGCCTAGCCCTGATATATATATATAAACATATATATATATATAGGTGCAACATTTTTATCTCAGGGCAGTAGCCTCATTATACAGAAAAACAGCATTATCAGCCTTGCTGATCTCCTAGGCCTCCCTCACCTTGTATAAGACAAGACAATAAATGTCAAGCAGCTCTGCTTTTCACTCGGCCCCCAGAAGTGAGATTCATTACTGAGCTATGGGGTAATGGCCGTCCATCTCACAAGAGGAAGTGAAAGGCTCCCTATCGTTGAGACAAGATCAATAGTCGGCAGGCTTGATCAAGAAAACAGCAGTACCTCTACAGCGCTTGAGAGGAAGGTTGGTAACCACTCCACAGCATCACTTCCCATCCTGCCTGTCTTTCAAGCAGGAGGGTGCCAGAGCAGCAGTCAGCATGTCACAGTCTACTATATTTATTATACATGAAGGAATAGTTGGTGATTACTGTACAGAGACTCAAACACTTCTACACTCTTTTCTAGAATTATTTGCATCTGTGTCTGAATGTCTTGAGTCTAGATCACAAGACCTTCAATATTACATGGCAAAATATGATTCTGTGATAGCACAAGATGCTCTCAGCTTTGGAACCACTAATGAGAATCAAACATTTTACTTGAATATGATGCCCTGTTTATTCCCATGCAATCTGAATAAGAAGTCGAAACAGCAAAAAGAAAGGAAAAAAAAAGATTTCTAGACCACAAGAACAATATGCTAGTAATTGTAACATCACTTACACGCAAATTGAAGAGTGGCTCTTCGGCTGAGGATGGACCCCCATGTATTGAAAGCCATGCACTGGTACACCCCAGTGTCTTGGTCCTTGTCCAGGTTGCTAATGATCAGGGTGCCCCCAGACATGTGACGCCGATAGTCGTTGCCCAGATCAATGAGTGTTCCGTTTAGTGACCATCTGGAAAAACGCAAACACAATCAGTAGCTGAGCTCTCTGGAGATGAGCACTCAGTGTTTTATCACGGTGATCGATCTGATCGGCCCAAACCGCATCATGCTGAGTTGATGAAAGGTGAGTAATAAGAGTAAAGCACCATACTATTAAGAGAGAAATGTGAACTGACAAAAAATAAGCAAAAAAATAAATCTTGTCATTGTAGACAGCTATAGATCCTATTAGTTTGGCTCCATTCAAGTATACTGCCTTTCTGAAAATTAAGGCAAAATTCCAATATGGAGCATCCCTACCACAGGGAATATTGATTTTCTCCTTACTTGCACAGTGAAGTGGATTTGATTTCATTTCAGTTTTAATTACCCCCATTAAGGAAGTTTTGCCCACTTAAGTCTGAAAACAGGATATCTGTAAAATAACTCCAATGCTTTTTGGAGATGTTAACTGGATATCTGAAAAAAGATATATGTGAAGCTATAATGAAACATAGGCCATAGACATAGACACAACTGTGCTAAGATAGAGCTACTTTATTTCCTTTGATATATTTTTTGGGTCTGACAGTTTGTGCACTTATCTACAACTATTGTCCAGAGATGATCTACAAATATAAGTTGTGCCCAAAGGATAAATTAGTCTAATTTTACACATTTTGCATATTTTGCACATGGGTCTGAATTTACACACAAAGGATTATTTTCACTATTCTCCCTGAAAATTTTGAAATATATATATATATATATATATATATATATATATATATATATATATATATATATATATATATATATATATATATATATATATATATACATACACTACTCAAAAAAATTAAAGTAACACTTTGTAATCAGAGTATGCCATCAAGTCAATTAAACTTCTGGGATATTTATTTGGTCAGGTAAGTAGCAGAGGCGGTTGTTGTTCATTTCATTAACACCAAAGCAGCTGAAACTGAATAACAGGTGCACTAGAGGGACAACAACGAGATGACCATCAAAACAGGAATGGTTGTACAGGTGGAGGCCACTGACATTTTTTTCCCCTCCTCATCTTTTCTGATCACCAGTTTTGCATTTGGCTAGAGTCACTGTCACTACTGTTAGCATGAGGCGATACCTGGACCCTACAGAGGTTGCACAGGCAGTCAAACTCCTCCAGGATGGCACATCAATACGTGCCATTGCCAGAAGGTTTGCTGTGTCTCCCAGCACAATCTCAAGAGCATGGAGGAGATTCCAGGAGACAGGCAGTTACTCCAGGAGAGCTGGACAGGGCTGTAGAAGGTCTACAACCCATCAGCAGGACCGGTATCTGCTTCCTGGTGCAAGGAGGAGCAGGAGGAGCACTGCCAGAGCCCTACAAAATGACCTCCAGCAGGCCACTGGTGTGAATGTCTCTGACCAAACAATCAGAAACAGACTTCATTAGGGTGGCCTGAGGGCCCGACGTCCTCCAGTGGGCCATATGCTCACTGCCCGGCACCGTGGAGCTCGATTGGCATTTGCCACAGAACACCAGAATTGGCAAGTCGGCCACTGGCGCCCTTTGCTTTTCACAGATGAGAGCAGGTTCACCCTGAGCACATGTGACAGACATGAATGGGTCTGGAGAAGCCGTGGAGAAAGTTATGCTGCCTGTAACATCGTTCAGCATGGCTGGTTTGGTGGTGGGTCAGTGACGGTCTGGGGAGGCATATCCATGGAGGGACCACAGACCTATACAGGCTAGACAACGGCTCCCTGACTGCCATTAGGTATCGGGATGAAATCCTTGCACCCATTGTCAGACCCTATGCTGGTGCAGTGGGTCCTGGGTTCCTCCTGGTGCACGACAATGCCCGGCCTCATGTAGCGAGAGTATGCAGGCAGTTCCTGGAGGATGAAGGAATTGATACCATTGATTGGCCCCCCACGCTCGCCTGACCTAAATCCAATAGAACACCTCTGGGACATTATGTTTCCATCCATCCGACGCCGCCAGGTTGCACCTCAGACTGTCCAGGAGCTCAGTGATGCCCTGGTCCAGATCTGGGAGGAGATACCCCAGGACGCCATCCGTCATCTCATTAGGAGATAGTTGTCAGGCATGCATATACGCACGTGGGGGCCATACAAATTACTGAATACCATTTTGAGTTGCTGCAATGAAATTTCAGCAAAATGGACTAGCCTGCCGCATCATATTTTCACTGTAATCTTTGGGGTGTCTTTGAATTCAGCCCTCTGTAGGTTGATCATTTTCATTTCCATCAGATAATGTGGCATCCTTTTGTTCCTAACACATTACCCAGTCCATATCAGTATGAATAAACAGCATGATTTTTTTTTTCCCATTGAGATCTGATGTGTTCAAAGTGTTCCTTTATGCCCAGTACTACACGGGATAAAATACCCTTCTTATGGTGGTTTAAGACTTAAGACCACACCAGATGTGACAGGACCTGCTGTCACAGTAGGCAGGGTGTTAGAGACCAAATGAGGTGAAGATTTGAAAAAACTCTCAGATGATGGTAGGTGGGAAATCCCTTGTTTTATGCAGTTGTGAAAGCAATAAAGATGCATCCATGTAGGATTATGGGTACATGAGTCCCCCAGCGCCGGGACACAATTTGGTGAATTCAGGCTTGTGAAAGCGTTCCACAGTGATCAGTTCGGTTTTTACTTTTGTCTCAGTCATCATCCAGATACCTTATGTTTACTGTATCTATTGATTGTGCGTGCCAACAGCACACAAATGTCAAAGGTTGGGTCTGATTAAACTCAAATCTAGTTTGAAAGCGGCAGCCTGATTTCCAAGCAGAGTGAACACACAGCTCAGTGCAGAACTCACAACAGCGACAAACCGACATTCCACAGCGGAGACCATTGAAATGAATGGATTTCAGAGCGCAGCTGTGGAGTTGCCACTTTTGGTGTGCAACGGCCTGAAGGGTCTTTCCTCCACCTGCCATCGTGTCACCTAATGGGGACCTTGCTTGTTTACAGTTTAAGTAAACACCAGAGAATGACATTTGCTGGTTATATTAATGCAGTTGGTGGGTAAAAAGAGACAGCAAAGACCACTTTTTGCATAACTCAGGGGGGATTTGACAGTGGCAAGATTTGACATCCTGGGAAAGCAAACCAGCTGGTGGCCAGCAGGACTGTTGACTTTTCTCTTCCTCAATATGTTGCCTACTTTAAGAATCTTTACCATGTCCACAATATGTTTTGTGTGCGAATCTGATTTAAATATAAATGTAGATTAAAATATCTATATAATCAGTAATGTTAACCTTCCAAATCTGAGGGACCAAGCAGCTTTGGCCAATTCATCTGCCTATGGGTTTCCATTTGTGCTTTTGTGTTTGTGATGGATTGCTCTCAGTCACTTTCATGTTGCATTGTCTGCAAAGATACTCGTGCAAACTGAATGAAGAAAGCCACAACATTTAATCACAGTCAGAGACAAAGCACTAAATAATGTTCATGTTCAAAAAACAAAAACAAAATAAATTAAAATGGTCTATAATAATACCTGCAGAGGCATGCACTCTGCCAGGACTTTATCCCAGGGCATCGATGCAAATGAAAAGTTACACGTTTCATGTTTCTTATGTAATTTGAGAACTATAGCATAAGAATAAGTCTCCATCAGCTAGAGGGCTGTGAAATGAAAATTCCAGTGAGAAGGAAAATAGATCAATGGCATTTTTAGCCTTCCAGGTAAACTAACAGGCAGTTAGGATGATACATCATACAGTTTTAAAGCCAGTCATGGCTCACCCCAGTTTTTTTGCCAAACTGACTACAAAAGACAAAGCTGTCTTTCATCTTGTAGCCTGCATTATTCATCTAACCCTCTGTGTCAGTCACTTTATCTGGCTGATTTTGTCACGGTTTTTAACAATATTACTGTCAAAAGCCTTATGATTGCCATGAAAAAGCTTACTTTTCCAAGAATATTCATGAAAACACCACCCCTTACATACATCATCCATTTATTTATAACATCCCTGTATTCTTATATCTGAATTCACTTTAGTCTGTTCCCACCTTGTGTTTGTTCCAAAGGAAGGGTGTACTGCATGTTGCAAGGGAGAGGCGGTTAAATGAAAAAGGATGGGCATCGAGTTAGAAATGAGCATTATTGAATTTATTAGGAGATGAAGGTGGAAAGACTGGACAGATCATTCACCCCTGGAAAAGGAAAGTAGCTGGGTGTAATGGTGGCAGTTCTCTGCCAACACAGTCACCAAGCCACCCAACAGTTTTTTCCCACATAACATACTCTGATATTAGCAGACATATTTTCTGTCCTTCATGTGCTTTGAAGACGAGTAAATAGAAACATGAGCAGCCTTTTTGACAAAAGCAGTAAAGTCCATCCTGAAACCTGTTTAACACATGCAGTCTATGTAAAAAAAAAAAAAAAAAAGCCTTTTTCAAAAGCAGCTATGACACTCGTCACTATTATTGATTGGCCTTGAACAACACACTTATCCTGCAATCATAACCACTCACATTCTGAAAGTGTGAAGTGTGTGAAACAACGGGAATCTTCACACTGAAACAACATGTGAAGAAA
Source organism: Hirundichthys speculiger (assembly GCA_018398805.1). NCBI lineage: Eukaryota > Metazoa > Chordata > Actinopteri > Beloniformes > Exocoetidae > Hirundichthys > Hirundichthys speculiger. The sequence goes on from JAGFBZ010002508.1 coordinate 135,501, forward strand.
CATTCAAACAGCACACCACATGTCCATGAAGATGTAATCATTCAATTCAAAAGGAACAAGAAAGGAGAAATCTTTGTTTAAGCTATAAGTGAGACTGAATGTGTTGAAATTTTCCACTTCCACCAGATGCAAATGTTTCAATCACCAATTTTGTTGGCAAAGCTAAGATAAATTATAAGTCTCAGTCTCATCTTCTACACCATCCCCTTCAATCAATACAGCTGCGAATGTTCACTGCTAACAACTATTGCAAAGGTACCCATTCAATAAAAACACTTTATTACCTCCGCCAAGGAGGTTATGTTTTTGCCGGCGTTTATCGGTTTGTTTGTTTATCTGTCTGTCTTTGTTCAAGATAACTCAAAAAGTTATGGATGGATTTTGATGAAATTTTCAGGAGTTGTCAGAAATGTGAAAAGGAAGAACTGATTTCATTTTGGGTGTGATCCGGAAGAAATCCTGGATTCTGGATCACTTTCAAATTTTCGATAACATTGCAGTCAATGGGCCCCAAATTTTTGTTTCTCAATATCTCAGTTAATTATTCCCCAAAACTCATGAAATTTGACTCAGGGATTAACAATGGAACCTCTATCAAATTTCAAAGGCTGATCCGGATCTGAATCCAGAAGACAGATTTTATTGAAATCTGTAAATTGCTATATGGGCGAATTGTTGCGCTTGGCGGAGGTCTGCGCTCTCCGATTGATCTTTAAATCGGTTCTGTAACTGGCAGATAAGGTTTTCCAGAACACTGTTGTGGAGTTTCTTGTACTGTGCACGTATCCCTTCGTGCACTGGCCCTCTCCTTGCGCTCGGAGCACCCAAGATGCGCTCAGTGGTAGAAAGTAGATGTCATCATACCTGTTCCTCTGGCTCAATGGTGTCACAAAACTCTTTCACACCTGACAGGCAGAACTTGACACTAAATACTATATATATATATATATATATAATATATAAATATAGATGCACAGCTGTCTCAGACTCCCTGCACCCCCTGCTGAGAATATGTTCCCGCAACTATGTGGGACTTTCAGGTTGCTGATAGGAATTGTCTGTGTAAAAATATTTTTATGTATATATCAGTGCAGAAGAGGAGGAGGAAGAAGAGGAAGCTCTACAGCAGACAAAACACAAAATAACTTCTCTTCAATGATGTATTCCAAAGAATACCAAAGAGCAAATGCTGTTCATCTATAAGGGTGATAAATCCTTAAATAACTTTAAACTTGATTTAATATCAGTAACTCATTCATGAAGAGTAGTGAAGTGGGTCAAGTTTGGGTTTCTAACTCTTCAAATCAGCTGTAAATAAAACATGCTGTTTGTCATCTGCACTTACAGGTGATAAGTCATGGATGTCAGTAAGTTATTCATATTTACTGATTGTAATATGCATCTTCAAGTGATAATATTGGTGTATACAAATGTATAAATAGGTTTAAGTAATCTCATAAATGAAATGAATTAAAGAGTGCAGGAAGCGGATTTCCCTAACCTGACAACCAAATACTATGACCTTTAAAAGCCTTACAACTGATATATGAAGAACTCAGTAATTATAGGAAATTATTAAAATTAAATTTAAAAAAAATCTATGGATTGTATTCTTATTAGAAAAATATATTTAATCAGGGTTCATTAAATTTATTAATTATGTACTTATTTTTGCAATGAAACTATACTGCTAAAATTACTAACACCATCTGGAGCAAAATGTGAAGGATTTCAGATCCATGAGGATTCTCTTTTCTTGATAAGACATTAAAACCTTATGAATAACCACTTAATGTTCATACAGTCCAATGTTCACACAAAATTAGTTTTCCTTAACTTTTTACTACATATAGACTGTATGTGCAAACACAAGCTTTTAATTTGATTTCAAACAAATAAGACTTAGGATCTAAGAATTAAATGCATATGATAAGCCTGGAATCCACTGCACATATTCTACTTTCCAACTTGATAAAACCATAAAGAAACAATTTACATCTATGAAAGAATGTGATTGTCTAATTTGATCCACGAGAAAAGGATGTGAAACTCTCAAATTAAATTCAAAACCTGTGTGTGAAACTCATACTTCTAAAACTGGATCTTGGACATTTGATTTATCTCATATGATAAATAACTACACAAAAGAAAGAAAGAGAGAAAGAAAGAAAGAAAGAAAATAAAATATTTAAGGTTATGACATACCTTTCAATTGCTAAGAGGAAACAAGATCCAAACATTTGCGTGTGCAGTGAAAAGTGAAAAGGAATTAATTTATTCATTTTTTTTTTGCAAGTATCTGAAGATCAGAACATTTCTTGGGGTTGAAAAAACATTTCTATGGTTAAATTAATGATACCTCATGATCATTCTGGCAGAGAATATTGAAAATAAGATGTCCCACAGTCAAGATTTTTCTGTATTGGTTAAGCCTGAGTCCATGTCCTGATACCACTCATTCAACAGGAAAAGGCATTTTGAACACATGTTAGGTATGTGTTCAATCAATGAAGGAAACAAACTCATTGTTGAATAAGGCACACATTTCTGAACTTCACACCAATTCTCCACACCAACAAATCAATAAGAAAATTAACTGTGAGTGAGGCCTATCTGCTTCTTATTAGCACACAATCTGAGATCTGGCAGGCACTAATAAGTCTTGGCAATGTAAAGGCTAAATATATGAGTCAAACAAAATGATTTGGTTTTTTTTTCATACAAGCACATCCAAATTTTCCTTTATGCATCAACAACGCATACACAACATTTGAGCTGTGCCTGGAACAATGGAAGGCAATAATATTAGAGAAGCCTGAAAAAAAGATGCTGGTAAAAATTATCTTTGATGCTTGTAGAGGTCACAACTTATAACAAGGGGTATGTATATATTCACCGAAGGCATTACAATAGCAAAAAAAAAAGAAAAAAAATGAATGAGACCCAAATAAAATTACAGTAAATGGTCAATTTCCTTCACCGTTAGCAAAATACTGAAATTCGGAGCAATAGACAGACACCATGATAGTAGGATCAGTGTGGATTTGTTATAATTACATTTCACAAAGCTCAAACTGTCAAACAGAAAAGTGTGACAGAAATCTCGATGCTACTGCAACTTACAGTTAAATGCATAGAATCTAACGCCGCATCCAGGCTAAGAAGAGCTTACAGTCAGTCGGACAGGGTTGAGAAGAAATAGCCTATTTACTGTGTTGCAGGTGCATGCTGATCTGAGCATGCTCTGTATGAACTCCTCATGACCTTGAGGTTGCCATCAATTTTGCATGAGGAATCCTCATCGAATAGACCAGTGATTGTACTGCAGCAGCACTGGCTCACCTGGTGTTACTGGAGGCCAGAAACCCACTGAGACACCAATGAGCTTTCAAGCTGATGATGAAAATTCAACTGCTGACCAGAGAACTCTCAACAATTATGTTTAGCACATTATTGGTGATCTACTTTAATAAATTAGAATTTATTTTTGCATTAAAGCAGAAGCGAGACACTCCCTTTATTATTTTGGTTACTTTTGTGTGTGTACATGTTTGAGATTGCCTATTTGTGTGTGTCCCAGCTTATAAAATCCTATTCAATTAGTGAATTACTGACAGATGTATAGCACATGTGCATGTGCATAGTCTGTCCCACTGGTATTTGTCAGTCGGCACGATGCCATTTCTAATTACATGTAATGCTCTACAAGGATAATACATGTATTATCCTTGTACTGAAATTAAAAATTGTATAAATAAATGCATATCTATCAAATTCCAGGAAAGCAAATGAGTCCATATATCCATTTTTCAGAATCTCTGAAATTCAGCATGTCTTTGTTTCAGCAACCATTCTGCATTATTTCATCTTGGAAATGATCTTCAAGCTCAAGGGTCATATAATCTTCTCATATAGTTAAAATCAATTCCATATGAAACTGTTTTAAAATTCACAGTTGTTATCAGGCTCTCAGCTATCATGGAATTCAGAACAAAAAAAAAGAACATCTTCTAATCACATTCTCCTTGTTCTAGTTATGTCTCTGGTGTCTCTGTCATCCTGCACCAAAATGTAAACTACAGCAGAATCATGAATGTGCCTGAAGCTACATTACATGGTATAAGACACGAACCAGAGACCTTTTTCCTCCACTTTACAATCGCTGCTGTGCCCTTGATCCTGTGTTCCAGTGGATTCCTAGTAAACACAGTGACAGGTGTATTCATGGAGCAGAATCCTGAGCCCCAGAGTGCACTGCTGCTAGCCTGGACTATTTGTCAAATGAGGAACTGTCAGAGTTCCCATTTGTATGTTCGCACTGTCACTGAGTGGACGAGGGGGAAGGTGGAGCAGAGAGATGAAAACAAAATTAGTGTCACAGAGCCAGCTAGAGAATGTGACTCACAAGGAATATTTGAGAATAAAAACAAATGACAACCTGGCATTCCCATTCTATCATATCTGCTATATACATATATATATATATAGATATATATATATATATATATATATATATATATATATATATATATATATATATATATATATATATATATATATATATATATATATATATATATATATATATATATATATATATATATATATGTCAATGGTCAAAAATACTAAGGGTGATCTTTTTTTCAGCAAATTTTCAGAAAATCTTTTACCAACTTTTTTCACCCATTACTTTCTTTCCCAACAGAAGTTTCCATACACTTGGTTAGTATTTGGAAGAATTGCCTTTAAATTGTTTAACTTGCTTGACACTTTCCCTCCGCAAGCTTCAGTCAGTACTGATAAACACCTCATTTCCCATGAAGACTTGCAGCGTACTGTGACATCCCAGTATGCTTCCTAAAGATGAATCATAAAGTGATTCATCTTTATGAATCACTGAATAACATATTTCAAGGTTCCCCTCAAACAAAGTGAAAAGGTTGTGTCACCTTCAAGTGTTTACATGAGTAAAGGCAATCAGGCACTTTTGTTTCACAATATTTCCCATTGAATGATCCTTCATGTCACTCAACACACTGATGCTGGGAGACATTTTCTTGCTCCCACGAACATGGAAACTGCTATTTACTTTGTATTGATCCACCATTGTCTGTACTGCTGGGAATACAAAAAAGACAGTCCTAAACAAATGAAACTTTAACTTTTTTCAGCAATCCGTCAACAACCATCCACTTCAGATTACTGAGGTTTTTTTTAATGTCAGTCAATTTTAAATTCTTATTTTCTCTGCAGTAATAACAGGGCTCGGGCTGAGAGACATCAGATGAATAATGTAGCCTGAAAAGACTTTTTTTGTTGTGTGTGTTTTTGTCCCAGAGCTTGTAGACGGCAAGAAAAACTATAGTTTTGACATTTAAATTGTTATTTCTTTAATTTTTTTTTCTAATTTTATTCACAGTGCATTGCCACTATAAAGATACACAGGTCACTGTTTTTTGTTTTGTTTTGTTTTGTTTTAAGATATGTGTTCTGTTCAGTTTTGCTCTGTACATAATGTGCTGAACTTCTGCTATAATAGCAGACATGGGCTCGTTTGTATTACTCCTATGTCATTTGAACGTGTTACCTTGTCCGAAAGAATTAAACTCACAATGGTAATCATGCGGGGTCTGACCTACTAACATTTACGTCCTGCATGGCCAAAGTGTTAGCTGCACACAGTCGCAGTAACAGATAGACATGCGTAGGAACAGGAGGCTCATGGGAGGTTGAATGATTCAATAAATCACTGACAGGGCTATCAAACATCAGGATTCTAAGAATGCCTGAACGTTACTCCACAGTTAAAGGCAAATATCTGACTCACACGATGGCTCTCTGTCATGGGGATAGATTTTCTTAAGAGTGATTTATGTCAAAATGATAGACTTTCAAACTTATCAAGCCAAAGGGGCCACTGTGTATATTTGGACTCATTGCAATGGAACATAAAAAGAAAGAAAAAAAGGAAGAGAACCAGCGCAGAAAATCAATCCTAGTAATATGTGATTGAAAACGTTTCATTTTAAGAGCAATAAATATGTCAAGGTGGATTTTATCACCATGTCATGCGCAGGAAAGCTGGAACACCAACTCAGGAAGTCCTTTAAAGACTTTTGAATTTTTATAAATGTAGAAACTGTGAGATCCAGTTTGCAGCAAAGTAGCAAACACATTGAAACAAATTGATTTTTTTTAACATATATAATATGTGGAGTAATGTGGAACTCTAAATAAAATGCCCTCTTACTTTGTATAACTAGACAAATACTGTTCATTTTCAGGGTGAGGACTGTGCAGTTTGCGCACTCTAGTGACTCACAGCATTAAAACTTCCTAAAGGCATTTTTTTTCTCAGTCTCTTCAGCTTATTCTGAGCTTTAATTTCAATTTTTGTGAAATAAACTGCAAAGAAGTCACCCTTTCTATTTTTCACCAGGACAGAAAAAAAAAAAAATGCTCTCCTTGCCCAAGGGGAAGCAAGTCAAGGACAATCAGCGTCAGAAAACCTGATGCAATCCAGAAAAGGTTAAAAAAAAAATAGAGAAAGAAAGAAAATTGCAGGCAAAAATCGAGTGTGTTTAAAGGCATTAGTGAAAATGTCAGTCCGCAGGGGTGAGAGTTTGCTGAGTCAAATATTAGTTTGTCCTTTAAAACCTGGACTCACATTCTATTCTATTCGTATTCATAATAGAAGGCAGCGAATAAAGCAGCAGAACGACTGACCTAGAAGAATCCTCGCAAACTCTGATGTGTGTGTCATTTTTATTTTGCAAAAGGAAACAGAGTACTCTGAAATAATGGACAATCCGTGAACCACACAAGCCCTAAAGCCACACGTTTCACAAGTTATTGATGGGACTGCTGCAAAGTGCAATCCTACAATATGTTGTTGAAAGAATGCAAAAAAAAAAAAAAAAAAAAAAGAAAAATCTGATTCTTCCAGCAGCCTTATTCTAATTACGGGCTGCAGCCGTTGGAGGATGGAATCTATGAAGACACGTCCTCTGAAGATCACGACTAAGCTGAGCATTGGTGAAATGAGCCAAGCCTTGAGAGATCTTTCTATTCATGTTACCAGTGCCAGTCTCGTCACCTAGAAACACTGACAAGTTGCAGTCTCTGTGATTTCTCGTAACATAGAGCAAGAACATCTAATTTCACATATGTTTTCATTCTATAGTTTGAAATTCAAGCCCATTGAGACACTTTATTACTGGTGCTAATTACGTACAACCACTATGACTGCCAAACTTCAAAACTTCCAAAACCAGTCTTGGAGTATGCTATGCTGTAAAGGATCAACCTGATGCAGTCCTCTCAGCCCAAGAAAGGGACACATTTGTAGACCACATATGGAGAAGTCCTCTTTAAAAAAAGAAAAAAAGATAGCCCTTCTGTTCCCATGTTTTACAATAAAAACACAAATCTCACACTGATCTGTGCAGGACAGCTTGTGCTATCACTGCTGCAAAATGATGTTTTCAGACTTTGTGGTTTACCTTTAAGTACCAGTAGTTGAAGACAAAGGCTGTTTCTCAATATCAAGTACCCTGAATGCAGAAAATTCACTTCGGAGGAGCACACAGTTTGGTCTTCTACTGAAATAGCAGTAGAAGACTGCTATTTCCAGCAGAGCCACACATAAAAATGAAGAAGAAAAGTTTTAAATAGGTCCCGTCTTGAAAAAAAAAAAAAAAACTCATAGTCAAAGTTATAATAACTACGTCTTCTGTGTCTTAAAACTACTTTCCAGTACGCAACAACAGAAGCTTTTCAAAGCTGTAACTTCAAATTGTGAGTGTTCTCCTTTGCCTTTACTGCTGCTTGTTGGTGCAAAATGCATTCTGGGATACTTTTCAGTCTAAATTAGTTTCCACTGAATGCACTAGATAAAATGGGTTGAGCAAGAATTTATCTGGGGATGTCATATTTTGATGTATGTATACTTTGAATTGGTGCAATACTTCGGCTGCCAGCCGGTGACGTTAATCAAGGCCATGAGAAACACAAGTAAAGACAAGAACACATATTGACACATGTCCAGTTTTTCAGTCCAGTTTTAGTCTGAGTCAGAAGTTGCACTTTACTTCAACACACAACTGATAACTCTCAGTTTATGGGCATTTGATAATCAACAGTTTCTCTCCTCTCCATTTTCTTTACAAACACTTTGATAGATTCCAGTAAAATGTTTTTGCAGTGAGAAAGACACAGGACAGGCCGCTAGCAAGAATCCAAGGACATTTTCTCCAGAATTTTTAATCTCTTCTTATGTGCCAATTTTAGCAAACTACTGCATATTTATATCTCTGAAAAACCAATGAGAATTTAAACTCATCTAGAGCTGTATTTGTGTGATTTGACGACTGTAATTCCAGTAACAGATCTTTTTTGTTTAGTACTACATCTTCCCATGGAGAAAATACATACATTGACATATGCAGTATCCACATTACCTACCAAATGCTCATGATTTGCTAACATCGTTTGCATCTGTTTTGTTTTTTTCTTAATGAATCTGTTCTTTGACACAACTTATGAGAAACTAGTGACATTACTTAACATAAAAACTCGACATTCAGCTAGAAAACATAAAGGCACTGAAAGAAACTGAAAAGCTGATGCGATTTGCGTTATGGTCATTAATCTCATTGCCATCCCAAGTGAACGCCTTCATATTACATACTGTTATTTGATTCACTGTTAGAATAAAATATTGATTAGACCAGCTTTGGTGTGAGATTACGCCCTAATTGTGATCCTTTATGTGCATTTGCTCCCCTGGCTGGAGTCAGGAGCTACAGATTATCAGGGCTGGTTTTGGGCCAGTTACGTTACGGTGGGCTGGTTGAAATAATAAAATGGTGGGCAATATAAACAGATGTCCATCATTAATATATTTAAGTTTATGTTTTCTTTACTTTTCAGTACAGAGTGACTGTATACATGAGCAAGGATATTTAGATTCAGACTGTATTAATTCCCAAAGGAACACTATATGTTGCAGTAAAATTCATTCTTTAAATTTTAATTGTAGATGGTTGTAACTGTGGTAGGAAGGATCGCCTGTGGTGTTATTATAGTATAATATTAACACTGATGATACACATCGGAAAAATGGCAAAATAACATTGTCCTTAACGGAGGAGCAGCGAGAATGTCCGACCTAGCAACAGTAACTAGGAAGGGGGCGGCGCTTACCGAAAGGTCAATTGAATCCGAATTATACGTTGACCAATGGTATAACATTTCCAATATTTCAATCACTTTGAATGATATCTAGGCCTTGTTTCCTAATTGGTGACTGGTCAAACTGCTGCTTGATTTCAGGTTGCACAGGAGGCGCACCTTTGTGATTATCGGATAGACTGGGAAACATTCATTTAGTCATAATGCACACACATTAAGAAAATTTATATTTTTTATAGGCTACTGGAATAAATCATGCTCACTCTTAAGGAAGCCTGTTCAAATTTAAAGTGCGGTTAATATTTTTCACAGATTTTAGTGGCATTCACAAGTGTTGGATAAACTCCGTTCAGTTAAACGCTAAAGATGACATCATGGTCTCAGTGGTCTATAAAGCTGAGGAAAGGCCTTTTTGGCTTCTGTCATATCAGGTGCTGATTTCATCATCTACAGGAACTCTGATATGATGCTAAAAACACACTAAACAAATGACACGTTCTGCAGGATGTCAAACTTGTAATGAAGGCAAATGTAATATCCAACTATAACCTTTTGTTATCTGCTGCACGGCAAACAACGTTTGGTTCTTTCTAAAGCGTGCAGAGAAAACTGGAGATAAAAGTAGCATGAATCCTATAATAATAAGCCAACTATTGATTGGGTGAACAAATTTTTTTTACCCAATTAGAACCTGGAGATGGAAAACAATCGACTGCTGGCTGGGTGGGAAAGATACAGATTTGGGTGGGCTGAGCTCACCCCCATCTCCCATCACAGCAATAACACGACCCCAAAGAGAAAACGTCTACAACAATACACGTGAACATCAGTGAGATTTAAGTTGTAATTGAAATTGTTTCTTCATTCTTGTGATAGTTCAGGTTGCACGAGTACAGTGATGCTCCCCACCCTTCACCCCCCCCGACTCCCTGCTGCTGCGGCTGAAACATGTTTTCAGAGCAGCCACATTATAGGAAATGTAAGCATTTAACAGAATGTCACTCACAAGGTTATTGCCTCTCTACCCTGCTTGCTGCGCATCTACACAGTGCTGACCAAGCTCTGAAACACAATCCACCACTTAAAAAAAAAAAAAAATAAAGAAAGAAATAAAAAAAAAAAGAACCAGCTGCCATTTTTTTCAGGCAAGTTGTCTGTGCTGCCAGATCATAGCTGGAGATATCACAGGATCTGTAGCACAAATGAGTCGCTTGAGTCTCCTTTTCTCTCACATTTCTCAAGCCAAAAAAAAAAAACCTCTTCATTACACGCAGAAGTTTAAATCTTTCCATTTTTAAAAGTACTCTCCCTCATCCCTTGGTGTGCATATATTCATCACAGTCGACTACAACGCCATATCACAGTGCAGAATAAAAATAAAAAACTGATGCCAACCAATGTCAGATACCATTCTTTCTGCTGGATGATGCCTTGAACACTGATCAGCAAAATGTTTTTTGAACAAATCAGTAGCAAAGCCAGTAATGCCCTCCCTGATTTTCATCAAGCAGCAAAGAAGCAATGGAGGCGCATCAAAAGCATTTAAACAGCACTCGATTTTCACTGCGTGGTAGTCAACAGATGCTGAGCACAGAAGACGCCACAGGCTAAGGTCGAGACTTGGGTCTGGTAATTCACCTGTACTGTGGTGGAGGGCTCCCTTCTGCCTCGCACATGATGGCTGCATGGTGGTCCGGGCTGTTGATCGGTAAAATGAGGTCGCTTGGCTCTGTCCTCCATCTTGGCCCTTGAAATACGACATCCTGTGTACAGGCTGGAGAGGGCAAAGACAGTCTTTAATTGTACAAGCTCGGAGGTTCGTCTCTTTGACCTGAAGAGAAAATACTGCAAAAAAGAGCAAAAGTACAGAATCTTTAAGATCAAATAGGTGATCTTCCAGCCAGCACAAAAACCTTCAGTTAATACACAGTAAACATTTCTTTAAAAAGAAGGTCAGGGTTGCTGGGCGGCTTGGTGGTTTAGGCAGGTGGCTCATATGCTGAGGTTACAGTCCTCTTTAGCTGGTTACAGGTTCAAGTCCCAGCCTGCAACCATTTGCTCCATGTCTTCCGCACTCTCTCTCTCCACGCCCCACTTTCTTCTCTCTCTCCACTGTAAATAAAGGCCACTAAAGCCAAAAAATGTTTTCACAAAAAAAAAAAAGGACGTGCAAAGAATGAACCAAGATGCTGCTGAGTTTCTGTTGTTGTTGACATTATTTAATTGTTCTTGCTATGTAGAAAGTTAATCCACGAACAACATGTTTGCATTTACTGGAGCAAATAAAATCTAGACTTAACAGCTGTGGAGCTGTTGGCATTTTCCTACATTTATGAAGAGGTATTTGACAGTTAATCGTGTCATTCTCATTTCTTACCCTGCAATTTTTTTTTTTCTTAGAAAAAAAAAATGGCACCAACTGTTTGGAATGCACGCTGGTTGTACCTTGAAGGATCTGTGTTAAGTCCTTCATTATATGCAATGACAATCGATCTTCCTATTCACCGTCATGGTATTCAATTACTTCTGTACACAGATGACAGTTTTATACACCTATTCAAAAAACACTGAGAAGCTTACTTTGAATGGCTTGACCAGACCTTGGTTTAAAATTAACAAGACAAAGGATATGGACTTTTCTAAATCCAAACGCTGACATTCCTATTAGGGTAATTGGATTAATATAGTGTCTGAATTCAAATATCTTGGTGTTATACCAGTCACAAATCTCAATTTCAAGTATTGCTGAGATACAGTCATGGAAAAAATTATTAGACCACCATTTTTTCTTCACTTTCAACAAGAAACTGAAGAAAACAAGGGTGGTCTAATAATTTTTTCCATGACTGTATTTATGCTCGCCTTTATTTTTACACATGTGAGCTTGGGAAACCACGATAAGTTTTCCAGAGTCAATATACAAAACAAGCATTAAACCTTTTGATGGAAAGTCATTTATCCACCGTCATGGAATATAAATCCAATTTCCTAAATTTTGAGGAAATTTGAGACTTTTTTCAAGTCTTTGCCTAGTGTATAACATTTTATATGGGCTGTTTTATACCTGTTTATTACACTTTTGCTATGTTCCAAATGGCATACTTTCATAATTACATTCATGTACTGTATTCTACCTACACACCATGCTTCTATGCACAGTGTGCAAATGATTGCTGTCTCAGGATGTAAGCGCCATCATGGTTGTTTTCCCAGGATTCAAGTTTTCATTGATCGGAAGTTCGAAATCAGATGAACTCAATTTTTCTCGTTATTAGTGTGAACTCTTCCTGTTATAAGAGTTTAAACGGCACTCAAAATCAGAAGCGTAAAGTGCACACATACCCAGTTTAGAACACAGTTTTCCAGTCTGTGGACTAAGATATACTGAAATTACTTACATTTTCACAACTCAACTTTTGTACAGTGAGTTAAAGTCTACACACTTTGGAACAGTTTACCAGATAATATAAAATATAAAGAGCTGTATTTCCATTGGTAGTTATAAATCTAAAAGAAAAAATTTTATAAAAAAAAATATATATTAAAAAAGACACTCAAATTTGCATCCACTAATCATAGATGTATATATTTTGTTTTACCCATACTTTTAATTTTAATAATACTGGCTCTGTGTGTGTTTGGTTGGCTGGGTGTGTCTGTGTATTATCACGTGTGATTACTGTATTTGACTCATTTTTATAACAACATTTATATTTCAAAATTTTACATGGTGACTTTTAAGTAAAACCAAAATAAATTAATAAAATTAATAATTGCCTTATGCCCCTGTTTAGCACTAGAAAATCTTAATATTAGAAAAAATTGCACTTTCCCCATGTGTAAATTTACAAACATCAACTTATGGCTAAAGTCCAAGTTCTGGTTCGTCACTTTAACTTGAAAGTCATTTTAAAAAAAGTAAACAACAAAAATATAAATATATCCCGAAATATATATTATCTCCAAAATAATCAAAGCCATAGGACTTTGATGATTATGTAAATGTGTAGATGTCTAACATGATTTGGAATTTTAAATGAAGTCCTACAAAACAGGCTGAGCAACACAATGTTGCAGAGACGTTCAGTGTTAATTATTTTAAGTGAGTTAAGTCTGGCAGACAGCCAGATTTCATACATAGTATTTCTTCTGTAATGAGGTTTTCCTTGAAAATAAAAGGCTTGATAAATAAAGCAGAGTGATCTGTTTCAAGAATATCTATGTCATATGACACATGCACCAGTTAACTGGTGCCATAAGGATGCACTCATCTGCCAGCAGCCTAAAACAAAAAGATGTGGAACACAGTCTGGTACTAAATCAAAACACAATCAACAGACGGCCAGAGTAGGCCTAATTAATATCCTACTGCTAACAGATTGCAGCATGTGGCTGCAGTTCTACACATGGTTTCAACAAATAATATGTCAAGGAATCAAAACAGGTTGGAACAAGTCAGTGTGTCGCAGCTACTCCATATAGCTGAATGTACTGTTTTCTGCAGGAGGGACTGGTGCTCTTCACAAAATGGATGGCATCATGAGGAAACAACATTATGTAGAAATATTGAAGTGTCATCTCAAGAAATTAGCCAAGAAGATAAAGCTTGGGCAGAAATAGGTCACTCCAAAAGGACAATGACCCTAAGCATTCGGCCAAATTAGTCACAAAGCAGCTAAGGACAACAAGTCATCGTTGTGGAGTGGTCATCACAAAGCCCAGATCTTAGTCCGGTACAAAGTTTGTGGGCAGAGCTGAAAAGGCGTGTTCGGAGCAAGTCAACCAACAAACCTGACTCCGTTCCACTAGTTCAGTCAGGATGAATGGACCAATATTCCAGCAAACTATTGTGAGGAGCTGGTGGAAGGATATTCAAAATGTGTGACCCAAGTCACACAGTTTAAGAGCAACGCTACCAAACAAAAGAAAAAAATGTATGTAAACTTATGACTTTGAAGAAAATAATAAAAAATGATATAAAAATTCTTTCTCATTATTCTGGAATTTAAGCGATATAAATAATTTTGGTTATCCTAAGTGACCTAAAAGAGGAAAAGCTTAATCTGATCTAAGGTCAAACAGTGACTAAAAGGAAAAAATATAAATTTTTTACATGGTGGATATAAACTTCTGGTTTGAAATTTGCTTTTTAAATGAAAACAGAAAAAGATCTAAGTAAATCATCAACTCAAATTCATTCCCACAGTTTGATTTAACAGTCTCTCCCTAACGTCAATCAGAATTAAACGCCCTAAAACAACATACTGTTTCATATCCTGATAATGACTGTTGATTGCTGTAGTCACATTCAAGGTTGGATGATCAGATCGCTGAATAAGTACCAACACCCGCAGGCAGAAAACCAAGGCTCTGTTAAAATCTCTTGTCTGCCACAAAGGTGGATCTTACTCCCCTGGGCACGATGCGTGAATTACCCATGAGCCAATTTGAATAATATTCACTGGGAGCTACAATGTCATTTGAACAAGGACTAACATGCTGGTGGAGTGCCTGCACCACTCCTGCTCGAATCCCAGGTGGCTGCGGAAGGGCAGGATGAGACACGGATGCAGGTAGGCTGTGCACAAATGCACGAGGTCCAGACACTGCTCAGGTAGGGCCATAAAAAGGAATATCACTGGACTCCCAGTTGTGCCTGTCCTCCATCTGTACTGTAGACTAGCAGTAAGACACCAGGGAATGTTTAAGGACAGAAAACTGGAACATTGTTCATGCAACTTACACACATATATATATATATATATATATATATATATATATATATATATATATATATATATATATATATATATATATATATATACAGTCATGGAAAAAATTATTAGACCACCATTTTTTCTTCACTTTCTTGTTCATTTTAATACCTGGTACCACTAAATGTCATCATGTGACTAAAACAACAGAAAAGAAAACACTTAATGCATAAAAGCAGTTTTTTTGGCAGAACAACGCCATAGCTATTGATGTAAAACTTAAGTGATTTAGGTTTATAATCAAGAAAACCATGGAAAATGGTAAGATATCAGCTCTTAAATAAGATTTTGTCCAAACAAATGTACCTTTAGTTGTACCAGGCATTAAAATGAACAAGAAACTGAAGAAACAAGGGTGGTCTAATAATTTTTTCCATGACTTTATATATATATAATATATATATATATATATATATATATATATATATATATATATATATATATACATATATATATATGCTTCTTCCTTAGTCATACATTTAGTCTGTCAGAGTATAAAAAATCATGACAAGCACAGTAATTTCCATCTGTAATGAAAATACACTTAAGAAAACACATTTCGTCGGAGAAATGTGGTGATGACATAAACCATGACAACATATTGCATGTTGTGTCATGAGACTGAAAAATAATATGTGCTAAAATGTCTTACCTGCAAGGCATCCAATGATTGATAGCAGAACAATTTGTTTCCATGGTAACATCATCTTTAGTTGCCGAGGGCGTATAAGACTCTCATCCAATTGCTTGTGAATGGAATGGTCTCCCTTGAATAGAAGAATTTAATCTGAGGAGAAAGTAATTATGGATGTGATTAAAATGTGACATTTTGATCCAGCTATGACAAGCATTCAACAGCAGAAAAACATGATTACGACGCTGCTAAGTTACATAATTGGTTCTCATTGTTTTTGAGCCACTGCGTATGTGAAGAGAAAATGAACCTCGAGAAAGTGAGATGTGATGGGTAAAAAAACAGCAGCAGAGAAGAACTTACGGATGCATGTTGACCTTGGGATTTCTACGTGTCACAGAGGACAAAGCAGCTGCTGAATGGGTGGGTTCTGTTTTACTGTTTGTGTTTGTCACCCTCCCTAACAAGCCCATTTCTGTGGCTTTAAAGAGAAGCGAGGATAGGAATCACTGACCTCAAAAGATTCTTTACTCTCTAATCTAAATATTAATGGTCACTGACAGACTGTGTAGTCGTACTCCACAAAATACCACCTCTCATTTTAACAGTGCGTTTAGCAGCCTACTGATTGAAGTGAGTAGTTGGATTTTTGCGTTAAAAAATGATTTCTCATTCCATGAGATCAGCAAGAAACACAAGAAGGCCACATGCTGAAACTATGAAAATTGAGCAGGTGACTGACTTAAAAACTACATGGTGACATATTAAAAAAATAAAAAAATCTGTTATTCTGTACTACTGATACAAAGTAGTTATCCCCTTAAATGTACAATAATTTTATCCATCAAGCTCAGTTTATCAGTCTACTGAGCATGTGAGAACGCTCATCAGTTCAGTATACTGCAGGGACTTGTACTATTAACATTACTCTCCTCTATGTTAGGCAGAGTAGCATGCAATTATTTACTTCAGTACCAAAGTGTAAAGAGGGTGCATTTTGAAATTCCAGTCACCCTCATTTTTCTATTTGACATTATGATTCCCAATTAACCAGGAGATTGGGAGTTACAGATAATCATTTCCAACCTGAAATGCATTGCTTGGCATTGAGACTCGGGTCAACATTAGCTAACCTCAAATTAAAAGAGGAAGGATGCCCTGAAGACAGGCAACCTAACTCAAAAGTTATGTATTTATATTTTCAATCCTGTCAAGTTAAAAAAGATTTATTAAGGCTAAACCAAGAAATAGCTGGGATTTCAGAGTTGGAGGATGTGTAATCATACAATTTCACGGTGAGGATGGGACTCTGTGCAAATGTAGTGACAAGTGTAAGCTGGCAGCTTGATGTAAAATTCAAACCACCGTTGGACACGAGGCAGAAAAAAAGAAGAAAAGAAATGCCAATTTGTAGCAAACAAACACGGGTACTTAGGTAAAAAAACAACATGTGCTGTCACCCAGCACACTGAACCTACCAGGCTGCCATTTTTCTATAGAATGAAGAAAACTGGCATGTTTTGGCAAATACAAAACCCATCTGAGATGCAGTATGAGGAAGCAACAGTATTAACATAATGATTCGAAAAATTATGGATAATGACGGCTGCTTGCTGACTATGCAACCACATTAGTTTGAATGTTTGTTTATAAAGCAAATACATGGAACCATAAATATATGCAGCCATGGCATTAAAATACACTAATGTCTGCGGATTATGCTTTTATTTAAATTTGAATGCTTCATCACTAAACTAGAATGTAACTGCTTGTTAAACAATTTCTTTTTTATCACTACACACAAAACACTGCAAATGCATAGATATGGTGATTTGACTTATTAAAAAGTGTACTAAAGAAATAAAGGTCATGAAGAGAGTAATCTTCATGCAGTAGTGAAGGATCCAGTTGTGCTGGACTGTGAAGCTGGGATATCCTGGTGCACCAGTCTGGACCGTTATTCCCAATAAATTCTTATAACATATGCGTAATGTAAAATATAGGGTCACAAAAATGAACATAAACTATTAAATTGTTAGGAGTAATTAATATGTATATTGTTGACTAAAATGTCCCCATCATGATAAAAAAATAAAATTGTACAGACTTTTATTGATTGCTGTTTCCTCTTGGAACATTGTGGTGATGGAGGTTGCAGTGGTTTACCCTTCAAACCAAAGATGAGTGAATAAATGAACACTGAAACATTTTTTTTTTAATGCGGAAAGCGAATGGAGGCTCTAACAGTGCAATTCTGTGGCACAGGAGGGGCTTTGCCTGAGCTCTGACCTACATCACAGTAAGAGGAAAATGATATGCCTTTTAGGATTAAGAATTCAACCCATCCCTCATCCTCACAACAGAAGCCTGTTGTGTGGATTAACCGACGCCCATCTTTGAAATTCTTCAATCACTCCTAAATACTAACCAATCATCTGTGTCACCAACTTATTTTTGAGGTTAGTACCTGCAGTATTACAGGAAGGCCGTTGCTACATACGCTTATGGAGCTATGTGAAGCACAGAAGAAGCTGCAGAGATGAGAAATCATATCATTTGCTAAATCATAATTGAATAGCCTGTGTTGTCTTGGCTTGACTGTCTCAGGTGCCAGTAAATGTTCCTCATCTTGTATAATTGCGAACGCAGCCAGATTCAGAGTGGATTTCCTGGTGTCTTTCAGAATTTAGGGGGCGTTTTGCCACTTGAAAAACCCATCACATTGGATTACACGGTTTTAGATTCTACAGGAGAAGAAAAAGAATCATGTGCTGCATTTTTGGGTTTAAGCGGGATGTTAACTGCCATCCGCTTTCTGGAGGATCCAACCCGGTCTTCCCGGCCTCAGTCCTGCAAGCTTCAAGATCGTGAGAAGAAAATCTCCTTGAGAGAATTTCTTTGAAAGTTACATAATCCCTGGCACATTGTCTCTTCTGATATAATGAATGTTAATCCCTGAGCATGGCTTCATTCTGCAGCTTGTAAACCTGCAATCATCTTTTCATTTTGATCATTTTGCATATTTGTATCTTATTAAAAAACCTGCTTTTTTTTTATGTGTGACTGCAGACACACACATTAAAAAAAGCAGGTTTTTTTTGTGTGAACAGACATAATTTTCCAAGAACTACTTGAAACTGAAAACCTTCGATTTCTTAATTAGCTCTGATTTTTAAAGTTTCACTGAAAGTAAATATATATAGATATATAATTCGAGAAAACAGATCTTTTTTAAGATAACAAAATTGTAACATTTCTAAGCTTTAAATAGAGAATGTGCGTAAAACTTGGCAGATCCAAGAATATCCTGAAGCTTTAACAAATCCAAAAAGAAACGAGAATGCAATATTCTGGACACAGAAAACTAAAAGTGACTCCTTCCCTTTGGGATTTGGAGCGAAAAAGATGTGGTGGCATTTTGTTTGCCTCCTTCAGCTTTCTTTGCTAAAACGATGAGCAAAAGATTGCCCTGTCAGATGTTGCGAGGCATCGCACTTTCACCTCCACAGAGGCGAAGCCTAATGGAAGTCAGCGGCTAAACGCATTTCAGAGTAAATGAGATGACTTTTTGGTTAGTGGGGCTGTTGCCTGGCACATAATTGATAGGAGAGGTGGTTAAAGGCATCCATTTCCCCCCCGAGGGTAGCATAATTGCTAAAGAATCTAATAAGGTGGGGAGGAAAGGAGACTTTCTATAAAAGGGCTGCACATGCTCCCAGTCTGCATTTAGATTACATGCGGTACACAAGCGGCACAGACACAGGACACACATGCAAGAAAAGAGAATAAAATAAACACAAGTGGCACAATAGGTGCGAATCCACTGCATGTGACACATTCATTCCGATGTTGCTTTTGCCTTTATGGCTATCTGCTGCCACCTCCATGAAATCAGTCAGAAGGAGAACCTGGGAGACAAGGAGCTGCCACCGGGGCTGAATCCACAGCTGATGCACTCTAGACTGAAGAATTCACAAACAACAGATGCATCCTAATATACTCTGACGGACTGACCTGTGATTGTTTATTTCTCATGAGCCAAGACAAATGAAGACGTAAAAAAAAAAAAAAACTCAAAGTATAGTTAATGTTCTTTTTCAAATTAGACTGCCATAACACGCTTAATGAAAAGAAGAAACAACAGGAGAGGTAGTTATTTGCTATTGAGAGGCCCATAACTCTTCGTGAGACTCCTGGGTGAGTGTGTTTTGCATCCCATGGCAAATAGTGCATTAAGGTTTCAAATAAAAAGTCGTTTCATGTAACTGCCAGCTCTCAGACTTTGTCCCAAAAGATGTTTACACTTATGAATGAATTGTGTGCGAGAATATCAATTCCTGCGTTGCTTCTTTCACCTCAACTGAAGCAGAATGAAACGATTAAAACCAAGGCCACAACAGAAGTATGATGAACATGTCAGCGAGACAGCGAGGGCTGAACAGTGACTGAGGTCAGCTCTGAATACGGGATTACAGCATGCAGCAGTGACTATAAACCAGAGCGCTGCTTTCTAAGTATCAATCAGATGAAAAGCGAAAATGAAGGAAGAACCTTTAATTCAGCATTTCTACAAACAAACAGAAAGCTGAGAAAGAATTTTTTTTTTTTTTTTTTTTATCTGACTACCACTGTAGAAGTCAACATCTGGCCATGATGCTGCGCAGACAAAACAGCTGCGTATTTCCATTTGAGAAATCCCTGAATCCCTGGAAGACATCAGAATGCCCCCCTGTGACTTCCTGCAGCGTTAAACACTCCTGCAACCCTCAGCTGATGCCTGGACAGGAGAGTAAGTGCACTTTAAAGAGAAGAAAGCAGCTATCCATCTCTAAACCCCTTCATCAGCCGAGCACAACCCCAGATCCTCATCCAAAACACCTGCAAAGCATGGCTGGAGGTGATGGGGGGGGGGCTCAGTTTTCTTGGCGTTCTCTCTGTAATTGCCTGTCTGGGTCAATCAAAAGGACTTTTGAAAGCAAATGGTGACACAGTACAAACTCATCCCCTGCATTGCTGGATATTGCTGCATTAGAGAATCTCTAACTGCATGGCTTCAAAGACATGTTTTTTCACCGCTCATCTGGCTACTGCTTGTTATTCTCAAAATGTGTGCAAAGGATCTATAAATAAACATGAATAGTACGGAGAATGATGGCAATACCCTGCTGAATAGTGGGGTTGCTTTGAAGATGCAGCCGGCTGCGTTTTCGCTTTCACTGTTAGGTCCGTCTGGGCGGGAAAGAAAGGGAATACTTGTGTGCAGACCAC
Organism: Hirundichthys speculiger; assembly: GCA_018398805.1. NCBI lineage: Eukaryota > Metazoa > Chordata > Actinopteri > Beloniformes > Exocoetidae > Hirundichthys > Hirundichthys speculiger. Next base: position 156,369 of record JAGFBZ010002508.1, read on the forward strand.
TGGTGGGCAAATATTTGGTTTTCCAGAATAAAGAAGAGTCGCGCTGAGCTGTTCGAGTCATTACGATGCCCCGTGGGCTCTCACCGCCGTGAAATATCTGCATGTTATATTGAAAGATGAAAATTGGAATACAAGTATACATCACAGAGCACAGAGCACTTTCTTTTTTCTTTGAAGCTAAACAAGTGGTTTGAACAAGTTTGAAAGGTTTGGTGATAGTAGTGATGCTGTTGGCCTGTCGGTCATACCATATGGACTTTATCCTAGATGGAGGAAATGAGCCCCAACAGTGAAAATCCCAGAAAGAGCGTGAGTGTTGCCAGCACCATCAGCATGTACGCTCTGACCCAGTGGCCCCTTACACATGTAGATAAATGAGTCTTGCCAGAGGATAATGCGTTTTTGAGTAGTTTTATTCGGTTCTGTCACATTAAGTTGCTATTTCCCTGAAAAGCAAATGCACCAGTCTTATCAGCTCATGTTTCCTTAACATTCCTTCAATACAATTAGTGGAGAAAATAACAGCCAAGCATGCAGTGATCATCCGAGACTGAACACTTACTGCTCATATAATGCTGATGTTTTTCCCTCTTCATTAACCAGCTTTGATGACAAATCAGTTCATCAAATATCCGTTAGATGCGTTGCCTCACGCGCATTTTCACTGAAACTCTTCCTCTCTTAGAAAGAAAAAGAAAAAGCAGAAAAAGATGATGTTGTCTTCCCCAGCAGTGGAAGCGCTCAGGCTTTAACTGTGAACAGTCGCTGTTTGAAGACGGGACTGATAGGAATCCTGTCCTCGGTTAATTCCACAATTAAAAGTGGATTTGCAGGCTGAGAGGCGACGCACGCCGCACCGGGATGTTCCTCGAGCTCCTCTGCGTGTAGCTACTCCTCACGATGCTGCCTGGAAGCGGGGAGACGCGGACAGCGGTGCCACTGAGCGGATCCGCGCACTGCGCGCATCCCCGGGCTCTGCGCTCTTTATGCGCAGGAGGAAGCGCCCACTGGTGACGGGTGGGAGGAAACACACGCGCGCACAAATGCGACACCAGCCTCCAGCACCTGCCGGTCCACAGCGTGACCGAGCACACACCTGGCTCGGGATATTTATCGTCGTGTTGAGTCGAGGAAGCAAATAAATAAACAAAAGCAAAAACACAAAAATAAAAAAAAAATCACTCAGAATGTTGAGAAATGAGTGAAATTATTAGTCACAATAATCAAAGTGTTTGATTCCTGTGGTAAATCCACGCGAGAGAATCTGCGGTACAGAGATGGATTCCAGTTTCTGCTGGCCGTCCATCAATAAACGCAAGAAAGTCACGTGTTTTAGTCAAACTCACCCAAACACGTCATTTCTGTTAAGCATGTGTACAGTGCAAAGGTCCTGCTCTAAGATAGTCGTTTATGTTTCCAGTCTCTCAAAATACAAACAGAGAATACAGCAACCTGCTCTCTTAAATGAGCGGAATCCCCAAATAATATGATTGTTAAAAAATACAAAAAAAATATATATATATATATATATATATATATATATATATATATATATATATATATATATATATATATATATATATATATTGTATAGGAATGTCTCCTTAAAAAGAGTTACATTTATGCTTAAATCTTGCTCTGAATACTGAGTGGTTGTATTTTTTATACACATTATCAAGTGATCTGATACCAGTTTTTTATGTTCATAAAGTCAATTATTAAACAAACAAACAAAAAAAAATAAAACACTAATAAAAGTCAAACTAATTAAGCAGCCTATGTGTATTATCACTGCATTTTCTGTTTGCATGTTAATAAAGAGACTGAAGGTGGCTGTAATTAAGGAGGAGGTAAATACAGAAATACAGTTAAGACAGATTTAATTAATTGTTTTTTTTTTTAAAGAAAAAAAAAAACAAAGTCTTCCCATGTTCTGGAATCAGATTATTTGAACAGATGAGATGAAGATAAATTACTTGGAACAGAATGAAGGGATGAGAAAAGCACAGAAAAGGAAAGAACAGCTCATGATCCACAGTGCACCACATCATGTCAAACATGGTGGAGGTAGTGTTATGCTCTGGGCCGGAAGGCTGCCAGTAGAACAATCTCACTGGTCTTTATTGATGACGTGCGCTCTGACAGAAGTAGCAAGATTAATTCTGAGGTGTTTAGGGAGTACACTTTCTGCTCACATTCAGTCAAATCCTTCAGAAAAAATGATAGGATTGTGCTTCACAGTGCAGATGGATAATGACCCAAAAAATACAGCGAAAGCAACTTAAGACTTCACGAAGGCAAAGAAATAGAATATTTGTCAATGGTCAAGTCAGTCACTTGATCTCAACCCAACACAGTGTGCTTTTCAGTTACTGAAGACAAAACAAAAATGCCTAGAAATAAGCTGCAACGTAAGGTGTCTGCAGTGAAGTACTGCTAAAGCATCTCCAGGGAGGAAACTCAGAATCTGGTGATGTGTTTGGGCTCCAGACTTTTGGCTGCAAAGGATTGTCACTCAGGCATTACAAAAATATAACTTTATTCATATTATGTCACTTTATGAAAATACTTTTGATGCCTTGAAAATTGAGTTACTTAAAATAACTATACTTCCTAAATGGTAAATGTCATATTTGTGAAACCTCTTGAATTAAATTTAAATTTAATCACATGCTTATTAAAATGCATTATCACATTTAAAGTGAAGGCACTCAAGCCTAGTGACAACCCCACTCTGACAGGGTAGTTATCCATCAACTTTCTGGGTATCTTTAGTTTTTCTTTTTTTGTGCCAGAAATGTTACTGTGTATATCGCTAACATATCAGTGTTGTTCTGCTTCAGCTGTGCATGCAGTTTTCAGCTCAAAACACTGATAAATGTCCTTTATCTATGAGAGCTGTTAAGGTTTTGGGGGGGAAAAAAATTGTAAAGACAGCAGAAAAGCCAAAACCAAATCATTATTTCACAGTTGGTTATCATTATTTCCTTACATTTGAGGAAAAGTAAAAATAAACATTCAACTTTTTCTTTTTTCTTTTTCTGTCATTTCAGGGTTTTTTTTTTTCATGTGTTTTAATAAACACATCTAGTGAATTCAAGACAACCTCTGGCTGTTCTGAGAGAAAACTATTCAATGACTTTTATATATTGATCTTGTGAAGAGGCAGGTCAAGGTATGACACTCAGGCAGGAAGTCACGTTTTACACGCTGGAGCGTGGTGTTTAATTCGAAAGTAATCAGTGTGGAAAACACAAACTCTCCCTTCAGGAGTTTACTCAGGGTCATAGAATGCCGCCCGACAGAGTAGTTCCTCCTGCAGGAGCCAGCCACACAGTGAGGAGGAAACCCTTGGTCTTTTTAACCAAAGCTGGTGATTACTAACCTGGCCCAGCTGTGCCCTGCACAGGTGGCAGTGCATCCAGCTGGTGGAGCATGTAATTAGGGATGTATTTCCCTTCCACGACCAGACCAAGTGAGGGTCGCCGTTTCTCACTGTGCTGGCTGGCCCTCTGCCTACTCTCACCTGGTCGGGGGTGAAGTGAGGCTCCACAATATATATATGTATATTCCTTTTACAACTGTCTGCATATACCGTATTTTCCGGTGTATAAGTTGCACTAGGCTAAAAGTGTATAATTAGTCAGAAAAAACATACATTAAGTCACACTGGAGTTTAAGTCGCATTTTATTTTACAAACTACTAAACCAAAAACAGACATTTGGTCATCTTGAAAGGCAAGTTTTAGCATCAATAAAAGAATAAAGAAACAGGCTAAAAAAAGGTGTAAGATATGCTAACACAATGAAGGTCAATCAGCTACACGAAAATAAACATGAACAGAAAAGGTGTCCAGTGTTTATGTAACATAAACAGTTTTATGTAACTATAGCCCAAGGAATTAAACAAGTGTGCCTTTACTGTAACTGATAACAAGCAATCTCACTCCACATCACTAATCCGTCTAATTCCTCGTCCTCAGTGTCACTTCTGAATAACTCCGGCTACTCCAGAGGAAGACGAAGCGGAGCTTCCTCTTCTGCGTGGCCGTCTTCAGTCTCAGAATCATTTCCAGTTCCAACTATTCCAGCCTTTCTGAATCCAGACAGGATGGTCTTGGTTTGTCACTGAAGACTGTACTTGGTCGATCCCGTAATTAGCTTTTTTTGTTTTTTTCATCGCACTTAGACTAGCCTCCACTTTACGCCAGTCCCGAACAAGTTTTTCCACTACTGTACTCTAAACTTTCTCTCTGCTGCTCGATTACTGTTTTCAGCTGCAAACGACTTGCAGCTCGTAGTCTGCAGAATATGATTTTCTTCTGGGGGACAATTTGTAAGCTAATGTTTACTTTTTACATTTTTAATTGTTAAGGAGTAGGAGATATCGGTGAGTAAGTCTAGAGTGCCCTCTTGTGGCTGTCTGTGATTTTCTTTTTTTTCATGGAAAAGTCACAGGAACAGCCAACCTATGAAAAAAAGTGCGACTTATAGTCCGGAAAATACGGTATATTAACAGTTAGTGCCAAACGGTGACAGTGACATGCACCAGGCCTCCTCCATTGCATTGGATTTTCATCCGGGCCCAACAAGAACCACCCAGCCTGAGCAGCGCGTGGTCAGGAGGTGATAAGGAGGACAGTGACACACTCCTGTGACACAGCCTGCCCGCTACAGTTCCCCACTACCCAGCCAGCACCTTCAACCCTGTCACGGAGCCTTGCGTGTAACCCTTATCTACCAGTGCTCTGGTCCAGTGATATGTATTAAAAAGGACTTGGCGAGAGTTCAACCGAGGAGGCGAGTACAGGGCGGCTTTTATAATTCCAATATGCCACACTTTCCCCAAATTCAGCCAGCTAATATTAATCCTTTGAATAAAAATTATTTTGAATAGACTCAAAATCAGTGTACAATTTTCCTTGTAAAGTAATCCTATAGTTTGTAGCACTCTGATCCACTACAGGCTAATGTTGTCCCATCATGGGTCCAGCCTGGACACAGGAAGTAGTGAGACCAGCAGAGTTCAGCTCTGAGACAGAGCAGCAAGTAGCGGGGACACAAGTGGGGAATCATTTGTGTTTTCATACTAAATAAAGTACAATAACAGTGTTGGAGCTAAGCTTTTGAAAAGATTAAGGGCTAAACTTCTAAGTATATAATTTTGTTGAGCAGAGATGAGGTTTTTTGATATTTAATCAGCGTCAGGAGAGGAACATTAAAGTTTTCAAAAATGTAGTTTTCACAAAGGGATAATTATCTTAGAAATTATACTGAGATTTTCTGTCAACTGGTACTGCTTGTTCTGTATCTTAATTTCCTCTCAAACTTATAGCAACAATTCCAGCTGCATCTGTGAATCAGCCTCTGCTGCACCGTATCACATCTGTCAAGCACCCAGCTGCAATCCTCGGGAATTAGCTGGTGAACACAGCATGGCATTTACGAGTCAGGAACCACAGTACAACAAAAAGAAAAAAACAAAACAAGATTAAATAAACTTTATACTTTAAGGGAAGAGTTATAGGAAGATATGGTTTCATTTTTACATTTTGGAACTTGGTCTGGATTTAAAATTCAAGTCTCATGGATGGTGCCATGAATATTCTTTATTCACACCATGGAAGTTTTGTATTTGTTATAGTCATGGATGACAATTATACCCACTTCTGTAAGGGTTCTTTACTTGGCTGAATGTTGTTTAGTTTTTTCTTTACCATGGGATGGTTCCTGTGATCATCCACCTCTATAGCCTCCTGTTGACAATCCTGGTCTTTTTTTTTTTTTTTGTCTTTCTGAGAGAACGATGGAAAGTTGAAAAGCATATATTGTTAGCTGCCGTTAAAATATCGACTTTGGCTGCAACTTGTGTTTGTTTTCAAAGCTTTTCACGTGCTGATATAGTGACTGTCTTTTGAGCCTGAGTAGATGCACTCCCATCAAAAAAAAAGAGAAAAAGAAAAGCAAAATTGTAGACAAAGAACAGAGAAAAAGGACATTGAGTATAATTTTTAACCACCTGTCACTCATCATACTAAATAAATCTTTCCATCGTTACAAAGATAATTGCTCATGCTTCTACGTGGAGCAATCCGTTTGATTGACTTAAATAATGAAATGATAGAGATTTTAAAATTTTATGTTTCTGATCACACTCCAAGAGGGACTGATGGAAAATACAGTGGAGGAGGTGAAACTCTATTAATTAAGGTCATTTGGCATCTTATTGGTAGAAAAGAGGTGTGCGGGGGAAGGATGGGAGTTGCTTGGGAAAATGACAGATCAAGGTCAGCAGTGATATGAGCCTCTTACATTCACAGACACTGCACATAATCTGCCTTCATCTATAGGTAACACAAGTAGGGAAATGAATAATGGGACCAGTCTGCACGCGCATGCATCAGCTTCGGAGAGCCTAAGCCCTGCTGGAGTGACTGTACACCAGTCACGTCTGGAGATTATTTATAGCTGAATTGGAGCTTTGACCTCCGCATGACAAAAGGTTCATTTATTATCATGCAGCATCTTAAGTACCGTCATGATGGATGAGCAAAGAAAGTCTCAAATGTGTAAATAACAGATTCCAAATACAGCAATTTACTTTGAAGACTGATTGAGATGAAGAGATCTCCTGCAAGATGTCTAAACTAATGGAATTTTGTTGGTTCTTATTTTATTGTATTTAAGTAAAATGTATTATTGTTACTGTTATTATTATTATTATTATTATTATTATTATTAATATCTTCAGATGTTAGTAGAGTATCCTGGATCTGAAGTACTGTATTGGTCCCTATATGGGATGACTTGATTATAAGAAGACCCCTATTTTTCAAATATTATTTTGGGAAAATAAAAATATGATGATTCATAAAAAAAAACTTTACATTGTACAATTACTATATAAAAAATCACTAAGAGATAACATTCTGCTGTATCGTTAAACATTTTAATGATTTCATTCTTTTTTAGTAAGTATGGTACTATACTTGAGGTAAGGTATTTGTCAGGTTTCCAGGATCTTGAAACACGGGATGTGATGTTATACTGTCTGTTGTGCCAATGGATGGAATTCACACGAGATTTACCTGATGTTAATAGTGGGAGCATCGGAGCTGCAACTCCAATATGGGGAGGATGTAATTTCGGGACTCCAGGAAATTCTCATGATTGGACCCAGGACATATCATCAGTAGTGTACTATTGAATCATGAGGTGTTTCAGGCCTTTTATCACTAGACACCCTCATCAAAGGCGGCCAGCTGCAGGGTGATCAAGCCTGGGCTCACGTTCCAGGCCCAATCATAAATCTCACTCATGGAGGTCATGTTGATGTTCTATGAGTCCAGCAAGTGTCCTTGGTTGGTGGCAGCAATCTCAGGTGGAAAGATTAGCTGCTGGCCAATATCGACCAGTATCTTCTGATCCAGGTCCATAGCTAGCTGTCCAACTTCTGGTTTGGTGGGAGGATGTTTGGGCTTTTCCTGTTCCCCCTCGGATAAATGTTGGTGCCGTGATGGGATTGGTAGCTCTCAGGTTTGGTGGTATTCCTCTTATTCTGAAGAAGCTGCTGCCAGACTCTTGAGGACCTGGTAATGTTATTTAAAATCAAGGTATAGTACTATTTAATAAACTCTATTCTCTTCAAATCTGAGACTATGACTCAGTGAATAAGCAACAACAATGTAGTTCAATAACTGCATTATTGATGCCAACAACTGGATAACCATCAAAGTTGAATTATATTCAATTTCAAGAACAATATTAACAATTCAGTCTATAAAAAAACAAAATTCTGGACTGCAGCAAAACCTTTCAAGCCCCCTTTGTTCAGCACAGCTGCGGGGTTCCTCCATTTTACATCCATTCACTGATACTCCACTCTTACTGGAGACTTTGGTGCAGCTTCCATCTAGTGGCACAGATGTGTAACAACAATAGAAAAGTCTAGACCGTTAATTATAAGATGGCCCCCATTTTTGAGAATATGATATCTAGAATAAAATATCGTCCTATATGCGGGCCAATACGGTATTAATGAATAGTAGACAATATGTCATACTTAAAGCACACTTTACTCAATGTTTGTACATCAGTGTTAAAAGCTAAATGTATCCAACAGTCCATCTAGTGAGTCTCGGAATGAAAGGATGAGAGAAATAAGAAAGCTGAAGTTTCTGAAACGATGAATTTAGTGAGAATATCACAACACATGTATCCTTTCATATATGGTCACACACACACACACTTCTGGGAGACTCTGGCTCTCTATATGATGTTCTCTGTCTCTGAGCAGAGATTAAACAGTCTGAGAAAAACTGTTTCTGAAAACTGTGGAAACTATTTCAGAATGAATGTTCCCCAATGTAAAAAATAGCAAACATTTTGAATTGAGTCATCATCTACAGTACATAAAAATTATCAAAACATTTCAAGAATCTCCAGAAATCTACATGCACAATGGACAAGGTTAAAAATAAGTATTGGAGGCCCAGGGAATTTTTAGGTCTTCAAGCAGCACAGCACTAAAAACAAACACATTTCTGAGATGAAAATCAATGTACGGACTCAGGAAAGACTTCTGGAAATCACTGTTAAAATGAAAATTCTGTAGTTAAAACAATCCTTGTAAGGAGTATAAACTTTGATTAGGGACTAAAAAGCATGACTTGAAGCAGTTTTGAGAGAGAAAGAAATTTGTGTTTGAAGCAAAATGACAATTTATGTTAATATTTAGGGTGCTTAATAAATATCAAAATAGCTATTTTAAGGTTCTGACATGACTCAAAAATATTATTCCACATAAGTAGGAGTGAGGATAGGGTCAGACAAACCAAAATAAATATACAGGAAAAGCCAAAAAGGACTGTAAAGACATGCTTTGGGTCACTGCTACCTTGTTTTTGTCCATCATAGTCAGCTACTGAATGTTGCACAAACTACGGTCAATAGATATAAAAGGAGGAGGGTTCATGGCCTCTGCTTCCATAGAATTGTATCAGCGCATGTGTTAGAAGCAGAGCAACCATGTGGTAAAGACCTCGAGGAAATGTATAAACTTGTGGAAAAAAAATATATATATATAAAAAATCCCAATTTATCCATTCATCACAGGCTTACCTCAATAATAATTAGGCAAGAGACAAGATATATGGTGAACATACAAGACAACTCCATACAGAGACAATCATACGTACTCCCAAAGTCAGTTAAGAAACACCAACAAACCTAACACATATTCTTTGACTGTAAGAGATCACCAGAGTACCCGGAGGCAGGACCAAAAACAAGCAAACTCCACACAGAAAGCTGGGATTCGAACTGGGAATTTTTAGCTGTGAGGCAACGGTGCTAATCACAACACTGTGATTCATGAAAATGTGAACATATTTGGAATAACACTTTAATAAAACCCTTCAATGAGGTCATGAAGCAGAAGAATAAAGACACTGTTGAGACCTTTGATTCTCTGCTTATGGGCTTATGAGTTTCCTGAGTAATTGACCACACATACGCTGCTACAAAAGCATCATTTAAACATAAATTTGCATTTTTTTTAAGAGGAAGAATTTCCATTCCATGAACATGCAAATAATATATGATGCACAAGTGTGCCTGACTAATATTGGTTCAAGTTGGCCTGGATCAACTCACAACTTAAGTTCTTACAGTCAGCATGGGGGTTGAGGCTCCAAGCTGATAAGGTCCAGGATGGGCTTCTGATGAGTAATGTGTTTTAAATTGAAATCACTGAGATTATAGATTAGATGTATAACTATGCAATTGCCCATCAGGGATAGCGGTTATCCTCTGAAGACGTGGCTGTTAACAGCCCTCACCATAGTCTGCAGAGACTGCAGATACAATGATGCCCGTTGTCGTATTCGGGCAGTTATAGAGCAAGCAATTGGAGAGTTAAAATGTTGGTGGCGCTGCCTTGTCAGAAGTGGAGGTATAGTCTTATATTGCCCTGACACATTGTGTGAGATCATCGACCCCAGATGCATTACCCATTTGAGCCATACTTTGTCGGTACGCACCAGCTCTTTGCTTCACCTCCACCTTTCTGTCTGACTTTTTTTTGTAATTAACAGTGTGGTTTTCTGCTTCCACTGCATTGACAGCTTCTACCACATGCTCCCACTGCATTTCTTTAACTATTTATGCCACAAGATAAATGCCAAATAAAATATTTTTCCTGGCCTCATCTTCGGAAAGGAGTGTCTCTAGTTAATACCTGGTGAAATTTCTCTTTTTCTCACTTGGTTTTGCTATTTTCTTTGTTTGTACATGGGTGCCATCCACGCCTGTTTATACGCTGCTCATACTCTTAAAGGGAGGCGACAGGGTGGAGTTTTGTGCTCCTGCATGCACATTCAACTCCACTGTGATTGTGATGTACTACAAGAATGTGAATGGAGTCATGCATATGCAAAGTTTAGTACTTCTGAATATTTGTGTGTGTATGGAAATTTCCACACAAAGTTTTAGTATGAAATTCACACAGGTCTGTGTACATGAGGCCCCTGGTGTCAGCTAGCTGAAGTGGTTTGAGCATCTGCTCAGGATGCCTTCCAGATGCGTCAGGAAGTGAAATGGTGGTACACCATCTTACAGAGCCAGTTCTTGTCCCGCCTCCTTTGCAGTCATGTGGTTTTCCCAGTAGACAAGCGAATTTGTGTGTCGTCTCGGTTCTCCAGATCTGGCACTAACATCAACTGTTAAATTCACTTCTGCGTCTAAATGTTAATTTAGCCAAAGAAAACTGCAAGCAAGGAGTGATTTGATATCTTTTTATAGACTTTCTCTGCTTTGCAGGCATCAATTAGTGTCATTTCAAATCATCAGTCAGCTGCTTAGAGGAGCCCATGGCTGTTGAGCATGAAGGGTTTAGGAGTCAGTGTGCATCATTTCTGGAATAATTTTCATTAATGAATTTAAAATAATTATTTACCAACTAAGAAGCACAGAGTTTCAATATTTTCATTTTCTGCAGTATTGCAATATTTAAAATATTTCACTAGGTAACATTTTATTGAGAAAGGAGGCACAGATGTACCTGTTAGAGAATGTTCTAAAGATTCAAAGTAAAGAAACAGTATTTTTAGTTGACTCCATCTGATAGAAATCTGATCTGAACAGGTGTCGCTATCACTCATATTTGACAATCAACTGACTCACCTTACCAGTTAATTTAATTTTAGTTAGAACACAGGTCTTTCATTCCCATCATCTCCTTGGGCCAAAACAGCTCCAATCCCTGAGACTTGTACTCTTCCAGGACTCAAAAGAGGGCAGGGAACATCATAAAGGACCCCTCTCACCACATCTTTTTGAACTGTTTCCATCTGGCAGGTGCCTCAGAGCGCTCTGGACCAGGACTATTAGGCACCAGAACAGTTTTTCTTTCCCTACAGCCGTCTTTCTACTCAACCAATATTGCACTATTATTTGCGCCATTATTGTATATATGTATACTTGCATATTTTTGCATTATTATTTTTTGTTTTGTTTTCTTGATTATTTACTATATATATTTATTACATTTCATTAAATAGAGAGACAACAACTGCTGGCAAATAATTCTTTGTATGTGTTTATGTACTTGATGTATAAAGCTGATTCTGATTCTCTTGCATCAACCTGAACCAGAAACCACTGGTGAAAGTCTGAGCTAGACAGGATGATGAATATGAATGAATAAGAGAGAAATCACTGTCAAAAATACATCACAGGTGGACTGCTGCGTAGCCCAGTGGTTTAGGTAGGCAGTGCATGTGCATGTACAGAGGCTACAGCCCTCCTGCAGCGATTGCAGGTTTGACTCCCAGCCTCTTACACTTTGCTGCATGTCTCTCCCATTCTCTATGTCACAGTGTCCTTTCTCTCTAACTGACTGTAAATAAAGGCCACTAGAGCCACAAAAAAAAAAAAAAAACATTATGGGTTCACAGGCATCATCTATAGAACAGAGGATACATCAATTCCTCAAACTGCACATTCTTCATGATTTCTTCATGTCCAGGGGATTTTCTATGTGTGATTGAAACATGGCTGGTGTTGGTAAGTCCTGCATTTTCACTGACCTGCTTCAACAGGATTGCTGACATTTTAACCCCACACAGATGTCAGGCAAAGGAGGAGTATGTCCCAATGTTTTTAGGAATAACGATAAATAAACTGAGCTTATTTGACCTGGGTCACTCTCACTGACTGCAGCGGTCTATAAGCTTCCCAAATGCATTTGTATTTGTAAATTAGTTTTCTAATTTCTGGGCAGAAGTTAGGCTTAAATATGACCATGTCTCCATCATTGGTGTTCCTGTATGTCGGCCTGATGAGCAAGGGACTTTTTAAACCACATTGACTCTTTTAATTTGTGCGGTCCTTGTCTGGTCCCACACTTGAATGCAGACACACACTTGATCTTATTTTATCTTATGGTTTACAGATTTTTTTTAAATTATATGTTCTCTGATTATATGCCTGTCCTATTTGACATTATTTTTGCAATTTGCATAGTTAAACCTTGTATTTCTGTTCAGCACTGTTGCATTATTAATCCTCCGTGAACAATCCTCTGCTGTTTTCAACCAGAACAGTGTTTTTCCTGATTCTGTTTGTTACAATACTGAGGATTTTAGCTTATGGTTTAACTCTAACTGCCGCACTGCTTGGCTGCTGTGGTTCTAGTAAAATCAGGCAGCTTAGGGCTAAACTTTAGCCCTGGGTGAATGATGCCACTCATGCTGCCAGATATGAATGTTGCAGACCTGAACACAAGTGAAAAACAGACACAATGCAAGTGTCTTGCACAATGCACACTTTGTATTAAACCATCCCCTGATCTGCTGTCTGTGAAAACCTTTTTACATTTTTTATTGAAAAAGTTACTTCCATTAGGGCTTTAATCCCACTTTCTGCTCAGTCTTTGTTCCGCGCTCTACTGTCTGTAACCAGTTTCAGCCTGTAACACTCGTTTTAACAAGCGATTTTTACAAGCCCTCAGATTCTCTGAATGATGCTACACCCCCCTCAATTTTTTAGAGGTTTTTCCCACTCTGTGCCTGCAGCCATAAACAGTAATCTGTTAATGATTAAAACCTTTAAGCATGCCATAGTTCAGCCTCTGATTTAAAAAAAACAAAAAACAAAACAGGTCTGGACCTCATAATTCTCCAATTACAAGCCTATTTCTAAACTACCTTTTCACCAGTAATGCTTGAAAAATAGTTTACTGTCTCCTAACAGACATTTGGGACGAACACAATATTTTATTAGGTTTTCCAATCAGTTTTAAAACACTGCTTTGAACCAGTTCTTTTAAGAGTTTTGAATGGTATATAGTTTTAGCTGCTGACTCTGGTGAGTGTTATTCTTTTGCTTTTATATTTAACTGCTGCATTTGCCTCAAAGAACCATTAAATGATTTGGAACAGTGGTTGGGCATCACACTTGAATGGTTCAGGTCCAAACTTCGAGATCAAACTTTCTATGTTAGCCTTGGTGACTCTTCCTCTGCAACAGGGACGGACTGGTAATCTGTGCATTCTGGAAAAGTCCAGAACAGCCGTCAGCCCTGTTCAGTAACCATAATTTTCAGTCTATCAACTAACAGCAGAGGGTGCTAAGATGATCATTTATCAGATATAGGCCTAAAAACCAACAAAGCAGACGAACGTTAACTCATTGACTGCCAGACAGCTGCACAGCAGAGAGCCTCATACTGCCAGAGTTTTGGAGCATTTTCACTGATTTTCCAAGACCAATAGAATATTGTGTTCCATGACTCTGTGAACACTGAAACCACCAACTTAAAGGGTAGACTTTCTTCTTTCATCAGGAAAAAAAAGTTTGTTTCTACCTTCTTCCAATCTCAAGTCTCAGCAGTAGAACATGGGGAAGTTTCACCGAAATCACCCATTTCTGACCAAACAATAGAAAAAAATGAGCTTTTTTGTGAAGAGAAGCAAAACAATGAGTTTAACACAAATATTTGTTGTTTTTCTGACACTTTAAACATCTGAACAGTGGTTTCCTTCTATAGAACCAAAAGAAAAAAAGGCAGAAGGTTTGATTTATTATTTATTTACACATATACAACATTATATAACACATTTTGACATCTTCATGCTAGATGGAGTCTTCCCAACAACACCTGGATGTATAACCTATAAATTACAGAAATATATATGTAGTATCCGTCCCATGTAGCTATTAAAGAATGCAACTGAATTATGATTTAGGTATTAAAAATTATAATGTACTTTAAAATCAGCCCCTGAGTCGGGGCTCGTGAACGTTGAGGTCTGAAACTTAAGGACCGCTTCACTTGCGAACAAGCAAAATAAAAGAGCATGTGCAACAGTTTGTACTCACAGTCTCCATATTCATTCAGTTTAGCAATGCTTGGTTGTAGATGGCTAACGGGAATACCGAGGGAATGATAAAATGTAGATGGGAAGATGATAGCCTCAACGAGACCGTTCTCCGACGATGACCACTGGAAACGTTGACGCCAGCGGGAATAATTCAGAATCTCTTCTAGGTGCCCACAGGAAAAATGTCCAAGAGTGCATCCCGGTCCTTTCCCTTGGCAAATGCATAAATATCCCTTAATTACTTCCATAAACTTTCCATTACTTTGACATAAACTCAGTCCGAGTTCATTCAGCTTCAGTTCTTATTTACAGCACTAACACAAATTACAACATTCAGCAACTTTACATCACAGAATTGCAACAAATGCTAAGCGCTGCTAACAAGCTACTCGCTAATCACGTTTAGCCTTACTCATTATAATACAGTGTAATAGTAAAACTTAAAAACTAAAGAAATATATATATTTAAGACCTGTAAGAAAGGTGCTATCTTAGATGAAATAAAATTAAGATAATCCTTTATTTATCCCACAACAGGGACATTTATATAGTTAAAGCAACAGGAAAGTGCACACAGTGCAAACAAAATTACACAAGTAAGTACACTGTATTGACCTAAACATAGGACGACTGATTAAAAGACAACCCCTATGTTTCACATATCATTTTGGAAAAATAAAAATATGATGAAGGCAATAAGGTTATTCACAAAACAACTTTTTATTGAACAACTATTATAGAAAAAAGTCACACAGAGATAACATTTTACTGTATTGTTAAACATTTAAATGATTCAATCTTTTTTAGGAAGTATGGTATCATACTTAAGGTAAGGTACGTGTCAGGTTTCCATGTTATTTAGGATTAACACACAACCGTGTGTGCTCATTGTGTTATTTTCCTGTGTTTTTGGTTTCATTCTCCTGTGCCAGGAGCCTGCTCAGCCACGGTCGCGGTCTGCTCGGGATGTGAGCGGGTCGTTCATAAGTCACAACATGCTCTCCAAAGGGTTAGATTACCGTAGCAATGGGTGGTATTGGGCGATGGTAGCCTCGGCACAAGGATTGGGGATAACAAATAGCTGTTATGTTTGCTCAGCCTTACCTCAGGCGGCTGATAACTCAGTTCCCCTCACGCCTTTCCCGCTCACTGGAGCGGAAACCTTAGGGGTTAGTGGTGTTCACCAGGGGGATTAAGAGGGCGACTCGAGACGCTGAGGGTCATCTGAGGGTGGCAAACATCTCAAGCTTGTTGAATAAGTGTAATGTGTCCATACCTGACCATTCTGGGATTTGATATATAATACAAAATTCAAATGTTGCAGATCAGCTTCAGGATCAGAGAGTTTTACATCTTTGTTTAAAGTAAGTGCATAAAGTCCAAACCTGTATGAAGCTCCTGTGTGTTTCTCTCGATCGTGTTCTCCTCGTGGGCGGCTTCTGGGGAAAAGCGTTTGTGGTCTCACTAGGAATGCCACGTGCGGAGTCCGACGTCGAGACAATAGTGAGGGGTGTCTCCACCCTTACCTGTCATCTTTAAATATCTCTGAGCTTCTCACTTAGGTTAATAATCTGGGTGTTACTGATTATCCTCGGGTTTATCAAAACTTCTTTATGGGTATTTATGATTCGTTGACTCATCGTCACATTAAATGATTATATTAATTGTCCCTGTTATCTGTTTCCAAGCGTGAGGTCTGGTCTCATGTTAATCGCGTCTCAGTGGGGCGAAGTTCTTAGGGGTTAGTCCCTCGGAGGGGTACTATACATTTGGCCGACGAGGTCAACAGTCTGGCGTTTGATTGAACCTTTAAACCGTACATCCTTAGCCTCAGAGGGGGTTTGGGATGTCACAATGGAGACGCAGCGTCACAGGGACTCAGCGGAGCCCTGGGGGTTTGATCTGTGGACATGGCTGACCTCAGGCTCCTGATACTGGGTGTTTTTGAAAGTATTTACTCCAGTCCTGTTCATTTTGATTCTGTTTTTTTGTTTTGTTTTTATGTGTGATTCCATGTATACGCCACATGATGTTAAAAGCAATGACAACATCTTTCTTACGTGATCAGAGACCTGATCCATTCCCCGACATTAACTGGGGCGGTACACCTGCTGGTGCTGCTGAAAACTGAAATATTCTTTGCTTAAGACAGTTGTGTGGCCTTATTTCCCACTGGATTTTTGGCCTAGTCTAGAGTAGATAGTCCTAGAGGGTCTTTTGCCGTTCCCTTTATTGTCGGAATCTGACATCCTAAATTGTGAAAATCCAAAATTCAACCCCCAAATTTAATAATTTCATTAATCACTTAGCCAATTAATCAACTGATTCTAATCTGAGCTGCAAACCCGTATGCATAGCTGGGGACGGGTGTTTGGCCGCCTAGGGGGTCACATCGAATAGAGTAGACTGACTCAGAGAGCACCATTATTCCCTGTTTAGCTCGCAATTGTGGGCTGTGCCCTTTGGGTCGGGAACCGCTAGCTCTACTGCTGTGATCTAGATAAGCTTTCATGTATGCAAAGAAAATATGAGGTGCAAACACAAAAGCAGGGATTGTAAAGTTAAAAAATGCGTCCTTAGCCTAACGGCTCTGAGGCCATGACTTTTTGCCTCTAAACCTGCTTCATTGTAGGTCACCGGATTGTTGTGTTTATCAAGTCGGTGAGTTTGTGTCTAGACAGATCACAAGGTTTTACAAGGTTATGGGTTGCTGTAATTTTCCATTTGATGCAGAATTGTATTAGATGAACTGCCCGCCTTTTTGTCTTGGCATTCTTCTGAAGAATCCTGATGCTGTGATGAGCTCTGTGATTTTGACTGCAGCCTTGGAGAAATAAACCTCCGTTTTGCACCTCCGTCGTTGTCAGTGCGATGCTCAACAGCTGAATAGACTGCATCACCAGTGCACAGTAATTAATAATTCTTACGACTAAGAAGATTCCAAAAATTCTTAGCTTTACAGGTATAGTACTATTTAATAAACTGTATTCTCTTAAAATCTGAGACTATGACTCAGTGAATAATCAACAAGCATGTAGTTCAATAACTGTATCAATGATGTAAATAACTGCAGAACCATCAAAGTCCAGTTATATTCAATTTCAAGAACAACAATAATAATTCAGTCTTTAAAAAGAAAATTCTGAACTCCAAAACATTCAAAGTTTGAACGTTTTGGAGTTTTGAATTTGTTCTGAAAGGAAGAAAATCCCTTATTTTTGTATTTTTCTGAAGAACAATTCTATTTTGTATTGTGGTTTTCCTTTTAGTCCTTAAAAAAATGTTTATTTCCTAATGTTAAGAAAAACTTTGCTTATTACTGTTTCATTGTTTCAAAAGAAAAATGTTAATTGTGACAATAAAGTATTTTGCTGTCACCTATAAAGTTTGCTGAAATTCTATCGTAAGTTTTAACAAAAAGGTCAGCAATTTCATGACAGATAGAGCTTAATATGAAAAAAGTATCGGTATCAGTATCAGTATCGATGATACTGGCCCTGTATTTACTTGGTATCGGATCGATACCAAAATTCTCAGTATCGCCCAGCTCTACTTCTGAGTCTCATCTGTACAGTCTGTACAAAAATCACTACGGGGATTCCCTTGATCCCACTCCTTCACTTTTGTGATTGGACTAACATCTCGTGACAACCAATACAAATTAATGAATATCAAGACTGACAATCTGATCTAAAATAGGGTTAGGTTGTACGCTGAGCGTGCTTTACAAGTACTTTTCAAACAAATTATCCAAATTTTCAAATGTTCAACCATAAGTGATCATCAGTTATAATTTAAACCTTTTTATAAAAAAAAAGAGATGTGAACTTAACTAACATATGACTTTTTTTTAAATGCTGTAATTTATTCAATCTATTTTAATAACTGCTTTCTTTAGTCTGGTCTAAAAATGATATTTTTAGACAGGGCTACATATACAATCAGCATAAATATATTTTTGATATTGCTGCAGTGTGGAGGTACGCCCCCTCTTTGTTGCACTGCAGGTGTGGAACTGGGACCTCTGCTGGGTGCAGGACCTGAAAATTTTTTCAAGAAAAAATACAATTTTGATATCAAGATTTCAAAGGGCTCTAACTTGAAAGCCGTTTGAGATAAAGATATACTGTCAATGATAAATATCTTCAGATCGTTTCCACGTTAACCAACGGGCTCATCAAAATTTGGGCTCCACTTTCGATACTCTTCCTCTTCTCAGGAACTCTCAGTTGCCATCATCATCACCGTGATTTCTGGTGCGCCATTAGCGGTGTTTTTTCCCCGCAGCTTCTCCCTCGTTGCCAGAACTGTTTCATCCCTGCTACATTTTTCCATATTTGCGGTGTTATAAGCCCCCCCGACACCTCGACCTGCTTGGCGATTGCAGAATGCTTTCACACCGGTCATGCTGAGGCGAAGCAGCCGATATACTGTCTGCTGATTGTGGATTACAGCGCGCTGACACGCCGTCACTACTACCGTCAGTTTCTGCTTCACTTGACAACTGCATATCTTCCTCGTCGGAATCAGAGTTAGCCAGAACCTGACAAAGTACTTGTGGACCAACCTCTATAAACCAACTATAAACCAACCTCTCAGCATCGTGAGTAAATGAAAAAAAAAAGAAAAGGCGTCATTCGCTCAGGTCAACGCCCTGCATTCCTCCCTCTGCTGCACCGCGCGTCTGTGCCAGAGGGTGTTTTACAAACTCATTTAACCCTAACCCTGTCTGTCCCTGGTGGTGGCCCCAGTGTAGCACCCAGTGACAGAGGAGGTGAGGGTGGACTCGGTGATGGCTGTGTAAAACTGCACCATCATCTTAGTCGGCAATTTGAGCTTCAGCTGCCGCAGGAGGAACATCCTCTGCTGGGCCTTCTTGATGAGGGAGCTGATGGTCGGGTCCCATTTGAGGTTCTGGGTGATGGTGGTGCCCAGGAAGGAAGGAGTCCACCCTGGAGATGGGGGAGTCCATGAGGATGATCGGGCTGTGATTTTCCTGAAGTCTATGGTTATCTCCACTGTCTTCAGGGTGTTGAGCTCCAGGTTGTTGCAGCTGCACCAAGACATCAGCCGATCCACCTCCTTCCTGTAGGCCAACACATTGCCATCCAAGATGAGCCCAATGAGGGTGATGTCATCTGCAATCTTGATCAGTTTCACAGACTGATTCAATAGCATCCTCTGTTGACCTGTTCTGTATGTATGCAAATTGGAATGGATCCAGTGTAGGCGGTATTGATTTCTTAATGTGTGTCATTGCCAGTCTCTCTAAGCATTTTGCTGGTGGGAGGTGAGTGCAACAGGCCTATTATCATTTAGGCATATGACATTTGTCACTGCATCACCTTTTCCGAAGACTCAAATATATTTTTTTCCTGAACTTTCCACAGTAGAGTGAAACTCTACCTACTGCATAAATGGATTACTTAATAGGTGCTTCAAGGCTTGATTGAGCAACCGCTTTGTTCAGACCCGTTTCTCCTTGCGTAAGTTCTACCATCTCTTTCTTGAGAAAGAAATAAACTTTTTTTCAGTCTGTTTTTCATAATATCCAATTGCTTTGTCAGGTAGTAATGTTGTTCTTGATCACATTCCAGTCAGGGAGCAGGGGCTTGGGTTTTTGTTTGTTTTTTATCCAATTGTACCACATCGCTGAGAGGAGGATAATCAATATAAGCGTAGTAAACCATACTCCCAAATTCAATTTCAAAATCGTCATCACCCACCTTGTTTACACAAAGATGTTTTACTTTGATTCATTGTTTCAGTTGTTTTGTCCATTGTTGTAAAAAAAAACATTTTAGCTGCTGCATCTTGGATGATGTGAAAATAGTTTGCAGTAATTTCTGAAAATATCTCTATATCTCTCTGAGATAAATTGCTGCAAAGAAGATGTGTACACTTCAGCCTTCCAGTACAAGTCAGAGTCCAATCATCTCCTGTTGTTGGGTGCATCAGTGGTGGACAAAAGACTGAGGACCAGTTTGTGGCACGCTATCGGAACAGTCATCTCATCTCGAATGTAAGCGAGATTAAGGATGTTTTGGTGCCTACATAGTCCTGCCTCTTATCCTCTCTGGTCTATTCTGTTGCTCTCCATTCTCCTGCCTTAAACATAAAGCGAACATAAAGTGTTTGTCGACTTCAAGTTTGTAGTTTAACTCAGAATTTGTTGAACCTCCCTTTTTGAAAAAGGCCCTAGAACTTATGTCTTTGTAGGATGTGCTGTCCATATAGGCTCAACACACCACAGCCACCCAGGACTCTACACCCACCATCTCTTATAGTACACAACTTACATCTCCCTTCGTGCCCTCTGAGAGACAGATCCACTCAGTGAGACCCTGACACCCGACTTTTTATTTAAAGGCAATAAATATTTAATTTGTGAATGTGTCGTGAAAGATCACACGGGCATGCACAAAGGACCAAGTGCTGAATATGGAATGCTCTGATAAATATTTCAATACTCCATTTCCCCAGTCCCCGGTTGACTCCCCAGGAACCTGGAGCTGATCTTGGCAAGAATTAAACATGTTTTTCTTGAAATATTCATTTTGTAAAAACAGAGAGTGCCTTGCTGATTTTGAAGATTTCAAAAGGTCTAGCTTGATCTTTTGTCTGTTTTAAGGTCCTGACTTTAATGACATAATATATTCTCTCAAATCTGGGTTTGCAGACAACAATGTCAATAATCCACATACTAACAAAATATTCACTCACTGCCTCACTGCTTCTATAAATAGTAGCCCACACATTGTAAGCTGTGCCTCTTTCTTTCTTGTTCACATAGGAATTTTATTTTTGCTAAAAAAAAAAAAAAAAAAAAAAAAAAAAGACCTTGACTAAAAATTAAAACTTTCAGGGTATTCTTTTCTGTCCCTGTACTACTGCAGTGGTCGTCTGTGAATCAACATAGGAAAGTTGACTCTTATTACAAGTTTCTGTTTTAGGTTCATCTCATAAAAAAATAAAATAAAATAAAAATGAATAACTGTCTAAACAGAAATGTGGAGTAAATGTGCATTTCATTATTAGCTGGACACAAAATAGAAAGCAATAGACAAAGCATTCTGGAAGGTAAAAAGTCTTCAAGAAAAAAGAAAAAGATAGTGAGGTGTTGCAGCAACAGGACAAAATTTGTTAAGCATTTAAAAATGTGCTGCATAAACTCACTGCACTCACTGTTCTATGTTTGAAGAGGGGAAGAAAAGAATTGCTAAAGAAAGACAAATTTTAGTCACATATGTACATATGTTGAGTTATATATGTACTACAGCGTTTATGTAAAACATCCAGGTTCCAAAAAAATATGATACTGTATAAAATATAAACAAAAATGGTATTGGAATAATTTGCAAATCTCATAAACCCATATTTTAATCCTAATAGAACATAAAGAACATATTACATGTTCAAACTGAGACATTTTACAATTTTTTTGAAAATATAAGCTAATTTTGTCATTGGCGGCAGGAACACATCTCAAAAAAGTTAGAACAGGGATGTTTATCATTGTGTGGCATCTTCTCTTCTGTCCTTAAACATCTGGGAAGTGAGCAGACCACTTGCTGGAGTTTTAGGAGAGGAATGTTGTCCCATTCTTGTCTGATGCAGGATTGTAGCAGCTCAACAGTCCTGGGCCTTCATTACCAGACTTTTCATTTTATAATACACTCAATGTTTTCTAAAAAGGTCTGGACTGGAGGCAGACCAGCTTCTATTGTGATGGATGCAGTATGGAGTTTAGCAGCATCTTGCTGAAATATGCAAGGCTTTCCCTGAAAGAGGGAATGAAAGAGACGATGAGAACATATGCTGTTCTAAAACCTTATGTAGTCCTCAGCATCACTGATGCATATCCAGATGTGTAAGCTGCCCAGACAACAGGCGCTGATGCAAGCTCTATGGTCCTTCTCCTCTTTAGTCTGGAGGACATGGCATATACGGTTTCCAAAACAGAATCAAAGTTTGTTCCATGAGCAGAAATGTTTTCCATTTTGCGCCAGACCATTTTAGATGAGCCCAGAGAAGACAGTGGTGTTTCTGGATCGTGTTCACATTCTGACTTCTTCTTTGGACAATACAGCTTTAACTTGTATTTGTGGATTTCACAGTGAACTGTCTTCACAGACAGTAATATCTGGAAGTGTTCCTGAATTATGCAGTGATGTCCAGTAGAGGATTATCCCTGTGTTTAATGCATTGTTGCCTGAGGGCCTGAAGATCACACGCTTCCAATTTTGGCTTTCAACTTTGTTCCCTTGTACACAGGCACTCTCCTGATTCTCTGAATCTTTTGAAGATATTATGTACTCTCGGTGGTGGGATCTTCAAAATATTTGTAATTTTATGTTGAGCAACATTTTTCTGATGCGGTTTCTCACAGATTAATTAATCTCTGCATCAGAGAGGATCTGCATCACTGAAATGCTCCTTTTATACCCAGTCATGTTACTGACCTGTTGCCAGTTAACATAGTTAGTTGTTAAGTGCCCCTCACTTTGTTTTATGATTTGCGATCATGACTTACATTTATTATAGATATGTTACATCACAATCTGCAAGCACCACTAACAGTTAATGCGTATAAAATGTGTTTTTTGCATGCACTCTGATGTTGGTCCAGTGTTTATTACTAAGTGAGGACTAAGACTGATGTCCAGACATTGTCCTGCAATAAAAAAAAGCATAATTAATCAACAGTATTCATTAAATAGATTTCACGCTTTTTCAAGATGAATCAATTGTGAGGCTTAATTTGGCATATTATTTTGAATCAGGCAATTACTGCTAAAGGAAGCTTAGACCCTTCAGTGTTTGCAGCAAGATGTTGCATATTTTCTATAAGTTTTTCGTGGAGAGTGGCAGTTTCATCTGCAGTGAGTTGTTGAGAGAGCAGCATCGAGCCCGTGACTTAAAGAAACTGAACAAACTGATAAAGAAGGCTGACTCTGTTCTGGGGACTGTCCTGGAGCCTCTGGAGCTGATTCTGCAAAGGAGGATACTTCATAAAATGAAGAGCATCCTGGGCAAACCTGATCATCCTCTACACAACACAGTGATTTAGCAACAGTGTTTTCAGTCAGAGGCTTCATCAGATTCAACACAGACCGCTATAGCAGATCCTTCCTTCCCACAGCTAAAACCTTCTACAATAATCTTTGAAGAGACTTAAATCATTACAGTTACTGCAACAATTTAATTTCCTTTTGGTGATCAATGATTTTTTTTTTTTTTTTACAGTTTTGGAATTTGAATTAAATGGCAATTAAATGTTATTTTTGATGATAATCCAAAAAAATTTACACATACTAATTTTATCCTTTGTGTTTTTTGGACCTTAAGCAAGCTTCCAAGTTATCTTTTGCTAGTTTTGCAGCATGTTGGCAACAGTCATTCTGTTTCGAGTCCTCATCACCTACCTCCGCTACCCTATCGTGTTCTTGTGTTTCTTCCTCTTTTGTTATTTTCACATAGAAGCTGCTTTTGCCTGCCCATGCAACACTTTTGTTTTTAAAAGGACTTTGTGTTTGATCACTCCTACCTACAAGTCTCCTACATTTGAGTCCACTACTTCCTCCACCTAACCCAGAGTGTGAAATAGTGTTTTCCCAATTTAAAACTGCTGCTGTACTCATACTAGAAATAACAACAGCAAACCTTTTTTTTTTCAGCTGCTTTGCCTAAGTTACCACCATGTTTCTGCCAAGAGTTCACTTTTTCATTAGTTATAAATTCCAGC
Source organism: Hirundichthys speculiger (assembly GCA_018398805.1). Lineage (NCBI taxonomy): Eukaryota > Metazoa > Chordata > Actinopteri > Beloniformes > Exocoetidae > Hirundichthys > Hirundichthys speculiger. Next base: position 180,495 of record JAGFBZ010002508.1, read on the forward strand.
ACCCCTATTTTCATGAGAGGTTAAGTTTTGGAGCCATCGTTAGAGTGAAAGACAGACAGGAGTCTTTTTTTCACAGTAATCATACAAACAAGTATCCCACCACTTCTGCAACATTAACCAGATGCTGACTATGATGACCATGCGTGAAATGTCCTGCACTCCATATTCAATTCAATTCAATTCAATTCAATTCAATTCAATTCAATTCAATTCAATTCAAACCATTTTTATTTATATAGCATCCATTATAATGCAAATTGTCTCTAGGGGCTTTACAGAGACCCGGAGCATGATCCCTAAGCAAATATCATTAACAAAAATGATATTATTAAATCCCATTCAAAGAAAAATGGCAAGCAAAAAAGCCCTCCTCTATCCGGAGGAAAAAAAAAACCTTTAAGCCAAACAGTGGCAAAGGAAAAACTCCACTCGAGCAGGACCTTGTTCATGAGGGGGGACCTAAAGGCTAGCCAGGTGAAGGGAGAATAGAAAAGGATGATAGGACAGAGAGGATGGAGGACAGAGAGAGGAGAGCACATACATCCTGGCAATACTCTACAGGACAGTGTTTTTATAATAATAATCCGTTAGCTGGAGAACTAAGAATTCCCTGTACTTATATTATATCTGGTACATTGTTAGTACATGCACTACAGAGATGACTGTATAAACAGATGTGGGCGGCAAGATTGAGGTGGTCAGAGGATCAGACTGCTGGTCAGCATGTTAGATGATATCCCAGAGACATCTAGACATTCAATTTTGTGACTGTGAGTGTACCTTCTAGGTACCAGCAGTCTACAGTGTTATGACTGTATACCACTTATACCCTAAAAATTGTACAACAAATAGAGGACAAGAGCACAATTTGTAACATAGCCATAGTTCACTTAACCGAAAGAATAAATTAGCTAATGATGCTCTACTTTTTTGTAACGCACAAAAAGCTTGGCTTCTGGTATTGATGACAATCTTGCCTTGACATTTAGTAATCAGAGAAACATTTCTCCATCACCCCGAAGGTTTTGTCTACAATATTAAGTTGGGTTTTTTTCATGTTGTGTCTAGTTGTTGTTGTTTTAAACAGATTTTAACACCTTCCTTTTTACAGTACAGTGTTCCCTGTCTATTGCGGTAGTTACATTCAGAACCCCCTGTGATAGGTGAATCATGGTATGGCGAGACCATAGAAAAATCTTTTTTTTTTTTATAGTTTAAGCCATAAAATCCCACTCCTACATGCTTTAAATACACTTTTGAATACACTGTAAACAAATTTGTTTTAAAAGAAAAAGATATTGCAAGCAAAGAAATCTATGGATAATACTGTAACAACTCTGAGGCATAGAATAATTCAGAACTCCAACTTTATCATAAGTCAGTGAATCCCCCAATCCATGACACAGAAGAGAATCATCAGCTGTCCCTCCCACTTCATTTATACTGCTGAAATAATTATAGCAGAACCCACTGAACTAAATAGAACTACATGCTACATAGAGCAACAAAAGAGCACACAGAAAAGCACCCATAACCCCAAAGACAGAGCAGGGAAGGTCCCTGAAATGGCAGTCCACAAGTCCATGCGCTGCCGCACCTGACAATGCCTCCGACATCCCAATATCTGTCACTACAATATTCACTACATATTGCAATAAACAGCCGATCTCCGCAATATAGCAAAGGTTCAGTGATAAAAAAATGAATTTATTAATGAAACAAATCTGTGATATAGAAAGACAGCAAAAGGTGAACGGTGATATAACAGGGGATCCCTGTATATGTCATACTTGCACAAATGAATTGTTGTTATCAATGGAAAAAATAAGTTTGCTTTACAAAATTCACCTTTATTATGTTTTTTTCATTTTTTGTCATTCCACTCAACAGCAAGCTCCTCCAAAGGCAAGAATAAGACAGTCTTAAGAATAGGAAGCAGTTATATCACCACAGTAAATCACAGTTGCACCACTCCCTGTAATAAATGCATGCTTCACACAGAGCCATGTCTGAAGTTTAAAGCCATGTCTGAAATCTAAACTTCCTAATGGTAATTCCAAAAGTAATCTTTGATCAACAGTTTCATGTTTATTTCTCTACAAGGAAGTTAATGAAGTAACTCAGGCCTTGCAAACAACATAAACCATTATTTCCGCTCTCCATCTGAAGAATCATTTCATTTTCAGAGGTCAGAAAAAAAAATACACAGTAAATAAAGAAGACTGATGAAACAAGGGGAATCCTCACCTACACAACCCCACCTGCCCTTATAAGATTTATATGAAAAGGAAGAACAGTAATATTCATTTTTGTGGTGAAATGTCTTAAGCTAGCCCAGTGTGATGCTCCTACTTGTATGAGTCATATTCATCAATAAAGCAATTGTTTAAGCTCCCAATGGGTTACAGCAATGGCTGTAAAATTTATGAGCAGCAGTACAAACAGACAGTGGATGGATCGAAAAGGGTCCCGGAGGCAGCCAGAAGAGAGTCCTTAGCAATAACAGCACAATCAATCACATGCAGCATGTGTCACATCCAACCCCAGGCTCCCCAGCAGTGCAATCAGAACATATTTTCACATTCACATGATCCCAGCGATGTCACCATATCTTACTGTGGGAGCAGCTGGTTTGATATGTGTAAAGATTTACAGCCCTGTAATCTTCATCTGCCAATATCTCTATCCCTGGTTTCAGGGCTGTCTATGTGACGGTTATTGAAGCAATAGTTGTGTAATTACACCTTGTGATATAGTCAGGCATTCCTGCATATTTTACTTTCTTTCTTTCTTTCTTTCTTTCTTTCTTTCTTTCTTTCTTTCTTTCTTTAATCCATTTATCCTGTTATATGTGTTTTACAGCCTGAAATCATCAAAAGTTAGGTCAATAAGAATACATATAAATAAGTCAAAATTTAGCTCTCGGTTTCCACCACCAGAGACAACAATGCCAGCTTTGGCCAAGGTTAAAACAAGGCTTCACTTTCACACTGTGAAGTTATAAGTGGTAGCTTTGATTATAACTCCTTATTCTGTGCCTATGTGGTTATATCAATCATTGATGAAGTTCTTGACATCAACAACTATTGTCAAGTTTATTCCTGGGGCCAGAGCGGTCGACACTGAGTCAAATTTGAAACTGTTGGTGAGAAGCAATCGTAGATTTGGTAAGATTGTATTACACATTGGCAGAAATGAAATTCCTCCGTGCCTGTCGGAATTCCCAAAAATTAATATTGAGTCTGTGTGTAGCGACACCAAAACAATGTCAAATTCCAAATTCTCTCTAGACCCTTATCCGATTTGACCTGTAATGACATGTACAGCTGCAGGTCATCATCTTGTCATTGATTGTCACAATGGTATCCAGCAAATAATGTTGGCCTAGTAGATAATTGGCACATGTTCTGGGGATGACCTGGTCTGGTTAGGAGAGATGGCATTTATCCTACTTTGAATAGAATACTTGTCTTATCTAATAATCTGGTCAGGTTTATTGATTGTCCTAAACTCTGACAATCCAGAGGCTAGGCCAGGAGGCAGAGCTGCAGTCCTATACTCTTCTCTGTGCTTCTGTCAGAGTACTTACCCACCCACTACCACGTTAATATTGTATCTGCCCTTGGACCATTTAAATTAATAAGATCTTAATTTAATTTTTGGAAAAGCAGTGACCTCCTTCGATTTAAGTTAAAACCAGAAAACTGACTGAAAACAAAAACACGACGATCAAATGAGGATTGTTAAAAATCAGTTCTCTTTCCTCCAAATTTATTTTATGTAATTATTTAATAATCAATCACCATTTACACATTCTGTCTTACAGACCAATCAGACCTACTGTCATGACAAAAAGAGTATCATTATTGGCTTCATAATTGAATCATGGAATTACAAAAGGGCCCAACTCCATGATTTTGCGAAATCCAGGTTATCTCCCTATCTTGTACATTAGGTTAAGAGCTATCAAAATGAATTAAAGGAAGTCCCAACTCCAGTTCATAAAGCTGTTAACTAAGGGGATGTTTTTTGCCTTGAGTTGATGAAAGGCCCAAGTCCTGGAGAGAAAAAAAATGCTCTCCTGAAAAATATACCTCGGTGGAGTTGGGCCCTTTTGTAACCCCGTGATTCAATTATTATCACACCCATGAAGACAAAGGTCAAGGGGGCGGAGTAGCTACAATTTAAAATTACAGTGTATCATTCAAGTATAGGCCTAAACATTGTCATAACTCCTTTGAAAACTTGCTGTAAAGTCTATAGTTAATAATATATAATTTTCTTGTTTACTCTGTACCATCCTCCTGGTCTTTATTCACAATTTCTCTACAATTTCTCAGACTCCTATCAGATTTATTTCTTCAGACAGAGAAGGTTATCATCAAAGAAGGTAATTAATCCTACAAGGGTACCACCTGGTATAATGCAGCGATGCAAAGTCTGAAACAGAAATGTAGAAAGCTGGAAAGAAAGTGGTGCTCAACTAATTTGAAATTTTGTAACAGTCTTGAGTTTGCCTAAATTGTTTAGTTTAGGTTTCTACCTTGGTTTACTTGTGCACTCTTGTTGTATTGATTTTTGTTGCATTTACTTTGTACTTGGCCTTTTCTCCTGTTTTATTTTGGAAGAACTTCCTCTAGTGTGTGACTTCCTTTTTTCCCTGTTGTAATCATCTTCACTTCCGTCTCCTTATTTGAGTGTTTGTCTGTCTATATATCGTGTTATGTATCTTTCCCCCTTAAATGGTTCATTATCTTTCCCGCTGTCTCTCTGCCCATTTGGTTACCTTTGTTTTTTGACAGTTAATTCATTACTGGTTCATTTATTCATTCCATTATATAGGCACGCATGTGCGTACACACACACAGAAACAAGAGGCAGCATCCAACACAGCTCTTTATGCCTACGACCATAACAATAATGTATGAAAAAGCTCTTTGCAAAACCAGAAAATCTATTACTCATCACTAATGAGAGAAAATAAGAATAACTTCAAATTACTTTTCAGCACTGTTGCCAGGCTGACTCAGAGTTACAGTTCCATAGAGCCGTGCATTCCATCACATTTAACTGGAGAAGATTTTATAATTTTCTTTACTGATAAAAGAATAAATAGTAGAGACTAAATTTATTATCTCCTACCAACGAGGGGATTACAGTATACAGCGCACACTCAAGCGTGAATCAAGCATGGGGGTAGTAAATTCAGCTTAAATAAATACGAAATTTCAATATAAATATTTAAGTTTGCTGCATTTATTTGTTTAACTAAGATTAGTTAGTCCAGGTAAACCAACTTGAAAAAAAAAAGAAAATATCCAGACTCATTTTCCAGTGTAATTTGAATGCATTAAAGCTCATCAGCTCAATTTGTCTTAAATTTTAAGTTAGTTCAGCTCAAATAATCTTTTGAAACCTGGGCGAGGCTACTCAAGCAGCAGAAGAAACTCCACTTGCAGCCTGTTTGGAAGGTCGAGGCACTTGTGTCTGTTTGCAAAGAGCAGCTGTCTGCTTTAGAATTTCATCTTTTGCACTTTGGAACAGCTGACAAGTCCTCTGTTGAGATCTTAAATATTGCTGGAGGACCATTTACCTACTACATCGCTGCCCATGCCACTTGCAAGGTAAGCTTTCTGGCCACCATTTTAGTAGCTTGCTAGCAACAGATATTAATTATTGACTGATACATTTTGACTGGTTTAGTGTTAAGCAGTGTTCAGAAGGTTTTCACTGAATCCTTTTCACAATGAACTGGTGCTTCAATATTTGTAAATATGAAACTCCCAGAAAGACTGAGCTTTTAAAGCACTACGAGCTACGACATATGCATTGTGGGCAATGCACAGGATGGAACTGCTGACTTGCAGTTCCATCCTGTTCCATCCTCCACTTGTGTTTGAGGTGCTGACTGGCGTGGTGATCGGCGACCTAGTCCTCTGGCCATCTCATTCCAGTGCTGCTACCTCCATCTGTTTATGTTTTGTTTATATGGTCGTTGTATTAAGTAATTTGTGTGCTCTCCTCTCTTTGTCCTCCGTCCTCTCTCTGTCCTGTCTCCCCTCTTTTCTTTCTCTACCCGGCTGGTCTTCGGCAGTAAGGTCCCCCCGTATGATCCATGTCCTGCTCAAGGTTTCTTCCTCTTAAAGTGGAGTTTTTCCTTGCCACTGTTTGGCTTAAAGGTTTTTTCTCCCTATGTGGGAGTTTTTTACTTGCCATTATCATTGATTGAATTTAATATTTTAATTTTAGTAAATGATATTTGCTCGGGCTCATGCTCTGGGTCTCTGTAAAGCGCCTAGAGACAATTGACATTGTTACGTGAGGTAGTTATGCAACATATCTTTGGAAAGCTAAGATTCTTGTGATTCAATCAATGCAAACCACTTCAGGGTATAATCATAACAGCAGGTACAATCAACGCCTGTGTCACACCACAAACAAACAAAGAAACAGTTACAAAATTGATGTTTTGTGGGTGGGCTCAGTCACATGCTGAGCTAGACCAAAGATTTCAAGGACAGCAATAAGTTCTTTTGCTTGTTTGTCATGGGTTACATCTACATGCACATTCAAGTCCCCTGTTATGACCAAGCAGTCAAAGTCAGTGCACAAAACTGAAAGTAGTTCAGTAAAATCATCAATAAAACAATTCTGTGGTGGTTTGTAAATGGTGATATAAAGAATGGAAGATTGTTTCATCTCCATTTTGAATGACACATATTCAAATGATAAAAAAAACTCCAAATGATAACTTGTGTGTGAGTATATTGTCCCTGAATATGGCACAAACACCACCACCCTCTGGTTTTGTCGTGTTTCAGACACAAAGGTGAAGTTAGATGGACTAGATTCAATCAGGACTGCATTGGCTGTGTTTTTGTCCTGCCATGTCTCAGTTAAAAACATAAAATCATTGTATGAGTATATGTATAATAAAGTTTTCATCTATGTAGTCATCCCTTACTTATCCTGCTTTAGACTTAGGCTGCTGGGGGAACTCCCATGATGCACCAGACATCTTCACCCTGTCTCTCATCACTGTTTAATTGTCCTGAATCATTTACTAGCATTAACATTGTCCTCCACAGTCTCCCTTCCTTCTCCTTCAGCAGGTTTGATGTTTAAAATTTTACTATTATTGTATATTAGTTAACCAATAATTAGTGAGTTCTAGTGAGGCAATTCTGACTTACACTTTTAAAAAAGAAAACAATCTCTCTAAAATGATCCCACTCTGGCTTTAATCAAAGGCACATTTCTTTATGGTGAAGAATCCATAAATTTAGTATCGGTAGATGGCTTAAGGCTTGTAAAGAATTGTCATATAAAAATTACTTATTGTGCAAATTAGTTTACCAATAATTGATTGAGGTTCTAGTGAGGCAGTTATACAACACTTAAAGCACTTGACATTCGGACAAGGGTGAAAGTGGATTTCATCTCCATTTGTATACAAGCAGAGAATGCCCAGGCACTCACAACAGCACAGACAGCCATTGCCAGTACAAGACCATGAATCAAGGAAATACAGTACACGCGACCAGTTGGTGAAAATAGCTGAACATTTTGATTTGGAAGTTGGGGACGCGCAGCCAGTTCGTCAGCGGTTTTACAGGGTGTCCGATGTGAAACGGAAGGTGATGGAGAAGGAGATCAACTACATGCTTGACAATAAGATAGCTGAGCCCTCGTCTTCCAGCTGGGCTTCCCCGTGTTTGCTTGTGGACAAGGCAGATAAAAGTCCCAGGTTTTTGTACAGATTACCGTAAGGTGAATGCGGTGACTAAGCCTGATGCATATCCTTTGCCCCGCATGGAAGATTGTGTGGATCAGGTAGGCTCAGCCCGGTTTGTGAGTAAATTTGATTTACTCAAGGGTTACTGGCAGGTTCCACTGTCCCCAAGAGCCAGAGAAATATCATCATTTATTACCCCGTTTGGCCTTTTCTCCTACTCTGTTATGAGTTTTGGGTTGCGTAATGCACCCGCAACTTTCCAGCGTCTTATGAACATAGTGGTGTCAGGGTTGTCGGGCTTTGCTGTGTATTTGGACTATGTAGTCGTCTTTAGTGATACGTGGGAAGAGCATGTTCTTCGTATCAGACAGTTGTTTGACCGGATGCACATCTGACGGTCAATTGGGCCAAGTGTAAGTTCGCTAGGGCTACTGTCACCTACCTAGGTAAGGTGGTAGGACAGGGACAGGGGCAGGTGCGACCAGTGCAGGCCAAAGTGAGCGCTATCGCACAGTATCCGTTACCCACCACGAAGAAGGCGCTTATGCGGTTTCTGGGGTTGGTGGGTTATTACCGTGGCTTTTGCAGGAATTTTTCATCTGTGGTAGCTCCCCTGACGGACCTGTTGAAGGCCAGGGCTAAATATGTGTGGTCTCCCTCTTGTCAACAGGCGTTTGATGATGTGAAAGCTATGCTGTGTTCACCTCCTGTTTTAGCGGCGCCCTCGATGGACCGGCCCTTTCAGTTGCAGGTGGATAGGAGTGATGTAGGTGCCGGGGCTGTTTTGTTCCAGGTGGATGGTGACGGGGTTGAGCGTCCGGTGAGTTTTTTTCACGCAAGTTTAACTCGTTTCAGTTGAATTATTCCGTGATTGAGAAGGAGATGCTGGCTCTGGTCTGGGCATTGCAGCATTTTGAGGTTTATGTGGACTCCAGTGCTCCAGTGGTGGTTTACACTGACCACAACCCCCTTCTCTTTCTCCAGACTTTGCCGTGTCCTAATCGCAGGTTGATGCGTTGGTTTTTGTTTTTGCAGGCCTACTGTTTGGAGGTGCGCCATATCCGGGGCTGTGACAACAGGGTGGCAGATGCTTTGTCGAGAGCTATGTGAGGGTTTTTTTTGTTTTCTTTTGCTCCCCACGTGACCTGTTTTTTCCAGGCGTCGGGGTCAGCCGACGTGTTTAGTGTCGGTGGGTGTGCCTGTGTCTGTCTGGTGTGGGTCCTTGTCCTGTCCCTGATGGGAGCCCCTTTTTACAGGGGGGGGGTGTGTGACGACTCCTCCACCTGTACACCAGGTGGTGGTGTTGGTTGTTTTTGGTTTCTTTCTGTTGCAGGTGGAGAGTCGTCAGCCTGAGGAGACACACCTAGGCTCAATGGTTCTGCTCCCATTAAGAAGGCCAGTTCCAGACTGTTGAGTTGGGCTGTGAGCAGGCTGAGGCTCTGCTGTTGGGTTGTGGGCCCAGTCGACCGGATTGTGACTGGCAGAGTGTTTTTGGCCAGGAGTTTTGTTTTGTTTTGGGTTGGGTGTTCCAACTGTTGCCAATAAAATATAGATTTTGTACGACTGCCTTTGAGCTGCCTCCCTCATTTTTGTCACGGCCTTCGAGCCGGGTTGTGACAACAGTCATTCTTAAATGCTTGTTTATCAATATGTTGAGTCTTGAGCTAAATCCCCCTCGACAGCTAGGCCTCGATCGTACACTAACCACTACCTGCAAATTGCGGGCTTAGGAAAGCCACTACCTGTTATGCCGACTACCTGACTCACATTGTAGGTGTAGCAATGGGCGTGTCTTTTTCCCTTTCCGCAAACTCGGTATCTTTGGATCTTTGGTTGCAGATGACGAGTGGTCAGACCACCCGCTACACGCAACCCGCATGTTGGCACATACAAGAGCGCGTCCAAATGGCATCAATGTGCATCCACCTGGTCACATGAATGTTAAACTCAATTCAAGATCATCATAATGTAGGAAAACACCAGTTATTGTCTCTTTTTGTATGTAATCATATTCCCCTACATCCACAATTCCATGGTGTACTTGAGAAACTTCTTGAGTCTCCCTGTTCCTATTGTTCATGCCTGGAGAGACACATGGAGGAAGATTTGCCTCTGGCATGCTCACAGCATAAGCCAAGAATCTGCTCATTATTCTTCCTGTCCAACAAGTAGTGTGACCCCAATGAGATTGGTAGGTATGGATGACAAATCTAATTCACAGAATTGGAGTCATGAATTTACAGTGATAGCTGAAGCAGAGAAAGATCTCTCCAATTTCAGCTGGATGGTGGGAAATGAAGAAGTGAGTGGCATGTGTTGATTAACCTTTTTTTCTGCATATAGCAATCAAGAGGCCATATGCAATTGACATGATAAAGAGTGAATCAAAAATGTATGGAAGCACATGTAACTAAAACCACATTTTGACAGTTCAGCATATTATAATTCATTTGCCTCACAAAAAATCACAATACTGAGGTGTATTAATCTGTGTGTGCTTATTTTTAATTTATTTTTTTGATCAAGCACACATGTACATCAAAACTTACTTCTGAAAAACACATGTTTTTAATCTTACTCACCTCATGGTAGTTACATGCTGGGTTGTGTTATCAGCAAAGATTTATATGAGCATTTGATTATGATTGTCTCAAAAGACATATTTAAATAAAAATGCTTGCCTGGAATGACTCACAAGCACATGACACAGCTTTTTGTGTTGGGATTTACAACACCCACACAAAACTCCACACAAAACTCCAAATAAACATTTCAGAGCCGCCACACTAGTGGTCAAATGTTGGTTTGTTATAATGCCATGGTGTTGGACTTCACTGTTGCTTTTAGCGCAAGATGTTCCAGAGATATAAATCACACGCTGCTATATTGCTGTTGCCTAGTGATACAAATTGAAGCCCACACAAAGGGGTATTCACAAAGTATAAATTAGATTCCGACTTTCTTGCACTGAACAGCGAAGCACAGGCACCGATGGTTAAAAGGATTTTGTAAAGGGGATTTCTTGCTGTGTTTATATATTCAATTGAATTCATTTCTCTAATACTTTAATCCCCAAAGGGAAATTATATGTTGGAGGCTAACTATGAAGTAACTACTTAAGTTCCTTCAGAGTCAAGGGCTTCGGAGAGGGAATGCTGCCCCCCTAGAGAGTGATTATTTTTTGACATGACTTGCACTTGGTGGAGAGTACCACCATAGCGTTGCAGTTTTTCATCATTTTTGTTTGAGGCCTGCAGGCTTTTGCAAATTTCTGCATTGTGTTGACTTTGAATTCATTCAGCTTTAGTTTGATAAGAGAGGCTTGTTCTGTTTGAAACTATACCAAAAACTAAGAATAAAATAGCTAAGTGGCACCAACACAATACAAACCTTCAGCACTATAAAGAAGTGGAACTTTGAGATCGGTACATTTGAATGAAACTGATTTTGATTTGTTTGGAAAAGTAAAGAGTAAAAAGTTCACCACCACTTTTCATCCTTTTAAATATGTTTTGTGAATACTCAGCAAGTTGTCCTTTTTAAATTAGAAAAACAAAAGCAATCCTTTGCTTTTTGTCCATCTATGCTTTTAAAAGCATTACAGCCTCCAAACAAAAGGTCTCATTAAAAATTGATTGCCTGCTGGGAATAACACTTGAAACTGCAAAAAAGCAGAAAAATAACTAGTATGTTTGCATGGTTTATAAATGTAGTCTACCTTACTAGAGGACAGATGGAAAATTATTCTTAAACCCAAGCCCCTCTTTCCCCTACATCTTAAAAAAGTCATTCAAGGAATGATAATCGGCCACTGTTTAGTATGTTAGGGATGCAGTTTCTAAGGGGAAAAAAAACCAAAAAACTTTATACATTACAATCAGTTCTCTACTCTGAGTGATGATTTAGCTGAAATAAATAATTAGAGATGGGATTTGCAGCTCTCTGTTGCAATTAGTCATTTCATGTCTAAAAATAATTCTGCTTCGTTGGAAAGCCATGGAAGTAACTTCAGTCTCTAAAAAGGTCAGTCTAAAGCAGTGGTTCTCAACCTTTTTTGAACAAACGCCCCCCTGAGCCACCATGATACTCTTAACACCCCCCCCCCCCCCCCCAAAAAAAAAAAAAAAAAAAAAAAAGTGCACGTGCATGGATTTTAATTTGTGAAAATGTAAATAATAGAAATAACGTGGAAATATTACTATAATACTGTAGTTGCACTGGGACCGAAACCTATTCAGTTGATCTTCTGGACTGTGAGGTTGAATTTAAATCTGTAATTTCTACAGAGAGAAAGGCCACACCGCCTTTTATGATTTTTTAATTCATCACATTTGTAAATAAATTCTTGGAACTACAAAAAAAATGCCCCAACAGCAGAATTTGTTGAAAATCTGTTTTATGGGTTGGGTAACTGAAGATGGCAACATCATGCACACTTCACGTGAACAGCATTGAATTAACCAATCAAAACCTGGAACCACTTGTGCGTCAATTAATGCGCCTTAAACATTTCAAACTGTCATTTTCGGAGTAGACTACTGACAAGACCTGACCTGGCATTATTGGAAAAAAAGAAAAACTATTTACAAACGGGAACGACTGCTCCTCTTCATTTTTAGTGGGAGCCCTGCACCTGGTGGGCTGCTGCCAGCTTTTTCACGTCTGGATACATCACCGTGAGCTTAAGCCTGAGTGCACCAGAGCTCACGAGGTCCAGACGATTTCGGTATTCTGTCTGCATGTGGAGTTTGGCTGAATCCGTGTTAAGTAAGCTAAGTCTTTAGATGCCTTGTCTGGATGTTTTTTAGAAAGATTCTCCTGTAATCCTGTAATAGCTTCATGGCTTCATTGGAGAACAGCTGCTCACATAGCATCACACTGGCAGATGTACATTGCTCGTTGATGGAATATATCCATAATTTATGTAATTGGTATTGTACTGCTGGCACTTTTTCTTCTTTTCAGCCATTTTTGATTTTACTGTAAATGTTTGTGATTAAACGTGATAATGTGGTCTTAGGGATGCACGGTAATTGTTTTTTAAAACTGATACAGATAACCGATAACACACACATATACCTAAGATCACGACATCAATACTATGAACAAAACCAAAAACAGTTATGACTCTTAAAATGAACAGATATTTATTTTTTCAGCAAAAAACTACTGGTAAGCCTCTCAAGCATTTTTGTAAAGCTATCAAAAAAAACTATTTAATATCTCACATCAACTTAAATAAGGTGCATTACTTACTGATATAAAAAATAAAGGTTCCTTGAACTGATGGAAATACATGCAACAAAATTAATGTGCTGACACAAGTTAGATTCAAACATTTCTCCCTTCTACCCATTTCACCTTTGCCTGTGGGTCATCTTTGGCAAATTTCTTGGACTTTTCAAAAGCCTCGCCGATGTGTCCCGCTGAATTCTTTGTTGCTGGATTGCTCACATTAGCGCTAGCTCACATTAGCTCACGATAGCTCATGTTAGCGCGATTTCCAAACTTTCAAAAGCGATGGTTACATTTGAGATGGCTGATCAGGCTTGACCTATTAAAAGCTTGTGCTATTTTCCATCCTCGTGGAATTTGCTTGGATAATTTGTCACAAATAACCAGCAAATTATCTTCTTCAGAAACTTTAAAGAAGTACCAAAAGATCGCCGCCATGTTGTTTGTTTTCATCAGCACGCTGTGCTGCAGGCTGCATTCAAGGTGTAACGTAAATTCCCACGTCTCCTCGTTTGCTAGTCGTTCTTTCAGCCTAATCTATTATTGGGGCTGTTCGTCATGATATCGGACTTATTGAAATGACGTCATCATTTCCTGTTAAGATAAATATCGTGCATCCCTACATGGTCTTGATTGTGTATGTTTCCATTGGTTGTTCAATGAAGCCTGCAAAATGTGTTGGGAAGGGGTTTCTCCACTGGTGTGTGTTTACGGGTGTTACTATGGCGACCAATCCCAGCCGGCTCGTCTGATTGTGATGTAGAGAGAAAAGGAGATTTTACCGGGTCATGGAAGCAGGAGACTCGGGGTTTTGGTCTCAGACAGCAGCTTTATTTTTTTAAAGGAAATCTGAGCACAATATTTTATTGAAAAATAAATAGATTTGCACTATAAAAAAAAACCTTGGGAAACCGTGGAAGTTTAAAATAGAGTTCTCAAGGTGTGGCACCCCTCATTTGTGTTTGAGCATATTCTCCTGTGAAGAGGATTCAGACATGCCATTTTCAGCAGCATTGCCACTGCATCTATTCACAGTTTTCAGTCATGTGTCCCACTCAACGGCCTGGAGAGCAAAACAGTAGTCCAAGATGACTGCTCCCATTAGACTTCCTGAGGCGTCATAACAAAAGCTGGTCAATTTTCCTTCAATTTCAAGCCACAGATAATTGGATCATCTTCCAACACACGAAAAACAAAGAAAAACAAAGCAACTCTAAATAGACATTTTGGGTTCTTGTGATCCAAATACAGTCTCTGTCACCATATTTCAGAATCACAGTCGGCAAGGTCCCTTCCAGAGCTCAACCTTTGTGATGTTTTTGTCTACCTCATAGAGAATCCTTCCCCTTACACTGCTGCCAGGAAGAAAGCATTCAAAAGTACGGGCAATTATTTGTATTTTCACTCTGAATGGATTCATAATGATCAAACTAACTCTAAGAAAACCTTTCAGTTGTGGTGCTATGAATAACTTGAATAAAAACTGAACTGATGACAGGACTACAAATGTATGAAATACAGTTCATCAGTCATAAGCTTGTGATTCTGTGTTTATGTTCATCTGAGTACAGGTGCAGAATGATGAACATCAGTGCATTTTCCTTTGTACAGTGTTTATCAGCATTTCAATGTAACTCAGTAATTTTAGCAAACTGTTTCAAGCTACTGCCATGGTCACTTTGGTTAAATATTTAAACACTTATGCTCCAGTATTAAAAAGATATAAATATTTAATATACCTGATATTTACTTGAGCTCACAACAATGAAGTACTCACACAAATACAAGTGTATTAGGACAGCTGCCATTGCTTGCTCTTCCCCAGCACATGGGCACATTCAAAAGAACAAATCCACAATCTCCTCCTCTCTTGGTTTTCTAGCTCAGATGGGATCCTGTAGAAACAGAGCTGTACCATGTCGCTGTAGTAATTTGCGTATCCAATGACACAACAATTGTCTGGCATTTTTGTAAAATGACTGGTTTTGTAAAGTGGCATGTAGTAGAACAAAGTGTCATTTTTGCCCTCCAAGGGGTGGTTTCCCTTATTATGTTAGACCATATAAAAACTATGAACCCTAGCCATACAAGCCCACATACCAGACACCAGGGGCACACTGGTAATCTGTGCATTCTGGAAAAGTCCAGACGGACTGACGTTCGGTCTACGGCCATCGGCCCTGTTCAATAACCTAAATTTTCAGTCTATCAACTAACAGCATATACATATATATATATATATATATATATATATATATATATATATTATATATATATATATTAGGGCTGGGCAATGATTTACATTTTTAATCACAATTAATCGCATGATTTCCCTGATTATTCACGATTGATCTCATTGTATGGAAAATCAAATAATGGGTTCAAAAGTAGTGTAAAGGTCACTTTTATTTAAATGTTCCGCTGCCATATGAACTAAAGTGCCATAACATTTGTTGTTCAAACACTTTTAACATCAGCACTTGCCAGAAACACATATTAAGTGTAAATCTCATCTCATCTCAAATGTCAAATAAGATAAAGCTTATTGCCACTGCCAGGGCATTAATGTCATCCTTTTAAAAAAAAAAATAAAAAGTCTACCAACAAAATCCCAACAATCTAGAGCCCACAATCATAACATTAAAACAGGTAATTTCTGAGGTAACAGCAGAAACCTTTAACGGGGAGTTCAACTTGGCCGTGGTAACAAATAACCTTGTTTCTGTCGAATCCACCGTCTGGGAGAACTTTAAAATGAAAATGTCCACAGAAAAGTTCTGTAACTTTATCAGTCCGTAATTATCTGTAATGCTTTGCATTGCACTTGGTGATGTATGGCTTGGATGCAGCTCCTCCACCATGGAAACCCATTTCATAAAGTTCTCTGCACACTGTTGTTGAGCTAATCTGAAGGCCACATAAGGTCTGGGGGTCTGTAGTGATTGACTCAGAAAGCTGCCAACTTCTTTACACTATGCGCTTCACCATCCGCTGAACCCTGCTCCATCAGTTTAGGTGGCGTACCAATTCGTGGCTGAGTTGCTGTCATTCCCAAACACTTCCATTTCCTTATAATACAGCTGACAGTTGACTGTGGAATATTTAGGAGTGTGGAAATTTCATAACTGGATTTGTTGCACAGGTGTCAGTTCCACGTTGGAATTCACTGAGCTCCTGAGAGCGACCCATTCTTTCACAGATGTTTATAGAAACAGTCTGCATGCCCAGGTGGTTAATTTTATACACCTGTGGCCATGGAAGTAATTGAAATACCTGATTCCAATAATTTGAATGGGTGAGCAAATACTTTTGGCAATGTAGTGTATATTCGCTTCTATTTTTGAACCTCCCATCGTGTCTAGTAATTCATGATAATTCATCACAATAACACTCTAGATAGTTCAGAAAATATACAGCTGTCTAATCAAAATAAACCCAGTTAAAAGGTCCAAGTTTTAAAAAAAACTGATTGAGGGTTCTGGGGCTGGAGCATAGAGTGTGCATGTGGCTGGTGTGATTTGGCCATTTATAAAAGCTTCTTGGCTATTTGTCCATCAACTGTGAAGAGTATAACTTCAGTATATATATAGAAGAAAACAGCCTTTAAAGACTGAGAAGAAAAATGTATAACAATGAAAAATTCGAATGCTCTTTTAATGGTCTTTTATTAGCTTCTTTATTCGAATGAAACTCTTCATACAAGGGGAGTGAGCTATGGCCGGCTTTGGAAACACAGAATACTAGTTGATTTTTTTTTTTGTTTGTTTTTTTGTTTTTTTTTTTGTTTTTTTTTATGCCCCTGCTGGTTTGGCTTTCCCATGAAATTTTTTGATGCTGAGCTAGTTAGCAAAACATCTTCAAAAAGAGTGGAAACGGATCATGTGCTATACATGATCAGTTATTTTGTTTATAATCTTTTCTCCCAACCTTTTTTGTTTTTTCTGTTTTTGATCCAAAAGAAATCACATCCAGCAGTAACAAAGATGATCCATTTGTGAGAATCTCAGGTTAGTTTTGAAGTTCTTCATGGTCCTGATTTTTTTCTTGTTTTCTTGTATTCTTTGTCTCTTTTGTGTTACAGCTAAGTTTACTTTCTGTTGTATATTGGAGGGTCTGTTTCTGCCTTTGTTGAGTTTTGTTTTAGTTTATATGGTCCCATCTCACCTAATTGTTTTCACCTGTGTCTCATCAGACCCTGCCTGTATAAACTGTCTTGTCCTTCCTTTCTTTCCTGCTTTTTTCTCCTCTTGTCTCCCGAGGTCTTCTCATTTTCTCACAACACTATGTCCTCGCCTTTCTGGATATTCTGTTTGTGAGTTTTTCAACCTTTTGCCTTATTTTCCCATTCTTGTTTTTTTTTCTTTCTGGGTTCTGGATTCCCAGAACCTTACAAATGCAGGACCTTATACCCTGCATTTGGGTCCTGTGTATACCTAAACATAACACTATTACAAAAGAGACACCACTAAGATCATCCAAGAGATGTTTCATTTCAAGAAATAATTTGAAAGAGCACAGAAGTCTAAAAGTAAATTTTATCATTTTTAAACATCATGGTTTTTGTTGTTTTTCTTTGTGTGTGTGTGTGTGTGTGTGTGTGGGTCCTATTGACAAAGTCTACCTAGCAACGGGATTTGGTCCTTACATGCCTAGAAAAAAAATATTTTTTTTAGTTTGAGATTTCTGAAATTTGAAGTGACATTCTGACTCTTCACTGCCACCTGATGATGGATTTGTATTTTGCACCATTGCAGCTATAGTGGAAGTGGTGGCCCACACAATGAAGTCACAGAACATGGTCCACACAAAGGGATAAAGACATGTATGTGCATTTGTGTGTGTGTGTGCCTCATTCACACTTAAATATAGCATTTAGTGAAAAACCTGCATGCTCTCTGTTTACTGCCTGAAAAAGATTTCAGTTTTTTGGTTTTAAATAAAGATAAGTTATCATACATAAATGAATCTCTACAGATGTTGAACATGACCATGGACACTGAGACCTCCAAAGTAATGTTTTCCTTTCATTATGAATGAGGGCCAGGTGTCCCTCATTAAATCTGAGCCCTCTCTTGCCAAACACACAGACAATCACACATCTGCAGAGCGTGTACTGCTCTTAATTGGTGACATGCACAGAGACACAAGGAGAAAATGCTGTGTAATTAATAACATCATAATTGTTAATGTACTATAACTGATAAAGTGTGAAGTTCAGGATTTTGTTCTCCGCCCAGCATTTTAAGAGTTTGATCTTGATGTGACTATAGCAAGCTATTCATGGAAACACCTTATAATAAATCATGCTCCTCACCTTTTTTGTAAAGTAAATATCAAGTGTTAGATGTAATATGAGTTATAGAGCTACCGCAATTATTTCACTACTCAGATCTGTAGCCAGTTCCTCCTACTTCAATAATGGCAGGTTCAAATCTGTATCATGGAGTAAACTGGGAAATATTGTGCATTCGAATCTGGAAGAGCAAGTTTTGATTTCAGTAGTGGGACCAGCAGTGACAGATGCCAGATGATTTAAGATGGTTCAAAGCCCAGCTGGTTGACTCCTCTGGAGCAGCAGACTGAGCTGTGGGAACGTGGCAAGAGTCCACATAATCCTCCATCTGTTTTCCTGGAGGGACCATTTCAGACAACTGGCTGAGGCTCAGTGTAAGCCTAGTAGCCCTGTCTTTCCTGGCCTGTGGCCTCATCTGAACCTCTTAGGCCAAATCCTCCATGGCACCATGCCAGCCACACCACTGGGATCACAGCTGAAAATAACTCACCAATTCATCAATTGCCAGCTGGGTTAGTGGTGTATAAGCATCTGGAATTAAAACTTTATTCAGTACCATAGCTATAGACCGCCATTTGACATTTCAAAGCATTAACTTCAGAAAATACTGATGGCCTTAATTAATAGGTATATCACCATAGAGCCATTACCAGCTGCAGCCTGAGGTATAGTCGACACCAAATCAGGGTAAAATCCTGAGATCAACACAAGGATCTGAGAGGTGACTAATGCCACAGCAGGGCAACTTTTCAGACCTCTCAGATGTTACCAGTTTGACCCCAGCCTGCTGGCTGCAGCTGCTACCCCTCCTGCTCCACTTAGCCAGAGGTGCTAATTGCCAGCATAATCAGCAACTTATCAGGGTTACTGATTAGAGCCCTGCCTTATCCTTGCCTCACAAGCAGCAGATTTAGCACAGAGGGTATTTAAGCAACTCAGATGCAATATATATAAAGAAAATGGAAACATAACAAAAAAGCATTTTAGCAGCAAACGGTGCAGATAATTATTGAAGTTATGTGATTATAAAACCTAATTCATATATTCTTTATATTAATGACATTTACCTACAGAATTTAAATTAGTCCTATCTGCAGACAGCAAATATTTTTTGTTCAGAGGAGAATATAATGGAGCTACTACTGGCAATGGTGATGGCAGCAATGGGTAAATTAAAAAATTAGTTTGACATAAATAAATTATCATTAAACATACATAATACTAAATTCATGTTATTCCGTAGTTGCAAAAAACATGTCAAACATAATACATTTTCAAGAAGCATTAGTACTGAGTAAAGCAAAACCTATATTGAACCACTGTGAGGGACCGAGCTGAAAAATCAGAGTAGCACAGGATATTTAGAAAAAGGTTCTCTTTTTTATTTACAAAAAAATTCAAACTCAATAATTTTGGGCCCTTAAAAGAGGTCAACACTATCAAACTTTAACAAAGGTAACTGAAACATAAACTGACCTCCACACTGACACATGAGGGAGACATATATACTGGCTGATCAGACCATTTACACAAGAGGGGAGAACACAATACATCTACCTAACAAACAAAACAAAACTGATTAGACTAATCAATACAACATGAAACAGAAACCCATGAGAAAAAGAATCTAAACCAAACACTGTATACAATATAGATAATAACTACCTTTCTCTTAACTTTTTTTGAGTGTGTTGTGACATTTGGACATCCACCCTGTGAAATGCTGAAGCCACAAATGTCCCCCAGACCTCCTGATCCCAACCACATGTCGTCTGATGACAATAAGGGCAAGCAGGGAAAACAAGCTAACTGCCATGCAAGACGTGACCATGGAAAAACATTGAGAGTTCATGGTGACACAGTTTGTAGGGCTAAATGGAAGGCTCGACAACATTAAAACTGAGCTGTCTCGTTGTGGTAAGTATGTTGCTAAGCTGCGTACTAACTACACCGTTCTTTGCAAAAGAGTTGACAAGGCATAAAACATCACTAAAGACAACAAAGCTAAGCTAGCACACTATAAAGCTAAGCTAGTGGACTTGAAGGACAGAAACCGGAGGGATAACGTGCATATACTGGACATCCCCGAAGGCGTGGAGGGACCCAATGGATCCCAATTAATCTCTACAAATCTCCTGAAATGGTTCCCTACCCTGAGTGACCAACAGATGTAAATCATGCGTGTCGGCCCTCCGGCTACTGGTAACCAAGGCCCTCGGAAACTGATACTTCACCGACCAGGACAAAATACTCCAAGCTTTGGGGAAAACGTCTATCAAACTCAAGGGCTGAGATATTTGCTTCTCCGCTGACTTCAGCAGCTACACGGTGATGCCATGGAAGAAGTAAGAAACCAAGGCTTCCAAGACTTCCTACTCTACCCAGCCAGGCTAAAGCTCACCTGAGGGCAGGATCAACACATTTTCAATGCAAAAACCGACAGTGAGGACTTTCTCAACACAAAACGGGCTGGTGAAGATGACGGAACAAACACAAGAAAATCGTCTACCTGATGATTATGCCCAGTACTGATAGTGGATCAAAGCTGTTCATTTAAAAACTTTAATTAGGCCATGTAACTTAATGGATGTTGATGTTGAGATATGTTATCTGTTATTGCTTAGTTGTTTGTTATTGTTCCATTTAATGGCTGAGCCTTTCTGCTCATTGTCAGTCCACAGTGCATGCAGTGTAATTGTTTCTTATGATTTGAAATTGTTATGCAACTTAATTTCAAAAGCTATGTTCCTACAGTCCTATGTTCCCTCAGCCCTATGCTCCCTCAGCCCTATGTTCCCTCATTTCCAAGATGCAACTCTAAGTCAAGTCATCTTTAGATTTATGCCACTTTTCAAGAGATGATTCAGAGTAATTTCAACCTAGGGTCCTTTGCACCATGACCTTACCCCACTATTAATGTCCGGAATCCCTGCTGTACCACTAACTTTCTAACATCTCATTTTATGAGTACTAACACTATTTGTACTGCTGTAGAAGTTTGGTAACATTCTGGACATTATTAGTGGGGTAATATAACATAGCCGTTTGGTAACGTGTTAAAAAATACAATAAAGGCAAGGACTGACTTCTAATTTCCTTTTACTAAACTGTCTAAAAAAAAGTCTGAAGATGTTGCCTCTGAACCTGAGCAAACAACAAATAGACTGTATTGAGGCTACCAGAGGCCCCCCTCAACATAGGTCTTGTGGTTATTCAGGCAAAAACAATTCCTCCAGAACAATAAGGCAGCAATTCAAGGAGGGGTAAATGCAAATGTATTGTCCAATGCATTAGAATTGTTCTCTTGGTTTTCCAGTGACAAAATACATTTTCCACCTAAAGACAGACAGCAGAGCAAAGCACTGTGTGGGCATGTGTGTTCAACTCAGGCACTGCAAGGGAGAGGTCATTTAGATTTTATTAGAGTGACATTAAAGTTTATCATGATGGAGAGCAATGAAAACGAACACACACAAAAAGACTGAATTGTTTAATGAGGAGGCCATTCGTGGGCGGCCAAAGAGAAAAGTTACATAATATCATGAAAATGATGGCTGTTGTCAAGGCTGCAGCAAGAACACCTCCCGTCAGATGTTGTTAATGAAGAAGATTCATGTTTTAAAGCATGGTTACAACACTGGTACATTTAAAAAGCTTTGCCTGAGTACAGGCACCACTGTGCATTGCCTGCTAATGCATCACTTTATTCATGTAGTCTCAATCAAGGACAGTCACTGTCTGACAATTCTCCTGAATAAGTTCTGCTGAAAAGGCTGCTGAAATGGCAGCTCTTGTGCTTCTCTGGAATCACAGGATGAAGTAAACTAGGGGCCAAGATTTTAAAAATTAGAATAAATAAAACAAAAACAAAACTGCACATTCTTGTAATAACCTCGCAGCAGATCTCTGAAACACAAAAACTTGTGAAAATACATTCCAGTGTGTCACCATAAAAAGCTGATTTTTTTTGTACTACTGTTCATCACTGTTGGTATGGCATGGCTCAAACTCCCCATAACCACAAAAGAGTTAGAGATCTTCCAGAAAGAACGTACTGAGGCATAGTTTGAAACTGTAAAAAAAGACTAAGAATATGCCATTTATTGTTATTTAGACAGCACAGAAATCACAGTCCCCTTTAATCCCTGACATTTACTCAAGAACTCTCCTCCTCTGTGAAAAAAAATATCATTACAAGAACAGATGTTCTTTTTTTTTCTTCCTTCATAACAGGATACAGCACTTTCATGTTCTAGTGACAAGTATTTCTCATTCATCATAAGTATTTCATCATAAAAGAAATGCTTCTTGTTGGAATGACACAAATTGATGGCTTTTTGTTATCAAAAAATAAAGGAAGTTTCTCTAACTGTTGTAACTTTAAAAAAAAAAAAAACAAATAACAAACTTGTACAACTGTTCGGAAGTCACTTCCAATTGTTCATATTCCATCAACAATGTTTTAAAAATATCGGTCAAAAAGCATAATACTCATTTATTAATTGTGGCTAGTTATTCAGAATGATAACTCTGTTGGAGAAAAGCATAAGACCACCTAGAGCTTCCAGTTCATGTGAAGGCTAAATCCATGTCATGTGATCTTAGTCAGCAGGATCATAATGACATGAGTGTTTTGTTTCTCCCAAGAGGAGAAAACTCCTGAAGTCTTCACAGCACACAGTTCCTGAAGAGTGTAGCTATAGAGAGATTGGGCCCGATCTTTCGCCAGACCTCCTAAAGTTGCTATTAAGGGTTAGCTACCTCCGGGTAGCCAGGGATGGGGCGTTCCTCCGCAGAGAACGTTACACTCATCTTCCACGTTCCACCTTCCTGCGCTACCCACTATATTATGCATGGGAGTGGTTAGGGCGTTCCACCTGTTAAACCAATCAGTGCGTCAGTAGCCATTGCCTTTAAGAGCAGGTTGCATTACCCGCAAACCGCTATGGAGCGTCTTGGGACTCTGCTGTAGAGCTTCCTCCTCTTTCTTTCTCCTCCTCCTCTGCACTGATATATACATAAAAATATTTTTACACAGACCATTCCTATTGGCAATCTGAAAGGCCCAGATAGTTGGTGCGCTCCCAGTAAACACGCTCAGGTAGAGCTGCTGGAACATATTCTCAGCAGGGGGTCCTGGGAGTCTGAGACAGCTGTGCATCTTTATTTATATATATATATATATATATATATATATATATATATATATATATATATATATATATATATATATATATATATATATATATATATATATATATATATATATATATATATATATATATATATATATATATATATCTATTAGGGGTACAACGGTACAGGTGGCTCACAGTACAGTCCGTACCTCCATTTTTGTGTCACTGTTTCGGTACGGATTCGGCACAGTCTCGATATGTGTTTTGGGCATAAAGTGACAATTCATTTCTCTAAAATGATGTACAGTGGTACCTCTACTTACGATATTAATTGGTTCTGGAAGTAGTTTCGTAACCTGAAAATTGTATATAGCATCTGTATATAGTATCTGTTATGCTGTCTCAGGACTTGACTGTGCACCCTACATCCTCATACCCCCACCTTCTTTTATTCGTACTACCTCGATAATCTGCACTATTTCTCTCAACATTGCATATCTTTGTACACTGATCCGCACTGTTTTGTACTTTGCACTCTTTTTTGCCCTGTAACCAGAGATGCTGCTTTTAATCTTATTGTACCTATGTACAGTGACAATAAAGGATTCTATTCTATTCTATTTATTTTATACTTTGAAAACCATTTTCTATTTATTGGAAAATGTCTGTCAAAATCAGAAAAAGTCATGCTATGATGACAAAGACACAATGTAAGTGGCTACAATCCAAATCTTGCACAAATGCCCTTACACTTACTATTTTGAGAGCATAAGTGTGTTGATGCTGACAATACTGTTGTGGAGTTGCAACCCAGGTCAGAAAAGTTATTTATGGCACAGCAGAGCTTGAGTCAATGAGAGACCCCACCCAGTGCATGTGGACATACACTGTGAATGAAAATACGTAGTTAACTGCTTGTGGTTTTTGCTTATGTAATGCTGTCCACTTAAATTGGAGTAATATGTTTTCTTTTTTTGTACAATTAATGGGATTAAAAAAAAATGGCATTACAATGTTCGTTTGAATTAATGAGTCTATGCACTAAAAATATGTTAATGCTAAATTTAAATATTAAAAGTTTTAGTCCCAGAATAACTGTTAAATTAAGTTATCTTACTTAACTTGTAAGTAGGCATTATTAATTGGAGCAATTCATTAATTGACTGTCTCTGGCCCTTGTAATGAATGTAGGCCAGGTCTTCTGGTATGACTTGAAATTAATGATGGCTGGATTCCCACATCAGTGGACAAGCTGTTCTCCACATTCCCTCTTTATCATGATGGTAGGATGAGCAAGAACATCTGCCACACCCTCTATACATCTGATTTAAGCCACTTGTACAGCCCATTCCACGAGGTGTTATTGCATTGTTGTTGTACTGTGTTCAAAGAATTGCAAAGAGCCACCAGTTATGACATCAAGTATGTGACAATCAGGAGTCGCAATAGAAATATGGGTAATTTGGTTGAACACGTCGCCCTGGGGCAAACAAGACATCTCTTAAGATCATGTCAGATATTATACTTTGGGTTTTTTCCCAGTACCTTCTGTAATCTTTTTGCTTATGCTTAGATCAGTTATGCCATATTTCTCTGTTGGCCATTTCTGTCATCTGCAACTTGCTGTATGGATTCTCTGGGCTTTCATGCTCCTCACCTCCAGTGCTTGAGCTGCTCTATCCATTCCAGCAGCTGTGGTTATATGTGGGAAGGTGAAAAAGACACAACAGGTGACTATAACGCCAATGCTGGAGGTGGAGGCTCCAAGTGGACATCACACATGGACACAAAACTGACAATAGGACAATACAGATAGTTCTAAATTGGTTCCATCATGGAAAAAAAGTTTGTTTTTCTTTCTTTTTTTTAATTTTTTTTTTTAATTTTTAAAGAACCTGCAGCAAAACCAAAAAAACTAACTCTGCCTCACAGTTTCAGCAGGATCTATAGGAGCTGTCCTGACAGACTTATGTACTCCAGGACATGTTCCAGTTGATGAGGTGTCCACAGGTTGTAGAAATGTAGAAATATATTCTCTGCTAGTTCCTTCACCTAAAGGCAAATGTAAGCACACATACAAATAAGGGTATTAATCATTTAGTAAAGACACCGAATGATTCATAAAAACACATCAGGAAATAAACAAACCTTGACCTGTCGTGTTTACAGGCATAAGTAATGGCATAATATGAAAAACTGGACAAAAATATTCCAGATCTACAGGCCAAGATGTGTGATGTATTCATAATTGATGTGAATAACAGTTTTGAATACCCCCTTTTGCTTTCAGAACTGCCCTAATCCTTCATGGCATGGATTCAACAAGGTACTGGAAACATTCCTCAGAGAGTTTGGTCCATATTGACATGATAGCATCACACACTTTTGCAGATTTGTCGGCTGCACATCCATGATCCACCACATCCCAAAGGTGCTCTATTGGATTGAAATCTGGTAACTGTGGAGGCCATTTGAGTACAGTAAACTCATTGTCATGTTTAAAAAACCAGTCTGAGATGATTCGCGCTTTATGACATAGCGCGTTATCCTGTTGGAAGTAGCCATCAGAAGATGGGTACACTGTGATCATAAAGGGATGGGCATGTTCAGCAACAATAATCAGGGAGGCTGTGGTGTTGACATGATGCTTAATTGGTACTGATGGGCTCAAAGTGTGCCAGGAAAATATCGAGACTCATCAGACCAGTCAATGTTTTTCCAATCTTCTATTGTCCAATTTTGGTGAGCCTGTGCAAATTGTAGCCTCAGTTTCCTGTTCTTAGCTGACAGGAGTGGAACCTAGTGTGGTCTTCTGCTGCTATAGCCCATCCGCTTCAAGGTTCGATGTGTTGTGCATTCAGAGATGCTCTTCTGCATACCTCGGTTGTAACAAGTGGTTATTTGACTTACAGTTGCCTTTCTAGTAGCTCAAACCAGTCTGGCCATTCTCTTATGACTTCTGACATCAACAAGGCATTTGTGCCCACAGAACTGCTGCCCACTGGATATTTTCTCTTTTTCAGACCATTCTCTGTGAACCCTAGAGATGGTTGTGCATAAAATTCCCAGTAGATGAGTATCTGAAATACTCAGACCAGCTCGTCTGGCACCAACAACCATGCCACGTTCACTCACTTAAATCACCTTTCTTCCTCATTCTGATGCTGGTTTGAACTGTAGGAGATCGTCTTCACCATGTCTACATGCCTAAACGCATTGAGTTGCTGTCATGTGATTGGCTGATTAGAAATATGCGTTAACAAGCAGTTGGACAGGTGTATCTAATAAAGTGGGTATAAGTGAGTGTACGTGTATATATATATATATATATATATATATATATATATATATATATATATATATATATATATATATATATATATATATATATATATATATGTGTGTATATGGCGGGTATATTTCAGGGTAGGTTAGAACGAGTATTTAAGTCAAAATTCTTGTAGCTTGGTTACTGTCACACCATCCTTTTGAGGATAACAAATAAATAATAAAAATGCTCAAATAATCTGTGCTTTACAACATGACTGATAAGATTCTTACCACGACAAATTGCTTATAAAGCACCTTTTACACTTCGCATTTTGGCCGAATCTCAAATATTTAAGCAACATTCTGCAGTTTGACATTACCTTTTTCTGACCATTATAATCATGGTTCTGATGCTCCATGGATGATGCCTACATATGTTTGCTGTGAATATGCAGAACCCTGGTTTAATTAATATGGTGATGACAGCTTCTGACAGCTTCACATGACAGGTGGTTTTAGCTGATGTAGGTTTAGCAAACCTCAGGTTCCAGATTTATCACAAGGATTATTGAACCTCCTTTCTGGAATATGCCTGAGATGCAGAATGGTGGCAGTCTGTTTTGAGTTGCTTTCAATATACAGGAAATATATTAAGTGGTGAATAAAATCATAGCCTATGTAGATAATTTGTATTTCACAGACACCCCTGTGTGTGAGATACACTCCAGGGAAAAATGTGATTTCTTGGAGTCAGGGATTTAGCACTTCTATACCCAATCACAGATCCAGGTAATTAATCTGGATATGTGATATACTTGGATCTGTGTGAATGTGAAATGTTAAATCAAACCAATGTGAAATATAAACTCGAAGCATGTTGTCATCTTAAATCATGGATAGCACAGCAGTAGGAAGGATGCATAAAGGATGATATCTTTGTAACCTTTGCAGAGTGACAGAATGTTTTATCCATTAGAGCCTGTCAGCCTTCATAAACTACCTTTTCTAATGGTGATGCAGGCTGCAAAGGGGAGGCGCTTCTTTAAGCTCAGCTAACGAAGCTCTTAGCCACCACACGGCTTGTTTTCAGGCACACCAGTAGATGTTTTCTGACCTCATGGCTCAGGATTGATCTGCGGTAAAAGGAATTTTATGGTGATCTCATATTTGACTGAGTAAGGCCTCAGCATTGTTGGTGTCATATTTTCAAAATGACATTGCTGTACTCCACATTAATACATATTCTGTTGCCATTTTGTTTCATTATATCAACGTTACATCGACTGGCTGCTATTTAAAGCTTGTGTGTGGCTCAGCCATCAGCACATCCCAAGAAAGAACTCAATCACAGACTTCAGGGGGATATCGAGTTTGTCTTCAATCTATTTCCTTCTCTGTGCACCAACAATGCTGTTGATCTGTCTATCTCAATGTTCAATCAATCAATGTTCAACTACTCATATGTGATTTTGTTAAAAAGAGTAAATGGTAAGACCCTAGTATTTAACCTGGCGCGCAGTGAAAATGTGGGGAAAAAAAGTGAGATTATATTTTTTTGCATCACACTCAGATAGGTGATGGGAATATTTTATGTCCAAGCCAGGAGCGTACTGGTCTGCAATTAATCATGTATTGGCCAGTAATTATTGCCTCTGCTTTCTCCCAAGGATGGAGGAATTTGGCTTGTGAACTTCCTGTCAGTGGGCTTTGGAGTGCTGGTCCTTTAGTGTTTTGAAAGACAAGTGAGCAGAAAGCTGAATGTCAGTTTAATTGGTGTGTTTGTGGTTCCTGCTGCACACTTCTCGCCAGCTACAAATTAGTTCCATGGTGCAACCTTAGGACAAAGGGCCTGACACACTGATATGTGCATACAGCCATGATCAGTTATTGTGCAAGCAAAGCCTGAAGAGTGCTGCTGTGAAAGGGAATGGGTGGCTGGTGACATGCTGTTAGCATAATACACTTTTAATGAGGTGTATGTTTTGCATTATATTGTGAATGCTTTACAATACACACACCAATGCTCATTATGGAGCTTCCTTTGCCCTGTGGCATTGTAGTCTTACCAAAATTATAATTCTGTTTACATCAAAGGTAAACTATTAGAGGGCAAGGCCAAGGGCACTATGGAATTCTTCCACTTGTCCAGGGATAACTTCCTGCTTCGATGTGGTGTGTGCAGGAAGTCTCATATCTCTTTGTTCACTGCAGTGTAATACAATGTATTACACGGCTAAATACACTTATGTATTTTTATATTGTGGTGTCTGAACAATATGATCTTTTACATATATACTTATATAAGTTTTGACCATGTCTTTTAAAAGAAGTTCACTGAGTTGTGAACATTCTGTAGAGTCAACAAGTTCATGTTGGTGTGTGAAATTACTCTGTCTGCAAGTTTATAGGTTTCACTGAGTCCACATCTGAAAAAAAGAGTACAGATCATGGCCAAGAAGAGACGAGATCGATCCCAACTGTAAACTTAAGACGGTACTGTTTATGTTTGAAGAAGATAAGCAAGTAAGAATTTTGAAATTTGACTGGTTACACCTGTGAAAATAAAGCCTAGCAAAATAGGCATTGACCAGACTATAAAAAAGCTGGTTTTCTTTGATTTCCTCATTTTCCGATTTTCCCTGATTTTGGCTCATTCGGCGCAAAGTTAATCCCAGACTACTGCAGAAGTCTGTATTAAAGCCTTCTTTTTCTTTGTAAATAAATATCTTTTATGCATTTAAAAGTCGGCCTGGAGCAACTTTTTTTCTGAACCCGTTAACACACTCAGAACGGCACGGAGAATCCAGACGGGACGAGATTGAGAGAAGAAAAGTCACATCATCATCGCCAGGAGATCTCCAAACTTCTTCAGGCAACAAAAAACAACATTAAAATGGTGTCACGTAACACTTTCGATTGCGTTCTGATGACCTACAGCTACTGAAACAGGTGGGAAATAGTTATTTTCTCTGTTTTCTTTGGCTGGAGTGCATCGTCAAGGACCGTGTGTGCCTGACTTTTTTTTCTCTCTTCCTTTGCCTGTGCGCATTCATGTGGCTGAGGTTTTGTATGTTCTGTCTGTTTTGTCAAGTTGGCGTCTCTCCATGTCTGTAGTGCTTCCTGTTTTACTTTGAAGGTCTGTCTTGTCTTCGTGGTGTTCAGGTTTTCTTCCTGCCTGATTGTTCACACCTGCCTCTCGTTTGTTCTTGTGTGTTTACAAGTCCTGTCACTCCCTTTCTATTGGCTGTCCAATGTCGTCTCTACCCTCTGCATGTCGGTCTGCTGGTCATCCTGTTCTTCACCCAGCTTCATGGTCAAGTTTTGAATTTTTTAATTTTGCATTTTTGTGTTTTTGCATTTTTGGATTTTGTGCTTTTGTTTAATAAAGACCTTTTTGCTTTTTTGAACCTTCTGCACTTGGGTCCTCCTTCCACTCCCCCGACACACCTTTGTGACAGAATGGACAGCCAGACTATGGACCCACGCACGCTCCCCCCAGCGGGAGGCCTCTCAACTTTTCGGGGCACCCAATTGGCCCTGGGGGGGGGGCAAAGAGCCTCCAGCAGGCTGGCTGGAGCTCAGGGGTTGGCCCGGCCTGCTTTTTGTCAGAGCTGGCCTCTGAGGCGACGGAGAGCCTGGGAGAAGACGAGGCAGGCGCTCGCAGTCCGGGGCGACCCAACAGGCTGCCAGTCCTCGGGGCGTTTCTGTCGCCACAGCAGCCCAACAGGACACCCCGACTTCAGCTCCCTGCTCTGTGGGCATCCAGGGGGATGTCCCACCTTTGGTTCTCGACCCTGTCCCTATGGCGGCGCTGGACACTTCCCTGGCAGCTCAGGAGGAGGTCAAATCCTTCTGGGAGCTCTACCACCGCCTGACGTCCTCTGTGCAGGAGTCCACTGACGTGAGGCAGTGAATCTGCATATATGACCTCCTCCTGAGGCATTGGACCACCCGGCCCCAGCTCCTCCACCTGCCGAACGTCATGCCAATTGTCTCAATTGTCTGGGCTCCCCCAGTCATGTATCCGAGGTGGTCGACTCACGCTCTCCCAGTCATGTATCCGAGGTGGTCGACTCACGCTCTCCCAGTCATGTCTCCGAGGTGGTCGACTCACGCTCTCCCAGTCATGTTTCCAAGGTGGTCGACGCACACTCTCCCAGTCATGTATCCGAGGTGGTCGACTCACGCTCTCCCAGTCATGTCTCCGAGGTGGTCGACTCACGCTCTCCCAGTCATGTTTCCAAGGTGGTCGACGCACGCTCCCCCAGTCATGTATCCGAGGTGGTCGACTCAAGCTCTCCCAGTCATGTTTCCAAGGTGGTCGATGCACGCTCCCCCAGTCATGTCTCCGAGGTGGTCGACGCACGCTCTCCCAGTCATGTCTCCGAGGTGGTCGACGCACGCTCTCCCAGTCATGTCCCCGAGGTGGTCGACGCACGCTCTCCCAGTCATGTTTCCGAGGTGGTCGACGCACGCTCCCCCAGTCATGTCTCCGAGGTGGTCGACGCACGGTCTCCCAGTCATGTTTCCAAAGTGGTCGACGCACGCTCTCCCAGTCATGTTTCCGAGGTCGACGCATGCTCTCCCAGTTATGTTTCCGAGGTCGACGCACGCTCTCCCAGTCATGTCTCCGAGGTGGTCGACGCACGCTCCCCCAGTCATGTCTCCGAGGTGGTCTACGCACACTCCCCCAGTCATGTCTCAGAGGTGGTCTTCGCACTCTCCCCCAGTCATGTCTCCGAGGTGGTCTTCGCACTCTCCCCCAGTCATGTCTCCGAGGTGGTCGACGCACGCTCCCCGAGTCATGTCTCCGAGGTGGTCTACTCACGCTCCCCCAGTCATGTCTCCGAGGTGGCCGACGCACGCTCCCCCAGTCATGTCTCCGAGGGGGTCGACGCACGCTCCCCGAGTCATGTCTCCGAGGTGGTCTACTCACGCTCCCCCAGTCATGTCTCCTAGGTGGTCGACGCACGCTCCCCAAGTCATGTCTCCGAGGTGGTCTACTCACGCTCCCCCAGTCATGTCTCCGAGGTGGTCGACGCACGCCCCCCCAGTCATGTCTCCGAGGTGGTCGACGCACGCTCCCCCAGTCATGTCTCCGAGGTGGTCGACGCACGCTCCCCCAGTCATGTCTCCGAGGTGGTCTACGCACTCTCCCCCAGTCATGTCTCAGAGGTGGTCGACGCACGCTCTCCCAGTCATGTCTCCGAGGTGGTCGACGCACGCTCCCCCAGTCATGTCTCCGAGGTGGTCGACGCACGCTCCCCCAGTCATGTCTCCGAGGTGGTCGACGCACGCTCCCCGAGTCATGTCTCCGAGGTGGTCGACGCACGCCCCCCCAGTCATGTCTCCGAGGTGGTCGACGCACGCTCCCCCAGTCATGTCTCAGAGGTGGTCTACGCACGCTCCCCCAGTCATGTCTCCGAGGTGGTCTACGCACGCTCCCCCAGTCATGTCTCCGAGGTGGTCGACGCACGCTCTCCCAGTCATGTCCCTGAGGCGGTCGACGCATCTGTCCACGTCCCTGAGGCGGTCGACGCACCTTCCCCAGTCTCTGAGGCGGTCGACGCCTGCTCTCCCCATCTCGTCTCCTAAGCGGTCTAAGGCATGGCAGGGCAGTCGACCGAGATCCTTCCTGAGCCGCTGCAACAGGAGCTGCAGTCGTCCGAGACCCTTGTACAAGCTGCTGCAGCAGGGGCTGCAGGCGGCCTGCTGCATAGTCACTGCAGACTACAGCAGAAGCTACAGTCTGCACCTCATTGCCTCCTGGTTCCCGGCTGCCACTGTGGCCCTCCGCTTCGTCGCCTCCTGGTCCTCAGCCGTTGCCGCGGCTGTCCGCCTCGTCGGCACCTCATCACCTCCTGTTCTCGGCCGCCACTGTGGCCATCCGCCTTGTTGCCTCCTGATTCCTGGCCGCTGCCGCAGAAGGAGCTGCAGCCAGTAGTGGATAAGATAAAACTATTTGATGGACATTTTAAGTGTCATTTACTTAATTTACTTCATTTACAAAATACTTTTGCCTTCCAAATTCTAGTCATTCTTGTGAGCAATCTGTCTGTTTTTAATTCCCTAGTAGTGCATCATTAAATGATGTAAACCTTTAGCTGTGCAGACTAAACATGACAATGTTAATACCAAATTATGACTGTTGAATGAGTAAGCATTTTGGATGTAGAATTACTGTTGGTGTTAAACTTATAAGTGTCTGCTACATTATATGGGGCTATGATTGTGCTGATGGTGGACTGGAACCAAACACTGCTTGGCCAGCAGAGCTACAAATATTCACTTATAATATGTAATAATAACTGTAATATGAACAATACTGATGCCAGCTTTAAAGGTATTTAGATGTTGGAACAAGCTGAGATGTCTGCAGGTGTAA
Source organism: Hirundichthys speculiger (assembly GCA_018398805.1). Classification (NCBI taxonomy): domain Eukaryota; kingdom Metazoa; phylum Chordata; class Actinopteri; order Beloniformes; family Exocoetidae; genus Hirundichthys; species Hirundichthys speculiger. The sequence continues at coordinate 213,551 of JAGFBZ010002508.1, forward strand.
TGCAGCAGTTCAAAAATGTAACTCAAGGTTAGCTGCTTGACTCATTTAGCAGAAGACACACTGTAGACATTTATATTAGCCTTGACTTTGGTATCAAAAATCTTTCCACAATGTCAGTGTCTTTAATAGTTATATTATCAACCTTATTTGCTTTTGTTAAAATATACAATGAAATAAATGATTACATAAGATTTATTATAGAATAAGATATGTTGCTCTGGTTGTCCCTTGACATCACTGTTCAGGCAGTGGTGAGGAAGTTGCAGAGAACAGTAACCGCCATGCTTCCTCTGCATGTTGCCCTGCTCTGATAATTGTGCCTTGCATTGCAATTACTTTTGCCCCGGAGCTGCCAGGCAAGTGACACAAGTTGTTTTTCAAGCAGCTTCTTCGGACAGAGCAGAGCTGTAAATACTGTAATGTTTCTCTCTCCTGAGAGAGCTGAAGCATTGTTAGATATATTGTTCACACTTGCAATCTGGGAGCATCACAACACTATTTTTCACTTGGAGAACAAAATCTGATCTCTGGCTGTTGCTGCTTTATAGCACTTTTACCGGTCAACAAATTATGTAGCGGTGATGTGTACGTTTTCAAATCAAGCTGCATTTATTTGGTGTGGTTGCATTTTAACTGAGGATACCTGATAGACACTGACAATTACAGCCTATCATTCTGAAGTCTGCAGTAAATAAAGACCCAGGTGCTGCTTTCACCACTCCGTCTGCTCCTTTGGATATAGGCTGCTCCCATCGCAGCCATTTAGGAAGAAATGGTTTCCCTCCTTCAGTTCTAACTGCAGGACATCCATGGTGTTACAACCTCGTTTCAACCCAATTTAGGGACACTGGCAAGACCAGACGTCGGCACCACAACTGCTAACGCCTTTTTTGTTCAAATGCATTAATTTCTCTCCATGAGTTATCGTAATCTCCACTGCATCACTGCATATGTACCTCCAGGAACTGCTTTTGCCTGCTGAAAACACTTCTATGCTTAACTCGATATGCATTTTGACATGTATTTGACACAATCCTGCAAGGCAGAGACAAAACAGTTCGTGAAGATTCCTTGTCAAACCAAATATTAAGTTAGTTCCCACTAAACAAAAAAAAAGAAGTTATAAAACCATTCTAAAACTAATTTTTCTAAATGGGATACGACTGCAGTGTATGTCCCAGCTGTGAGCTTCAGCCCAAGGGCTTTTGGAGGGTAATTAAAGTCAAAACAGTACAAACAGCCTGACATGGCTTCACTGCCCCTCCAGTGTTTCAGTGGAGGCCCATTACAGCAGACTGCACTGCA